>BKCH01001284.1:0-62375 GCA_008635985.1 Ficus erecta | reverse complement strand
TCTGAAGGACATATTCCTAAACGATTGCAAAAGTCTTGTGAGTCTTTCGACCTCCATTTTTAAGTTAAGGTCTCTTGATACTCTACCCTCAATGGTTGCTCAAATTTGAAGGAACTCCCAGATATCTCAGAGCCTATGAAAAGTTTACAATCCCTTTATTTACGGAGAACAGGAATTAGACAGCTACCACCATTGATTGGACATCTAATTGGCCTTCAAAGTTTATATATGGATAAGTGTGAAAATCTGGAGTCTGTTCCAAACGGTATCTGTAATTTGAATGCCCTTCATACACTCGAACTTTCTAATTGTCTAAAACTTGAATGTATGCCTTTGTTGTTTGGTCCCATCTATTTGGACACAATCTATCTCGGTAACTGTGATTTAAAAGAAATTCCTGAGACCATCAAAGCACTAAAGCTGAAATGTCTGCACATACATAATTGCAAGAACCTTAAATTTTTACCAGAGCTTCCATTGACTCTGGAACTTCTTGATGCGCGTGGATGTGTGTCGTTGGAGATGGTGTCAAGTACAGAGAAGGAATTCACACAAAAGTTTTGGGATGACTACAAAACGGATACCTATGAGCATTGGAAGGACGGAGATGGATGCTGGGACTGTTTATTTTATGATTGCTTGCAATTGGATCCGAGTGGGCAACAAACCACTAATAGTGAATTCCAACTTAGAGTTTTGAGCTTGGCTGCACGACCCGTACGTCCCGGAGATGAGGTATGCTTAATTTCTTCTATTGTTTAAAAATAGTTAAATGCCTGATTTGTTTACTGTTTGGAAATAAATAGTCACTTCCTTCTATGGTACAGATATGGAGATCTTCAGTTCATGCTTGTTATCCAGGAAATGAGATTCCAATCTGGTTTGACCATCAATTTGAGGGATCTTCTATCACTATCAAGATTTCACAACAATGGTGTGATACCAAGTTCTTGGGTTTTGTTGTTTGCGCTGTTGGAGACTCCTATACTGCACACTGTGAAGTGACGGGCTTAAGTTGTAAAGTAAAATTTATTTGTCTTAATGGGGAAAACCATGAATCTTCTTGGATGTTTGCTCGAGGCCAGGAACCTGTAGTTCAGGCATTGCCACCTGCTTTTAATTCAGATCATGTGTACATGTGGTATTGGCCAACGGATTATAGTAAATGTGTCGATGCAGTGGAGGTTACATTTCGATTTGCTTTCCGAGATTTTGATGAGAGCGCAGAGGATAATGGTTACTCGAAGCCATCCAAGTGTGAAGTAAAAAGGTGTGGGATACGCATGCTCTATCAGAAAGACTTGGATGAATTTCTGAACCGTATTAAACATCAACTTGAGCCTCCTGCAAGAAAAGGAAAAATATGGAAAACATTACTGGAGCGACTAATGCCCAATTGACCAACATGAACCCAATGCCCGCTGAGCGGTCAGACGTTGAAGTGGATGAATCTACTTGAATAATTGTGCCTCTCCCAAGATTATCGGTAATGTACAAGTTTCTTAAATCTTTATGCATTATATTCAGTTGTTTCTAATATAGCAAAAACATATAAGAATATGGGCTTCATTTCTTTTCAGCACTTTGCATAATTATCTTATCTGTTTTCATATTTAATTTTCTCTAGCTTTTTTTTTTTTTTTTTCAACCTTAGAAATTAGAGTGTCGTGACTTTTAGTGATAATGAAAACGAAGAAAAAAAAAAGAATTGTATATAAATGAAAGCGGCAATGATTTTCTCTATTTAGCATGTGTTTGGGGCATCCGATTGAGTTGAAAAATTTGAGTTGGAGTTGAGTTGTGCGTTTGACTGTGTGTTTGGCTAATTAGATTTAAAAAGTGTAAAAACTTGAAATGTTTTCGGAAAAAAAAAATGTAGATCTTGTTTTGTCCATTTGAAAAATCTATGCAATTTAAATAAAATAATAATAATATTAATCTCATTTGGATTTACATAAGTAAAGTTATGAACTTTTTAAAGTTTGAATTTTCAAGCTGTAATTGAAACTGTGAATATTAAAATTGAGTTGACTTTTTAAAAGATAACAAAAGCTGAGTTGAGTTTTTTCAACTCTATACGCACATGAGTTCTGTTGGAGAAGGTAAGGACTGTTTTACTTATGACTATATATGAGCAGTAGCTTTAGACTTTTACTGCTGTTACTAGTTACTTGGTTTCTTATTTTTATATTCGTTGAATACTGATATTTTAATTCAACGATGTAGCATTATGAGCATGATCTAATGTGTGTAATTGAAAAATGAAATGTTTTAATGTCTGGTGCTGGCTTTGTAGTGAAGAATGGTGGCAATTTCTTGCAAATTTTCGGTCATTCCAACGCTGTCGTGGTCTGCTTCGAGCTGTTAGAGTTCTGATGGATTGAGTTATTGTGGACTGTGGAGATCAATTCTCTAAATTGATGGGTATTCTGAAATTCCTTGCATTTCTTAATGGGATAGTTGTGTCTGTCATAAATATGTGTTTTTGTTCTTGTCAATATGTTTCAACTGGAGTGAGACAATGATCGACAATTTGAAGGCTTTTGCTTCTTAAAGTGCGGGGAACTTTCGAAGGGAAAGGAAAGGATTTTTCCCCTCCTTCCTATTTTATATAGCCCAAGTCCCAACTAATGGTATTGATCCTCTGTGTTTGTTCCGTTTTTCCTTTTTTTCTTTTCTTAAAAAAATAATAATAAATAAATAAATTTCCATATGGCCACCAAGTTATATCATCATGATCTTACCATTCCAATGGGTAAAAATAAAAGACCTAGGTTCGAGCTGAACTTTCACATTTCCTATGTTCTAAGCCCTTTATTTACTAGAAACAAAGAATTCTTGATATTTCCAAATGGCAACCTTTTAGGATGAAGGTTTATTTAATTTTCAGTTGTGTGTTAACATTACATGAAAAAAGAGGTTTGATGAATATGACCGTGCATTCAGATGTTAGCACAAAATTAAAAAAATTTAGCAGCTCAAACTTTTGCATTTTAAGTTTCTAACTCCAAAACTGAACGCGAAGATTATTTTAAACATCTTACGAAGCTCGTGATTAGATATGAATTTAAAATAAATCAGATTTAGGAGGTGCTGTTGGTCTATTTAAACAGCAAGGAAACGAATATTGTTTGTTTTATAGTGCAATATATATATGTGTCGAATTATAATAATAAAGTCAATAACTAAAATAAAATTACCTAGCACTACGAGTGAGTCAAAAATTACAAATCATACCATTAATTTTTCCTATCTAAAAAGTCAGGGCTTAATTTAATGCTAATAAGTAACAAGTAAATGCAGGAAAAATACATGTGGGTAAAATGTTTTTCTTTAAGCATTTTTTTTTTAATTGAAAGTCTCATGTAATGTTTTGTTAAATCATAAAAAGATCGTTCAATCACTAATTGCAGTGTAATTTGTCCATCAGAGGGGTGCGTGCGCTGTTATTCTAACTCTTCGATCTTCAACCGCAAAATGTCATCCGACGGCCACAAACTATGCAACATGAGTTTTGTCTTGTACCAGAATCAAACTCTACCGACGAATTCCCTTTTTTAACCCTGGCCCTCCTCTAATTTTGTCGTGCCTTTGGGCAGTTGGATAATTGTCCAAAAAATAATAATAATAATAATAATAAAACTCTGCAACCTTGGTTTTCTTCTTCACCCTGAAAAACCTCTCTAAAACACCTCTCTCTCTGACTCTCTCTCTCTCTCTCTCTCTCGCTGTATGTTCTGAGCTTCTCTCACAATCCTAGAAAAACATGCAAATATCTCTGACTCTATCCCAACCTTCCAAAGTCCCACAACTCCAAATTCCTGCCCCCCCACCACCACAACCACCACCGAAGCCTTTCAGAGTTCCGCTTCAGAGACAGACCCACCTCACTCCCCTGAATGCCCCTCAAAGAATCCGGCTTCTTGCCGGTCATTGGCCGCGCCATCGAGGAGGACGAGTACCGGATTTCCCGGTCTCACGTTGTCCGAAAAGGGGTCGACTTGGAAGAATATTCCATCGAGGGAATCTCCATTGGCGGCATATTGCTGAAGCAATCAAAAAGTTTAAAGAAAAAGAAGGGAAAACAAAAAGGAGAAAGGCACATCAAAACGGTTCGTTTTTTACTATAAAAACTAAACAGTAAGTACCTCATCTATTTTTTTATTGTAGTTAAGAAGAAAGAACGGAGCAAAGTTAATCTCTCCACCGTCCAAACTTTCTTAAACCGTGTTTGTTGTGAATCATATTCTTCCTTTTTCAAAGTTAAGTTATTATTCTTCTTCTTTTTAATCATATTCTTCTTCTGCATCCCTTAGGTGGGATGGTTCAACTTATAATAAATAAATGATTTTACTAATAATTTTATGTAAATTATATATAACATAAATAATTTACTAATAAATAATATCATGTTACATATTATTTTATATAAAATTATAAATACGTTAGCCGGTTATTATAAGTGGTTCAATAAAAAGTTATAGTTAAGAGGGCAGTAGATACCCGTAAATAATAACATTATACATATATATATATGTATATGTTAAAAAATATATATAAGTATATATACATGTGGACCTTGAGGGAACTTATTCTCGTGGTAGGTCCATTCTTTTTTTCCCTGATGATGACCAAGACCGTGAGTGGTCCTTTTCAGAAAAAAGAATAATAATAATAATAATAATAATAATTAATAAAAGGACAAAAGACTTGTGAGTGGATCAACGGAAATAGTATATTTGATGTTGACTTATTTGTCTCTATTGTTGGAAGACTTGCAGTGAAACGCACAAGGAGTTGCTAACTCAATTCCGAGCAATTTCATTTTGAGGCAACTGCAACAATTTCTTTCTCTAGTTTTTGCCTTCTCAAAGCTTCAAGAGTACAGAGCAATTTTATTCTAAATAACAAAAGCTAAGGAAGCCTTGTTGTTCGTTTATTCAGTTTGCTTCTTGGAGCCGATTGTTTAGACATCCGTATGGATTCCGGTGGTTCTTCTTCTTCTTCTCGGCCCTATGATGTTTTTCTTAGTTTCAGAGGTGAAGATACTCGCAATAATTTCATGAGCCATCTTATGCTGCTTTAGTCCGGAACCAAATCGAGACCTACATGGATGAGATAACTCTGGAGAGAGGAGATGAACTCTCACGTGCACTTCCAGAAGCCATCCAGAAATCTAAGATCTCCATCATTATTTTTTCCGAAAACTATGCTTCTTCCTCGTGGTGCTTGCGTGAGCTTGTGCAGATACTCGAATGCCGCCGACAAAACAACCAGATTGTCTTACCCCATATTTCACAAGGTCGATCCATCGGATTATAAAGAAACAAAAAGGAAGTTACGGAGAGGCATTTGCAAACAATGAGAACGTTTGGAAACCAGATGGACGTTGTACAAAAGTGGAGAGACGCTCTAACAGAGTCGGCCCAGCTTTCTGGTTGGGCTTGGAATTCACAAGATACAAGGTACTTGTCCTTTTAACTTGTATTCTCAAATGCACGCCAATTTTACCAGAAGCTTTTGATCTCTATATTGTATTATTATGGTAGAAGAGCCGATTGATTTCCTCTAGAGCTCCTCTACATATTTTATTTGCATATCCAATGTATTTTTAATTTTTGTACTTAGTAAATCATTTGTCCCACTGGGGCTAGCTCAATAGGTAGAGATGGGGTTTTAGGATTTAAGTCTCTTTTTTCGATGCTAGATTTAGTCAAAGGGGGTTGTTTTTGGTTGTTTTTTTTTCAGCATGTTTCACAAATTTTGAAATGCGAAATTGAAATGTTTTCTTAAATCGTGTTGGTTACTATGCTTTGAAAACATAAATAGTAACAAAAAATGGTGCGACTGGTTTTTTCTTAAGAAAAAGTAAAGTGGTGGAAAAGTTGCTTTCTCACTTCTATTTTCATTTTCTAAGGCTGCATAACTTAACACATGTTTTTAAGAGACATACTCAAACCAAATTTCACGCTTTTTTTATACCCAAATGAATATCTTTAACAACACAACCAAATACGATTATAGAAACAATCTTATCATCGTTTTCAAAAAATTCTCATTTGTATTTTCATTCTCAAAACAAAATCAATTCCTAAATCATTTCTCCCTTTTGTTTTTTGTTTTTATTTATTTTTAGCTAAGAGGATTTAATTACTGCATCTTATTCTACTCTTTCCATATCCTTTCTTAAAAACTAATTGTTGTAGTATTTTATACGTTGAAGGTCTGAGGCCAGAATTAATCAAGGACATTGTTAAAGATGTTTCAACAAAACTGGGCAGAATGCGATACTCAAGCTATGTCAATTGCAAGGGCCTAATTGGAATTGAACACCACCCTTCAGAAAATTGATCAATGGCTTTTAAGCATTGGCTCACCTGATGTTCGCATCATAGGTATTTGGGGAATGGGTGGTCTAGGCAAGACTACACTTGCCAGTGTTGTATTCGCAGAACACTACTATCAGTTTGAGAGTTGTTGCTTTCTCGAGAATGTCAGGGAGGAATCAGAAAGGCAAGGATTAGCTAATCTCCGGAATAAGCTACTCAGTGGATTGTTCAAGGGATCAGAAGATGTGAATTTGGGAAACCCATTGTTACTATCTCATGTGAAGAGCAAGCTCAGCCACAAAAAGGTGCTTGTCGTGTTAGATGATGTGAATGAGATTGAGCAGCTAGATCAATTACTCCTAGGTGGTCCTGATTCATTTGGTCCTGAAAGTAGAATTATTGTAACAACAAGGGATGCAAATTTGTTCAGGGCTACTGAAGTTTATTTATACGAGCTTGGGCAATTGAATTATAATGAAGCTCTGCAGCTTTTTAAGATGAAAGCTTTTGGAGGAAACTCGCCCCCAACCGACTACATCGAGCTAACAAATGAGGTGGTTAAAATATGCTGGAGGCATTCCGCTAGCGATTGAGATTTTGGGTTCTCACCTTCGCTCCCGTCATACTCGGAGCATAGGACATTGGGAGAAGGCACTGAATTACTTGAAAGGGAAATCTCACGATAAGATTCATAAGTGCTTACGAATAAGTTATGATGTTGGATTAGACGAAGAGGAGAAGGCTATCTTTCTTGATATTGCGTGTTTCTTTAAAGGAAAGAATAGAGAGAGGGTTGAAAACATATTGGATGGTTGCGAATTTATGACGAGTGCAGGGATAGGTGTCCTAATCGACAAGTCTCTCATAACTATCCGTTTCTTCTGATAATTGCCTTTGGATGCATGATTTGGTACAAGAAATGGGTTGGAAAATTGTTCAACAACAATCAGAAAAGCAACTCGAACAGTACAGTAGGTTGTGGATTACTGAAGATGTCTTTCAAGTATTGAACAATAACAAAGTGAGTGCCAATGTATTAAAGTATTTCCTTTAGTGATTATGCATATGCTTTCTAGTATACGAACGTGAAGGGCAAGCTATGATAGTTTAATAATTTTTCATTACTTTTGCTATTTGGTACTTTGTTCGAACATATTTAATACACGACCTTGAATTATAATATTTTTTGTTTTTTCAACACTAGGGGACTGACAAAGTTGAAGGAATATTCCTAAACATGTCTCAACTTGATAAAGAGCTACATTTGAAGCCTGAAGTCTTTCAAAGGATGAGTAATTTGAGATTACTCAAATTCTATTACCCTGATAATGGCGTCAAGAAACAGAAAGTTTACCTCGATCAAAATCTCCAATCTCTTCCTTGTTCACTAAGATATCTTCATTGGGAAGGATATCCTTTAAGACATTTACCATCCAGTTTTGAGCCAGAAAATATTGTTGAACTTAACATGCAGTATAGCCAGCTTGAGCAACTTTTCAATGGAGTCCAGGTATGTGGTATATGCATATTAACTTTCAATCTATATACAAAGTATATGGTAGTTGATCTTGTCCCTTCTCTTTTTTTACAGAACCTTGAGAACTTGAAAAGAATTAATCTTTCAAATTCCACCCACCTGATCCAATTTCCTGATTTTTCTCATGCTCCAAATCTCGAGAAAATAAATTTTCAACATTGCACGAGTTTGCCTCAAGTTCCATCTCATTGTTTGCGAAATCTTAACAAGCTTATTGATCTCAATCTGAGCCACTGCAACATGATTCAGAGTCTTTCAGATGGAGTTGATTACTTAACATCCCTTAGAACTCTTACCGTCCAAGGCTGCTCTAACCTCAACTCTTTCCCAGCTGTGATTAATCTTGGGAATTTGGTGTCTTTAAACTTGGGTCGCACTATAATAGAGAACTTGCCTTCATCAGTTGGTTCTCTCAACAATCTTTCTTCATTGATGCTCAATGACTGCAAAAGACTTCTAGATGTTCCAAGCAGTATAAGTAAGCTGGACTCCCTGAAAGATCTTGATCTAAGTGGCTGCTCAATTCTTGAGAAGTTTCCGGAGCTTCCACGGAACATTGAAAAGTTGAATATGATTGGGACAGCAATAAAAGAGGTGGCCTCTTCATCGATCGAGTGTCAGTTTTTTCTGAAGTGCATATTCCTCAACGATTGCAAAAGTCTTGTGAGTCTTTCGACCTCCATTTTTAAGTTAAGGTCTCTTGTTACTCTTACCCTCATTGGTTGCTCAAATTTGAAGGAACTCCCAGATATCTCAGAGCCTATGGAAAGTTTTACAATTCATTGATTTACAGAGAACAGGAATTAGACAGCTACCACCATCGATTGGACATCTAATTGGCCTTCGAGGTTTATTTATGGATAAGTGTCAAAATCTGGAGTCTGTTCCAAACGGTATCTGTAATTTGAATGCCCTTCATACACTTGAACTTTCTAATTGTCTAAAACTTGAATGTATGCCTTTGTTGTTTTGGTCCCATCTATTTGAGCAGAATCGATCTCGGTAACTGTGATTTAAAAGAAATTCCTGAGACCATCAAAGCACTAAAGCTGAAATGTCTGCACATACAAAATTGCAAGAACCTAAAATTTTTACCAGAGCTTCCATTGACTCTGGAACATCTTGATGCACGTGGATGTGTGTCGTTGGAGACGGTGTCAAGTACAGAGAAGGAATTCACACAAAAGTTTTGGGATGACTACAAAACGGATACCTATGAGCATTGGAAGGGCGGAGTTGGATGCTGGACTGTTTATTTTATGATTGCCTGCAATTGGATCCAAGTGGACGACAAACCACTAATAGGGAATTCCAACTTAGAGTTTTGAGTTTGGCAGCACGACCCGTACGTCATGAGGTATGCTTAATTTCTTCTATTGTTTAAAAATAGTTAAATGCCTGATTTGTTTACTGTTTGGAAATAAATAGTCACTTCCTTCTATGGTACAGATACAGAGATCTTCAGTTCATGCTTGTTATCCAGGAAATGAGATTCCAATCTGGTTTTACCATCAATTTGAGGGATCCTCTATCACTATCAAGCTTCCACAACAATGGCGTGATACCAAGTTCTTGGGTTTTTGTTGTTTGCGCTGTTGGAGACTCCTATACTGCACACCCCGAAGTGACGGAGTTAAGTTGTAAAGTCAAATTTATTTGTCTTAATGGGGAAAACCATGAATCTTCTTGGATGTTTGCTCCAGCCGAGGAATCCCTACCTAATTTTAATTTAGGTCATGTGTACATGTGGTATCGGCCAACGGATTATAGTAAATGTGTCGATGCAGTGGAGGTTACATTTCGATTTGCTTCAAAGAATTCAATGTGAGCAGAGAAGATGTTGATATCATGAAGCCATTTGAGTGTGAAGTAAAAAGGTGTGGATCCGCATGCTATATCAGAAAGACGTGGATGACTTTTTCAGCAATAATGAATATCTTCTTGAGTCCCCCGCAAAGCAAACGAAAAGAAGCGAAAACATTACTGGAGCAATTTCTGCCTGATCGACCAACGTGAACTTAGTGCATGCCGTACGGTCAACTTCGAAGCGAATGAAATCCACGTCAGTAATGTCTCTCCCAAAATTATAGATACTTCATGAGTTTCTCATATCTTGATACAATCTATGCGGTATTAATAAGAATATGGGCTTCATTTCTGTTAAACACCTTGCATAATTATCTTTTTAATCTGTTTTTTGCAATTTTATTTTCCTATTGTTTTCTTTTTTCAGGACTTAGAAAGTCCAGTGTCTTGACTTTTAAGGGATAAGAAAAAGGAAGAAAAGAAAAGAATTATATATTAACGAGAGCGGCGAGTATTTATTCTATTTAGTCTTCTTCATATATTATTATGCTTCTTAATTTTCGTACTTTCACAGAGAAAAGTTGTTAGTCTTTTGTGGCAAATAATGAGAAAAGGGAACGGAGAAGAACGAACTGTGGGGAAAGAAAAATATGATGTTTGTCACTTGGTTCGCTATACTAATTTTCATTAGAGCATTTGTTAATTTAGTAATTTAATTTAGGAAAAGTGAATTAAGTTCGTCCTTTTGATTCTATTCTTTGAATTCCTAATTAGTAGACACGTCCTAACTCTTTACCATAGTTTTTTAATTTTTTTAATTCTACGTCTTTGCCATGGTTTTTATTTTTTATTTTTTATTTTAGGTCTTTACCATAGTTCTTTGATAAGTTTTTTTTAAATTTTTTTTAAAATTTTTATTTTAAGTCTTTACAATAGTTTTTGATAAGTTTTTTTTTTTTTAATTTTTAATTTTTAATTTTTAATTTTTAATTTTTAATTTTTTTAAGTCTTTACCACTAACATACTTAAAGTGACACGATAAGGACTTGTTGAAATTACCGTAATTACTCAAAGAAGCTGGCTTAATAGTTGACTCAAGAAAATAATCATTGCTGATTTTTTTTTTTTTTTTGTATGAAAGACCTTTTTTTAATGCTATGTAAAATATAACCTTTTATTCATTTATTATTGTAATCATCAAAAGTTATACGTTTTTAAGAATGGGAATTTAGTAAGAACAACAAATAATACAAACAATAATTTTTTTTTTTCCCAATAAAAGCGGCACTTTGTCCTTGTGTATAGTTTTGTTCAGTTATGATACTAATCTTCATGTGTTCTTGTCAAGAAAATTTACGTGGTAGTGAGCCATTTTTTAAGTTCTGGTGGCAGGATTTCGGAGGCAAAAGTAAGTCGGAGTTGAGTTGGATCGCCTGCACATCCAATATCTATGGGAAGGAGAGATTATGACATGAGTTTGTTGAAGGAGAACGTAAGAACTGTTTTACTTATGAGCAATAGTTTAGTTTGGCAAGCCTTAGTCTTTTACTGCTGTTACTAGTTACTTGGTTTCTTGATTTTATACTTGTTCATTGCTGACATTTTAATTCAACAATACAGTATTATGAGCATCTATTATGTATAATTTTAACTAAAGCTGAAAAAAAAAAAAAACATTAAATTTGTTAATGTCGGGTGCTGGCTTTGTCGCGAAGAATGGCGGCAACTTCTTGCACATTTTGGGTTCATTCCAACACGGCTGGATTTATTGTGATCTGCTCCGAGCTGTTATTGTGGCGATCAGTTCTCTCTATATTGATGGTTGCTTTTGCTCTGGTGTTTATGTCAGTGTGATCTTCCTCCGTTGTCTCTTGAAATATGTTTCTCAAATTCCTTTGCATTTCTTAACGGGATAGTTGTGTCATAAGTTTTTTTTTTTTTTTGGTCAATATGTTTCAACTGGGAAAGACAGTCAATAGACTTTTGAAGGTTTTATCTTTTTAAAGTACAAAGCAATGCTGGAGGAAAAGGAAGAATTTTTATTTATTTTTTGTTCCTTTTTAATAATGGTTTTGGTCCTAATCTTTGCTTGTTTGTGTTTTGTTTATATACACACACACACGCACATACATATATATAAATATATATATACATATATATATATATATATTCCCGTTAGGCCACCAAGTTGAATCATCAAGATTTTACCTTTCAAGGAATTAAAATGAAGGTCCTTGGTTCGAACATTTTCAAACTTCCTAAGCCCTGTAATTAGTAGAAACAAACGAACCTTTTTTTTTTTTTTTTTTTTTTTTTTTTTCCAACCTTTTAGGATAAAGGTTTTGTTAATTTTCAGTTGTGTTACACTACCTGAAAAAAGAGGGAGTGTAACTGTGCTTCCAGATGTTGGCGCAAAATCGAAATTCCACAAAATTAGCAGCTCAAACTCTTGAATATCAAGTTTGTAACTCCAACACTAGAAGCGAAAATTATTATTATTACTATTATTATTATTATTATTGGGAATGCCTACAATAAAGTTTCATTTATATGGCTTATTGGTAGAGTTAAATTTATAACCGTTCAATAAATTTTAACGGTTAATAGATTTACTTGTGTATGAGATTTATAATGCACTTTACCTTATATTATTATATACTACAAAATGATTTTAAAAATAAATTTAAAAAAATTATTAAAAAAAACCATTTCCTTCTTTCAGTGAGCGCCCCCCCCCCCCCCCCCCCCCCCCCCCCCCACGCCACCCTGGCCGTCCTACCTCCAACCCCGCGACCCAGGCGCCCCTCGCTGGACAACCAGCCCTCCGGTGACCACGGCCTCCCCCGCCCGAACGATGAACCCCCCAGACCCACGACCCAAGCTTCCCCTCCCCCCCTCCCCCGGCCCTCCCGTGACCCAGCTCCCTCTCCTCGACCACGAGCCCCCTGCGCCAATTTTGGCCCCCTTGACTCCCCGACTTCAATCCCCCGCCAGATTCGGCCCCTCCCGCCTGGCGACGATCTCCCCGCGACCCCCCCCCCCATCGGATCTCAACCCGATCTTGGCTTGGCTCCCCACTGTGACCTTTGACAATCCCCCCCTTCCCTGTTCTCAACTCGGCCCCCCTTCCAGGCAACCTCCGGCGATGCCGCCCCTAGCCCGATGGACTACGAGCGAGAAGCCAAAATCGTTGAAGGTTTTTTTTTTCTTTCTTCCTCCCCCTCGCCGACGATCTCGAACTGCCACCACCCCCCCCCCCCTGTGAGATTTCCCTTGCGCCCCTTCCCCCAAACCGCCCCTCCCGACCTCAACGAACCCCCGCTTCAACCCGGTGATGGAAAACCCCCTCGAACGACGAGCGACAAACCCTGCTTGGCCGACGTCGATCCCCTGGTGACGAGCCCCCAACCTTCCACCGGTGAAGGTTGGTTTGTTTCTTTAATTTCTTTTTTTTTTATTATTATTTTTTAAATTTCTTAATATGTAATACAATGAGATAAGGTGTATTATATGCATAAACAACATTTCAACTGTTTGATTACATTTGAATAGTTTAAAATGAGTTTTACCGATATGATATATAAAAGAGGTTGTACAACATATTTACCCATTATTATTATTGTTGTCGTAAATAAAAACGAAGATTATTTTGAATGTTAGATGAAGCCTCATGATAAAATTTGAATTAAAATAAATCAGTTATAAGAGGTGGTGTTGGTATATATAAATAGCAATATTTACAGTAAGAAATATATCAACTCTCGTGTCCGACAGTCCTTTTTTGTCAGACATGTACAATGGGACATTGGGAACCGTTGAATACGAAAATAAACAGTACTGACGATGGAGATGGTGGATATGGATACAACATTTCAAGTTGTTCCATCCTCTCTTTCTCTTGTAAACCTGTACTTGTCTATAAGAAGTACGTATTGTTTGTTTTGTTACGCAAATGTAAACTTGTTTTGAATTATAATAAAAAATAGAATCAATAACTAAAATAATAATACATACAAGTAAGTCTAAAAGTACAATTCAACACCTATAAGGGTGGATGGGATGACAAAAAGTGTGGGAAGCCTTTGCTAGGCATCTTTCCTTGTTCCATTCGGGTTCGATCTCCATTGCCTCCCCTTAGGCTGTCGTTCTAACTTCGGTTGTTTTAAAGCATGGTTTGTGTTGATAGCAGGGTAGGTCCCGGATGAACGATTTAGAGAAATTAGTATAAAAGATCTGTTTTTACCATATCTAAGGAAGGGTTCTTGCTTATGGGGCTATAAATCCTAAAAATAATGGGATCACCCCTAAATTCTTGGTTGTTTAAAAAAAAAAAAAATCTAAAAGTACAATTCATATCATTAATTTTTTTTTTTTGAATTTTAAAAAGTTGTGCTCAATTTACTGGTAATAAGTAATAAGAAATTGTAGGAAAAATACATGTGGGCAAATGGTTTTTTTTAAGCATTTTTGCAAGTAAAAGCCTCATGTTTATTAAATCATGAAAATAATTATTTAACTATTAATTGGTTGATATTAATGTACATTTCTATCCATCAATCACTTATTAATCAACGCGTCAACTAACATTTAAAGGAACGTTGATCATTTATCTATAAAAAAACCGCATATCTTATTAGTTTTTTCTTTCAAAAAATAAAAAAGAAATAATAATAATAAGAGCAGAGGAAAGTTGCAGTGTAATTTGTCCATCATCCTCGTGCGTGCGCTGTTAGTTCTGTGCAACTCTTCGATCTTGAACCGCATTATGTCATCCGACGGCCACAAACTATGGAACATGAGCTTTGTCTTGTACCAGAATCAAACTCTACCGACGAATTCCCTATTTTAACCCTGGCCCTCCTCTAATGTTGTCATGCCTTTGGGCAGTTGGATAATTGTCCAAAAAAAAAAAAAGAATAAAAAAAATCTCTACAACCTTGGTTTTCTTCTTCACCGTGAAAAACCTCTCTAAAACACCTCTCCACCTCTCTCTCTCTCTCTCCTTCTCTTCTCTCGGTGTATGTTATGAGCTTCTCTCACAATCCCAATAAAACATGCAAATATCTCTGAGTCTATCCCAACCTTCCAGAGTCCCACTACTCCAAATCCTGCCCCCCACCACCACAACCCCATTTCAGCTCCACCACCGAAGCCTTTCAGAGTTCCGCTTCAGAGACAGACCCACCTCACTCCCCTGAATGCCCTTAAAGAATCCGGCTTCTTGCCGGTGTGATGATTGGCCGTGCCATCGAGGAGGACGAGTACCGGATTGCCCGGTCTCAGGTTGTCCGAAAAGGGGTCGACTTGGAACGCTATTCCATCGAGGGAATCTCCATTGGCGGCCAGGAGACTTGCGTCATAGTTCCCCGAATTCAAATGCGCTTTCGATATTGGGAGATGTCCCTCCCGAGCTATTCACCAGAACTTTCTCTTCATCACTCATGCCCATCTTGATCGCATTGTAAGCTTCTTCTTTTTTTTTACCTTGATTTTTTATCTCTATGTTTTTTGTTCTATGGACTACCATCATGGATTTATAATGGGGCATTAAGAAAAAGTGATGAAACTTTGATTGTTTGCATATTCTCTGTTGTTGAGATGATAATAGCAAAAGTCCCACCTACGTTTCATAGAAATGTCGACTTCCTCCCGTTGTGAGCTTTCCATTTCTTACTGTCCAAGGCTGCTCTAACCTCAAACACTTTCCCATCTGTGATTTATCTTAGGAATTTGGTGGCTTTAAACTAAAGTAACACTGCAATAGAGAACTTGCCTTCATCAATTGGTTCTCTCAACAATCTTTCTTCATTGGATCTCTATGACTGCCAAAAAACTTGTAGGAGTTCCAAGCAGTATTAAGTAAGCTGGACTCCTTGAACATCTTGTACTAAGTGGCTGCTCTCTTCTTGAGAAGTTTCCAGAGCTTCCACAAAATATTCGAATTTTAAATATGAGTCGGACATCAATAAAAGAGGTCGCCTCCTCATCTATTGAGTGTCTGTTTGTTCTTCAGCAAATACTCCTAAGCAGTTGCAGAAGTCTTGAGAGTTTTCCAACCAACAGCGTTTTTTAAGTTAAGGTCTCTTGCTATTCTTACTCTTGATGGTTGCTCAAATTTGAAGGAACTCCCCAGATATCTCAGAGCCGATGAAAAGCTTGCAACAACTTCATTTAGACGGAACAGGCATTAGACAGCTACCTTCATCGATCACACATCCAATTGGCCTTCGAGGTTTATATATGGATGGGTGTGAAAATCTTAAGTTTGTTCCAAATAGTATCTGTAATTTGAATGCCCTTGGTACACTCTGTAACGACCCAATTTTTCGGACCGTTAATTAACTTATTTATTCTTATTTAATTTAGTTTTAACACTTATTTATGTTGAATTCAAAAAAATACATAGTTTTTTTTTAAATCCTATTCGAATTACAAAAGTTAGAATAACTAAATTTTCAACTTGAGGAAATTGAAAACATCTAGCTAATAAATATCCTATTCAAATTCGTATTTAATAATATTTTAAAAAGTTATAATTCATGTAAATTAAAAGAAAATAGTTTAAAGTATTTTTCTCGTAAAATACTCATACTAGTTTAGTAGTACCAAAACATTGGAACATAGTTATAAATATAGTCGATACAAAATAATTTAAGAAATCTGAATGCGAAAATTTAATTCGTGGTGGTATCCCACCCCCGTCCTTCATCGCCTCCGCACAGCTTTGCCAGTTCATAAAACATCTATATAACGGGCTGCTTACCCTCGTTACCTACAGCACGAACACACACACGTATGAGCTTTCGCTTAGCAAGTACAAACAATATCTCATAAATCATTTTCATAAATCATATCATCACATGTAATATCATGAATGTTCAAAAATGCATGTGATCTATGTGCGTTCAATTATGCTTTATTGTATACATATCTTGTCTACATAAGACCCCTATGTCGTACCTATATGCGCAACCAATGAGGAGTTAAGGGAAGTGACCCTCTAACAACCTCCACGGTCATATCTTATAACTTCATTCTTATCATATCCTCTCATTAATTGGAGGTTAGAACGACACTTAATCCTATCTTTCATTAGCCTTATTCTTATTATTTGTGACAATGTATAGATTTACATATCACTATGCATCTATCATTACTGCATACATATTTATGAGTCTAGTCGATCATATCAGTGTAAGAGAAATTATACAAGTTAAATGTTTAATTAACGCAATACATATGGCTCATAGGTTCATCACTTCATGAAGGCAAATCATAGAAAACGTTAAACATCAACAACAAACAACATTTTGTTCCATGTTATAGGTGAGGTTTGTACTTACAGAAAATCGGGTGGTAACTGTGTATCCGCGTTGATTGTTTCCGGCCCTATCCTCAAGTCGGTGCGGTGTCCTAATTTTAAATTGACATCCGCGCAACTTTACCAGTTCATAAAACATCTATGAGTAAGGTTTTTGAATCATTTTCGATTATGGACATATGTTCTCTTAATTAATAATTAATTTCAATTTAATTATTAATTTGTTTCTAAGTTTTTTTTTTAAGAATAACATCCTTAATTATTAATTACATGATTATCATAAATTAATTTCTTAATTAATAATTAATTAATTTTAAATGTTAAATTAATAAATTATTAACTCATTGGTGAGTTAATTATTTAATACTAATTTCTTATCCATTATTTTACTTAATTCCCCTTTATTCAAAATTGGGTTCATTTAGTGACCATGGATAACTATGGTCTTCCAATATCTTCGGTCATCTTTGTGAGCTGTGGATTTATTGGGTCTATTACAACTCATTTACTTGTAATTGAGTCTATTATGTTTTTAAACATGTTAAGGTCCATTACACTTGTTGTTTTTATCAAGTTTTAGTCAACAATTACATGGCATCTCAAACAAGTCTAGTGACGGGTTCATGCCTCATCACCGAGCCATCAGGTACTAATTTACCAATATACCCCTATTTCGGTGATTCAAGCACTTTTAAGCTTAAACTTATTAAATCTTTTGACCTTAGATTTAGTAATATCTCTTGTAGTTTTATAGGTCCAGAAAACCTATACCTATGGTCCAAAACATTCTCCCAATCAAATTACCATTTTGCCCCTTAGTTTGATAAAATTACAATTTTACCATTAGACATACCTTTTAATCTAGACTTATTAATAGCTTTAAAAGTTTGTCACGGCCTTAGAATAATGTTTGCAATGACCATAAGGCTCTCATAATGGCTTTCATAAGTTATTACATTTCTAAACACAATAAATAAAAGTATTACATTTAAGCCCCTATATGTCATTTAAGGTCGTACATTTGACTATAACCTGAATCATATTATTTCTTGTAATTATTTAGCTTAATATATTTATTTAAGGGTGACAAAGATGATGTCTAATTATGGTCTAAGTAGATTTTATAATTTGACCCGTTATTTATTTATTCATGTATTTTAGTCCTTATTTAGCCCCAATTAGTTCCCAATACCCTTTGGTTCACGTTTTTATACTTAATGTCCTTATAAAGTGTTCTCACAGAATCAGGACTTATTTTAACAAGTTTTTATTATTTATGTTTTTTTACCATAAATTTTTCAATATTTATGTTTTGACCCCAAAATGGCGTTTTAGTCATTTCTTATCCATTATCACCAAAATTTGATACAAGGTCTATTTTAAGTCTCTAGTCAATACTACAAAGTTTCGGATTCAAATAAAGTCTTTAGGCTGGTGAAATTATGATTTTACCCCTTGAGGGCAAAATTATCATTTTTGATATTTTTATTTCTGATCAAACTTGAGCTCTTCTTATGGATTACGTCAAGAGTAATATTCTGTCATTCTACATGATTATGAAAATTCCACTCAAAATATCATTTTCTAATTTATTAACATTTATGTCAAAAATGTTATTTTTTGGTACTTTATAGTCATTAATTCTTATTCTAGCCTATTTGTGATGTCAAAATATTTTCCTCATCAGTCATGCTTCCATTAAACAGAGGAAATAACATATCAACAAGCCATAATCTCCTATTCACATACATAAATACTCATTTCATGTCATATAACCATTAAAAATCACATAAACATACTTTTCTTCATATTCCATACACAAATCATGTATTCAAGCCACCTTAAACCATGGCCAGCACATATATTATCTCACTAGGTAGCAAAACCACATTTTAACCATTTACCATGCCAAGATTTTTCTATTTGTAAGAACACATTTTGAAAGGAAAGTTATTAAGAACTTGGTAAACCCTAGTTTACAAATCATTTACCTCTTAGAAAAGTAGTGAAAGCTTTGAACCACTCTTGGATCCTTGAGGTAGGGGCTAGAATGGAAATAAAACATTACTTTAAAACCATTTTTAAAACATCAATTTTTCCTTCTAGGAAACAAGTTCCAAAATATAGGTTTTACCTTGAAAAACACTTGGAATGGCTCTTCCTCCTTGTAAGAAAAATGATATTGGGAATGGGTGGAAGGAGATGAAGTATATCTTTGGCTTCCCTTAGCTACAAATTTCGTCCACAATGAAGGGAGGTAGAGAAGAAACTTTTCTTTGCTTGTATGGTTTTTATGAAAGAGAAAAAAGTGGTTTTTGGTTTACCTTAAAACCATTTTATAACCAAGTCCTATTGTGGGTTAAAAAATTGAAATTTTGGATTTTAATCTCTCCAGAAACATGTTCAGCTGAAGAGAACAAGTTGGGAGATTGTTTTGGTGGTTTTTCATGTATTTCAAAGTGGTTTTAGTGAGTAGTCCTTCAAGTAGTACATCATCTTACATTTTAATCAACTTTTCTTTCTTGTCTTATCATCTTTATTTTGCTTGTTTAGGGGTTGGATTTTGGATTCTCAACCCCCCCCCCCCCCCCCCCCCTTCTTGTTCAACCTATTTTATGAAGAAAGAAAAAAAGTTATTTTTTTTTCTATGCCCGTTTACTTGCAGCAGGCAGGTAGCTTATTGCCTGCCTGCATTGCTCAGTGGGCCGCTACCCACTGAGCAAGGGAGGGGTGCACGGCATCCCTTCCCTTAAGCTTTTTTTTTTTTCCCCCTCTCTCCTTGCAGTGGGCTTAAGCCCACTGCCTTGGCCAGTGGGTAATTACCCACTGGTCCCCCTAAGTCTTTTTTTTTTTTTTTTGTCCTTTCTTTCTTGAGATGATAGTAGGATTATTAAATTTAATTTAATAGATAAATCTTGGTATGACATAAAATTCACTTTTTTAATTTACAAAATTATGATTATTCATTCATTATATATATATAATGAATTTTTACACACAATATTTTCACAGAATCTCAATTGAAAAAAGCAAATGGGAGTAACATTATATATATATTTTCTCATTTAAATAGAGAAACTTAACATTGTTAAATCATCGACATCATTATATTGGTGATACATATACAGATTATTCATGATCTTGAAATTTGATATTCATTAAAATAATTCATTAGAAGTGTATTGATGAAGGAAATCCATAATAATAGTTCGTGAATCGAGTTTATGAATTTCTAGAGCATCACACACTTACTCTTGCTAATGTCCAAAACTTGAATGTATGCCTTGGTTGTCTCATCTACTCTGTTTGAGCAAGATTGATCTCAGTTACTCCACTATAAGAGAAATTCTTGAAACCATCAAAGGACTTAAGTTGAGGTCCCTATGCATAAAAAATTGCAAGAGCCTTAAATTTTTACCCGAGCTTTCATTGACTCTAGAAGTTCTTCACGCAAGTGGATGTGTGTCGTTGGAGATGGTGTCAAGTACAAAGAAGGCATTCTCACAAAAGTTTTGGGATGACTATACAACGAATACGTGCGAGGTGTAACGACCCGCCTAGCACAGGCCGTTACCATACATACATACATACTGAACTTCTTGTACATACTTACATATTCATGAAAAGCAGCGGAATTTTTTTTTTTTTTTACGGACTTAAAAGCGTATAACACGTGCCTCATATAAAGGTGTTTATATTAAGGATTTTAAACATAAGATAATACATAAGGAACAAAACGCGTAGCGGCTAGATCTCCCACATTTCACAGTTTTGCCCCGTCACGCCCTTCCATC
Organism: Ficus erecta; assembly: GCA_008635985.1. NCBI lineage: Eukaryota > Viridiplantae > Streptophyta > Magnoliopsida > Rosales > Moraceae > Ficus > Ficus erecta. Next base: position 41,588 of record BKCH01001284.1, on the reverse strand, counting down.
TTGCATCAACCATTGCTGACAGGTTGTTTATCTATAGCATAAACGTAAGACAGTGAGCTTTCGCTCAGCAAGTACAACTTCCTATACCGCGACATAAACAAACATAATCTCAATCTTATCTTAAAACCTTTCTAGCATAATACATCGTAACATAACTTACTATAACATAACGTCATAACATAACCATCATAACATAAACTTATCTTAACATAACTTCATAGCATAACATCATAGCATAAACTTATTGTCACATAAACTTCATAGCATAACATCATAATGCATGGTCCATTTATGCTCGTATTATGCTCAATTCATTCTTAACTTACTTTCATTACTTATCTTACTTATGGGCCCCTTACTTGAGTGTACGTACCCGGTGCGCAACTATGGACTTACTCTTGCCATAGCTCAACCCGACCTCGGATGGGGGGCACGACACAGGCGACTTGCTTGCCATCTTACTTTCTTTTCATCTTGTCATGTCATACTTGATCTTATTATTCTTATAAGATTTCGTGAACATGCTTCGTGTTCTCATACATACATGCTTCATGTCTTAAGAATCATAACATAATATTCATCATGAACTTACCTTGACTTATCATATTTCATAACTTAGCATACAACATAAATTAACATGGCATATAGCATGGCATAACAATAACATAGTATAGCAATAACAACATAATATAGCAACCACAACATAACATACAAATAGGTATACCCTCCTAGCATACATCTAACAATAACATACTTGGGCAAGTACCACAACAAAGCCTATGCTGTAGGCGGTAGTTGTACTTACCTCTCTTGTTATGTCCTGCGTAGTGCTGCTCCTTTTCTGAGTACAGCTGCAGGTTCCCTCCTGCTTGTTGAAGGACATAGGTGAGGTTCTAATTAGTATTTGTGGAATGTTGGTGATCTAACGATCATGCCTATATAATCCTAGTTGTATGTCCGTGATACTAGATGTCTTACTGGGTTACAAATAGTAACCCTATTGTTTTAGAACAACCAAACATGGATTATTTCTTAAAGGTTACATTGGATAGCCTTAAGTGTCAAATCTTTATACATACCGTTAGGGTTAGGTTACCTTTCTAACCTTGGGCTTTATTCTTGTCCATAATTATTGGGTTACCTCAATTAACCCTATATCTTAGCTCAATTTATTAATCTTGGTATCCTTTAGGGTTATCTTGACTAACCCTTAAGGTTAATTGTAGTCAAACTCTTGGTCAACCAAAGTCAACTTTTGGTCAACTAAGGTCAACCCTATAGGAGTCAAACTTGAGCTTTAGACTTTGGCCCAGTAATTTTGGATATCATTTCCGGTTATTACCCGTAATCATCTTGCTTACCCTATTTGGTTTAAAAATCCATTTCCATTTCTTTGGAAACTTGGGTAAATTAATTTCAAAAATCTTTTACTTATCTCATAAAAATTCTTATTCTTGAAAATAGGTCTTTGTAAAAATCATTTAGGGCTGGAAACTGCCTTTAGAGCAGTTTTCGTAATCAAAACAGTGGTTTTGGAGAAAGATACAATTTTTCCAAACTGTTTTTAGAAAATCCTGTGCAGGAATTTCATGTTCCCTGCACAGTCTTTATAAAACCGTGTCAGTTTAAAGATCCATTCCGATTTTGAAAAAGTTGCCTTCACGAAAGTTCTAGGTCTCGAAAAATCATAAAACTTTCGTGTTTTACGAAAAATTTAATTCGGACTCTAACTGGTTTTTTTTGGCGTTTGAACTTACCTGCTCGTGCACAAATCCTGGGCACGGATCAGGCTCAGGTTTTTGTGAAAACGAAGGCTATTGGAGCCTTATTTTGGAAATCCATCCACGCTACCATCTAGGAAAAATCGTTCTCTACAACTTTTATGTTTTACGTTTTTCCCAATTCGGCATTCAAAGGCCTCAAATTCCACTTTTTAGAAAACTGGGCAGTTCACATCCGAACTGGCAGTTTTTTGTTCTCACATTCATTTTACGTCCTATTTCGTGTAATCTACCTCAACCGAATACGCGGGAGCCTAGATAGCACACATGCAGCATTTTCTAACGTCCCACATGAACAAACATGCAACTCAAACACGCCCATGCAACCAAAAACCGGACTGTCCTAGCCTAGGTTTGCATGGTTCTAGGTTGTCTCATCATTCCATTCATTCACATACCATTCCATAATCAAAATTAACAACCTAGCATGCAATTCTAGGACCGGCTTGCACATAAAAACAGGGACATACAATTCATCATCCATCTAGCATGCATCCTAACATTCAAATCAAACATAAACACAAATAAAAGCTCATAACAAATATAAACATCAAACCACCCTTAAAACCTAATCAAGCACCACACCTAATCAATTTAGGGCAAAGAAAACTTGAGCTTATGCTCTTACATTTTTCAACTTGAAATACAAATAAATTTCAAATTAAAAGCTCAATTGAAAAGGTTAGGGCTAAAGAAAATACATTGGTTCAAGACAAGGCTTAAGCTTAGGGTTTGGGGTCCAAAATCCTTTCCTCCCTTTGGTTCACACAACCGGCCTCACCACTCACCTAGGGGCACCAAAATTCTTTTGGTCACTTGGTTGGTTCACCACAAATCCGGCCACACCACCAAGCCTTCCCACTTCATTTTTTTTTTCTCTTCCTTTTCTTCCTCCCCTAACACTCGGCCACTTGGCCAAATGGGTCTCAAAAATTTCCAAACTTTTTCTTTGGCTTTCCACTATAAATCCGAACACTCCCTAAGCAAAACCCCCTTGAAACTTTTGATTTTTCTCTCCTCTTTCTCTCTTCCTTGGCTGCTGATTTTCAAGAAGAAAATTGGCAAGAACCTCCCCAAATTTATCAATAAAAGTGAATAGCAACCACCCCTATTTATAGAGGTTGAGAAACTTTGCTAAATTGTACAAAAACCCCATGAAAACTAAAAATTGCACAAAAACCATGCAAGGTGGCGGGCCATATGCTTGGTGAACAAGCAAGAATTTCTTTCCAAACTAAAAAAAATAAATTATGATGTCATAATTAAAGGATAAGGTGATGTCATCCGCCTTAGACCTTGTTTGGCTATTTTCTCCAATAACCAGTCCATTTTTTAAGCTACACAGATATTTCCAATACTGTGTTCACTTATACACAGTATTTTTATACTGTACTGCAGTCCAAAATTTATCTGTGTAAAAATGGACATTATAAAATTCTTCTTATTTTTCCGAGCCCTTTTTATCTTTAATCCTCACTAGGTGTGCTTGATTTTCTAAGGTTGTTTTTAAAAGCCTTTACATGCTAACTTAATCGTAAAGATGATTTCCGCAGTATCTTTACCATACTGCATTTCATAATTACTACAAAGTCAACCCTTTGACCATTCTTGGTCAAACTTTGACTTTCTTTGAATCTTGTATTTTTTCGTTCTTTGACTCAAAAGGGCCGTTGCTAATCTAAGCAATCCATTTTGAGTTTTTATTGAACCATAAAAACTCATAAAATGTAAGAAAACTCTTAACCGAGCTTTTTTCAAAAATACCTCCATGGTATACATTCAATTCCTTTAAAGGAAATAATGATATCGGAAAAATCCAGGTATTACACGAGGATTGGAGGGATGGAGACGGATGCTGCCACTGTTTGTTTTATAATTGCTGGAAATTGGGTCGGAATGGACGACAAACCACTAATATTGAGTTCGAGCTTAGAGTTTTGAGCTTGGCTGCACGACCTGTACTTCCAGGAGAGATGGTATGCTTAATTTCTTCTATTGTTTAATAGTAGGAAATGCCTACTTCTTTACATTTTTTGAAATAAACAGCTTCCTTCTATGGTGCAGATCTTCAGTTCTTTAGTTCAGGCTCGTTATCCAGGAAATGAAATTCCAAACTGGTTTGACAATCAATTTGAGGGATCTTCTATCATTATCAAGCTTTCACAACAATGGCATGATACCAAGTTCTTGGGTTTTGTTGTTTGCGCTGTTGGAGATTCCTCCATTGCACACCCCGCAGTGACGTTTCTAAGTTGTAAAGTAAATTTTTTTATGTACTGATGGAGAAAACCATGAATCTTCTTGGATGTTTACTGATGGCCAGGAACCTATAGTTCAGGCATTGCCACCTGCTTTTAATCCAGATCATGTGTACATGTGGTATTGGCCTACGGATTATAGTAAATGTCTCGATGCAGTGGAGGTTACATTTGAATTTGCTTTCCTAGAATATGACAGCTCAGAGGAGGATGATGATGATTTCACGAAGTCATCTAAGTGGGAAGTGAAAAGGTGTGGCATCCGCATGTTATATGAGAAAGACGTGGATGAATTTTTCAATAATCATGAACATCTACTTGAGCCTCCAGCTAAAAAAGGGAGAAAAAAAAAAAAGAAAACATTACTGGAGCGATTAATGCCCGATCCACCAACATGAATCCTGTGCATGCGGAGCGGTCTAACTTTGAAGGGGATGAATCTACTTGAATAATTGTGTCTGCCCCAGATTATCGCTAATGTATAAGTTTCTCGTATCTAAATTCCATCTATGATTGTTTATAAAAAGAAAATACAAGAATATGGACTTCGTTTCTTTCAATTACACTTTGCACAATTGTTTCACTGTTTTCACTATTTAATTTTTTTCTAGTTTTGTTTTTTTCAAACTTACAAAATAGAGTGTCATGACTTTTAAGGGTTCGTTTGGTTTATGAGTTTAAGTTGAAATTTTTAAGTTACAATAGTAAATTTTTTTGAATTTTCAGAAAAGGTAAAAAACTTTTTGGGAAAAAGACACTAAAAAGTTTGAAAATTATGGTTTGAGCTTGTGAACCAAATAAGCACTAAGTGATAAGAAAACGTGATTGTATGTATAGTCTAACGATAATTTCACAACTGACTCTACCGAAAAGTGTAGAGTTAAAATCCCCATAACCCCCATTTTATGGGGAGAGAAAAGAAAAAAAAAAAAAAAGGAAGAAAGCAAAAGAAATTTATATTAGGAAAGCGGCCACTATTTTCCCTATTTAGTTTTCTAGTCTATTATGTTTTTCTTAATTTTCATACGTTATAGAGAAAATTAGATAGTCATTTATAGTAAAGGGTGAGATAAGGGGAAAAGAGAACAAACTGAAGGGAAAGAACAATGTGAAGTTTTGTCACTTGGTACACTTGCTTTTCATTAGTGGCTTTCTTTATGAAAAAGGACTCCTTTCTTAATATTTCTTCTTTATTTTGGGTTAAAAAAATTATTTTGATTATATTGATTTATATGAGTGATTACCTTAAGTTTTTATCATAATTCTAACAGTGACACAATTATGACTTCTGGCGATGACGATAATTACTCAAATAAGCTGACGTAATAATGGAACAAAATAAAATAATCGTGACCAATTTTTTGTATGAAATATATATATATATATATTTTGTAATATATAAAGGATAACCTTATATATAATTGTAATTATAAGAAGTCATACTTTTTTTTTTATGGAAATGTAGTAAGAACACCAAATAATATAAGTGATTGCAGGGATAACCTAGTGGTAATGTCACATCCGACTCTACCTAAAGGTGCAGATTTTGAATTCTCTCACCCCAAGTTTAAAAAAAAAAAAAAAAACAACAACAACAAAAAATAATACAAACAAATGATCTTTGTTTTTGTTTTTTTTTTTCCCCATAAAATTGGCACTTTGTCCTTTTATATAATTTAATTCAGTTATGATGCTAATCTTGATGTATTCTTCTCGAGAATATTTACATAGTAATGAACCATTTTAAGTTCCGGTAACAGGATTTCTGAGGCAAATGTAAGTTGGAGTTGAGTTGGATCGTGGCCTGCACATCCCAAAACCATAGAAAGGAGAGGTTATGACAGGAGTTCTGTTGCAGGAGAAGGTAAGAAATGCCTTATTTTTTAGCAGTTGTCTTGGTTTTGTTGGCTTTAGATTTTTTACTGCTGTTACTAGTTATTTGGTTCCTTATTTTATATTCGTTGTTAGTGATATCATATATCAACAATATATGAGTATTATGAGCATCCAATACGTATAATTTCTAGTTAAGCTGAAAAAATAATAAATTTGTTAATGCCTGGTGTTGGCTTTGTAGCGAAGAATGATCGCAATTCCAAATGCTTCTGGATTTGTTGTGGTCTGCTCTGAGCTGTTAAAGAGTTCTGATGGATTGAGTTTTTGTGGATCAATTCTCTAAATTGATGTTGCTTCTGGTCTTGTCTGGTGTGTTATGCCGTGTGATCTGTCTCCTATCGTCTCTTGTGATATGTTCTGAAATTCCTTGCATTTCTTAATGGGATAATCGAGTCATAAGTATGTTTTTTCGCTCCTGTCAATACGTTTCAACTGGAGTGAGACATTGTGACATTTTCAAGGTTTTAACTTTTTAAATTACAGAGTAATATTGAAGGAAAAGGAAGGAACTTTTTTTTTATATTTTTTTAAATTTCTTTTTAGTAGCCCAACTGATGGTTTTGATCCTAATCTTTGTTTGTTTTGTCGTTGTCCTCCGCGCCCCTGCCCCACCACCCCCCCCCCCCCCCCCCCCCCCCCCCCCCCCCCGCGCCGTCCCTCCTGTTCGTAAAGCCACCAAGTTAAATAATCAAGATCTTTACCTTGCCAAGGGTTAAAAAAAAATGAAGGTCTTTTGTTTGAACATTTCATATCCTCTTAAGTCCTGTATTTACTAGAAACCAACAACTCATGGTATTTTCAACCTCTTAGAATAAAGTTATAGTTAATTTTCAGTTATATGAGTGTGCTTCCAGATGCTAGCACAAAAATTGCAGCTCAAAATTTTGAATTTCAAGTTTCTAACTCCAAAACTAAAAGCAAAGATTTCCTAAAACATCAGATTGAAGCTCGTGATAAATATGAATTTAAAATAAATCAGAGTTTAAAGTTATTGCAGTCATAAATTAGACCATTAAAAATTAATTTAAAAACTAAACAACAATACTTTCGAAAAAAGTGAAAGTACAAATCACACCATTAATTTTTTTTAATATTTAGAAAGTGAGGGCTCAATTTAATGCTAATAACTAATAACAAAATACAGGAAAAAATGTAGGTAAATAGTTTTTTAAGTATTTTCTTAATTAAAAGTCTCATTTTTTTTTTTTTTGTTAATTAAGAAAACAGTCGTTAAATCACTAATTAACAGAAATTTAATATTTATTTTTATCGATCTACCATTAATTGATTAGATACATCAATTAATATCTAATGATCATCGTTCATTTATATATATAAAAAAATTTGCATAAGTTCCAAACTTTTTCTTTAAAAAAAAAATTGCAGTGTAATTTGTTCATCATACAGGTGCGTGCACTGTTAGTACTGTGCACCTCTCCGATCTCCAACCGTCAAATATCATCAAAGGACAACAAATGTGCAACATAAGTTTCATTTGTACGAGAATGAAACTCTACCGACGAATTCCCTTTTTTAACCCTGACCCTCTTCAAATTTTGTCATGCCTTTGGGCAGTTGGATAATTGTACCCCGCGCCCCCCCCACCCCCTCCCCCCCTACAAAAAAAAAAAAAAAAGAAACAAAAAATCTCTGCAACCTTGGTTTTCTTCTTCATAGAGAAACCCTCTCTAAACCCCCGCTCTCTCTCTTGTGCATGTTAAGAGCTTCTCTCTCAATCCCACATGTTCTCTCTCAATCCCACAAAAACATGCAAATCTCCCTTACTCTATCCCCACCCCCCCAGAGCCCCACTCGTCCTATTCCGGCCCCACCACCACAACCCCATTTCAGCTCCACCGCCAAACCCTTTCAGAGTTCCGCTTCAGGCCCACCTCACTCCCTGAATGCCCTCAAAGAATCTGGCTTCTTGCCGGTGATTGGCCGTGCCATCGAGGAGGACGAGTACCGGATTGCCCGGTCTCAGGTCGTGCGAAAAGGGGTCGACTTAGAAGGCTATTCCATCGAGGGAATCTCCATTGGTGACCAGGAGACTTGCGTCATTGTTCGCGAATTCAAATGCGCTTTCGATATTGGGAGATGTCCCTCCAGAGCACGTCACCAGAACTTTGTCTTCATCACTCATGCCCATCTTGATCACATTGTAAGCTTTTTATTTTTATTTTATTTTTATCTCTTTGTTTTTTGTTCTATGGACTACCCATCATGGATTCATAAGTGAGCACTAAGAAAAATTGATGAAATTTTAATTCTTTTGCATATTCTCTGTTGTTTGAGGTGATAATAGCAAAAATCTCACCTATATATATCATGGAAATGTAGCCTTCCTCCATATTTGTATAACAGATTTTGGAATTAGATTGTCTATTCATATTCGTTGTCTGGTGTCTAGCTTTTCAGGTGGATGCAAACAAAATTTCAAATATTTGGAGGTTGATAGAAAGTATCAGGATCGCAATATAATTCTAAGGACATTTAATGATCGATACATATTTAACATAGACACGGGAGCTTGCCTACTCCAATAAGTCAATTTTGATTCATCTCATGCCCTTAATACTTATCAATAGTATTTTTTTTTTGTTTTTTTTGTTTTTAAATTAAACTGTTTAATGAAAATACATCAAAAGAAAGTTCATATAAATTTACAAGGAGACAAGTCAAAAACTATAATACATCAGAGATAAAGATAAAGATATATAATAAAATAAATTAAAAACAACTAATCTAATTTAATTTCTTTTCTATATACATATACACAACGATGGACTTATATTGAGGCTAATGAGGGCACGTGTACCCATTGAATCAACGACAAACATTGATATAAGCCCTTAGGCATGTTTATAAACCGAAGAAATTTCAGTTTGTGCTCCCCTCCCCCCTCTAAATGGTGGGCAAGGGCATGTTAAAGCCTACTTTTTTACCTGGGTTGGGCTTATTGGACTTTTTCAACAATTTTATTTTATTAATTTTTTCATTCATGATTTTAGTTAAACTACTTTTTAAATTCCCTCATTTTCCTTTTAAGCTTTTTATGTTATGATTTAAAAACAAAAAATTTTGCGAATAAAAATGGATCTAAGGGTGGTCCCATTATTTTCAGGTTTTTAGTCCCACAGACAGGAACCCCTTTTCCTAAGTATGGCAGGAAGACATGTTCTTTATATTAGTTTCTATCAGTCAGTCATCCGGGTCTACCATGTCATTAGCAAACCAATAATTCAATAGTCGAAGCTAGAGCGAGGCCTAAAGAGAAACAACGAGAGTCGAACTCAAGTGGACGAACGGGAGAAGCTAGCAAAAACACCCACCCTTACCAACCCATCTACCTCTGTGATTGAAAATGACTTGGACCATTTCTCGATTTTTTTTTTTTTTAAATTTGCTCATAGCAAATTATTCTTTTTCCTTAAAATAACAAATGATTGTTGATTCTCCCTTTCTCTCTCTTTCTTTTTCTTTTCTTTTCTTTATTTGTTCTTTCTTTTTCCAATAAGTCTCTCTTTCTTTTATTCGTTTCTCGTCATTCTCCCTCTATTAATTAATTTAATATTTTTTCCTTTTTTTTAATCCTTTATTGTTCTATTTGTCTCCTGCTTCCACAGACCCGCTACTACTATTTTATCTTTTTTTCCTTGTATTCTAGTCTTATTTTTCTCATTTCTTTTTTTTTTTTTCTTGTAAACTTTTTGTTTTTTGTTTTTTTGTTTAAATACAAGAGATTAGTTTTGATCTTTATATCTGTGTTTGATTTATAAGTAATATGGTATTGGAATATGCATGATATTCAAGCATAATAATTACTTAAAAGATGTTTTTTTTTTTCAATAATTTTTATTTATGAATTTGATTCGTATTTGTACCCATTGAATTCAAATCCTAAATCCGTGAATTTATATACATGTGTATGTGTGGGTCTTGATGGCACTGATTCTTTTAGTTGGTCGATTCATTTTTCCCTCATGATGACCACATTCACGATAGCTACTAAAGATTTTGTCAGAACGCGTGAGTGGTCCTTCTCCAAAAAAAAAATAATAATAATAATAAAAAAGACTCGTAAGTGGATAAAAAAAATAGTATTTTTGATGTTGACTTATTTGTCCCATTGTCGGAAGACTTGCAGTGAAACGCACAAGGAAGTTGCCAACTCTATTCCGAGCAATTTCATTTTGAGGCAACTGCAATAATTTCTTCTCTAGTTGGACCCTGCTTTCACAAATTTTTAGCCTTCTCAAAAGCGTCAAGACAACATAGCTTTTGTTCTAAATACAAAAGCTAAGGAAACCTTGTTGCTCATTAATTCAGTTTGCTTCTAGGTGTGATTGTTCAGACATACCCTTATGGATTCTTCTTCTTCTCTTCTTCTTCTTCTCCTCCTCCTCCTCGGCCCTATGACGTTTTTCTTAGTTTCAGAGGTGAAGATACTCGTAATAATTTTATGAGTCATCTTTATGCTGCTTTAGTCCAAAACCAAATCGAGACCTACATGGATGAGATAACACTGGAGAGAGGAGATGAGCTCTCACGTGCACTTCCAGAAGCAATCCAGAAATCAAGATCTCCATCATTATTTTTTCCGAAAACTATGCTTCATCGTCGTGGTGCTTGCGTGAGCTCGTGCAGATACTCGAATGCCGCCGACAAACAACCAGATTGTCTTACCCATATTTCACAAGGTCGATCCATCGGATATAAAGAAACAAAAAGGAAGCTTCGGAGAGGCATTTGCAAAACATGAAGAACGTTTGGAAGACCAGATGGACGTTGTACAAAAGTGGAGGGACGCTCTAACAGAGTCGGCCCAGCTTTCTGGTTGGGCTTGGAATTCTCAAGAGACAAGGTACTTGTCCTTTTAACTTGTATTCTCAAATGCACACCAATTTTACCAGAAGCTTTTGATCTCTATATTGTGTTATTATGGTAGAAGATCCGATTGATTTCCTCTAGAGCTCCTCTACATATTTTATCTGCATATCCAATGTGTTTTCAATTTTTGTACTTAGTAAATCATTTGTCCCACTGGGGCTAGCTCAATAGGTAGCGATGGGGTTTTGGGATTTAAGTCTTGTTCTAACTCTAAATTTAGTCGCATAGGAGAGTTTTTTTTATTTTTTATTTTTTATTTTTTATTTTTTTATTTTTTATTATATAACATGTTTCACAGATTTTGAAGCACGAAAATGAAATGTTTTCTGAAATCGTGTTTGTTTAACTATGCTTTGAAAATTTAAATATAAACAAAAGATAGTGAGATTGGTTTTTGTTAAGAACAATGAAAAATGATGAAAAGTTGCTTTCTCACTTCTGTTTTCATTTTCTGTGGCTAGATAACTTAAGACATGTTCTTAAGAAACATATCCAAACCCAATTTCACATTTTTCTTATGGCCAAACGAATATCTTTAAAAACACAATCAAGTACAATTGTAGAAATGATCTTAGCATCATTTTCAAAAAATTCACATTTCTATATTTATATATTTGAGAAAATTATGTGGAGAGCCATGTTTTGAGTATCTCTTTATAATTTTGCCCACTCTAACATTAAAGTTGATAATTTTAATATTATGAAATGGCAAAATTTTCAACTTCAATGTTATGGTGGCCATAACTATAAGGAGATGTCAAATTTATGGCATTCTTGCATATAACCCTTTCTATTTTTTATCTCAAAACAAAATCAATTCCAAAATCATTTCTCTCTTTTGTTTTTTGTTTTTATTTTTTTTAAATAGGAGGATATAATTATTGCATCTCATTCTACTCTTTCCATATCCTTTCTTAAAAACTAATTGTTGCAGTATTTTACACGTTTAAGGTCTGAGGCAGAATTAATCAAGGACATTTTTAAAAGATGTTTCAACCAAATTGGGCAGAATGCGATACTCAAGCTATGTAGATTGCAAGGGCCTAATTGGAATTGAACACCACCTTCAGAAAATTGATCAATGGCTGTTAAGTATTGGCTCACCGGATGTTCGCATCGTAGGTATTTGGGGGTTGGGTGGGATAGGCAAGACTACCCTTGCCAGTGTTGTATTTGCGGAACATTACTATCATTTTGAGACTTGTTACTTCCTTGAGAATGTCAGGGAGGAATCAGAAAGGCAAGGGTTAGCTAATCTCCGGAATAAGCTACTCAATGGATTGTTCAAGGGATCAGAAGATGTAAATTTGGGAAACCCATTGTTACTATCTCATGTGAAGAGCAAGCTCAGCCACAAAAAGGTGCTCGTCGTGTTAGATGATGTGAATGAGATTGAGCAGCTTGATCAATTACTTCTAGGCGGTCCTGATTCATTTGGTCCTGAGAGTAGAATTATTGTAACAACAAGGGATGCAAATGTGTTCAGGGCTACTGAAGTTTATTTATATGAGCTTGGGCAATTGAATGATAATGAAGCTCTGCAGCTTTTCAATTGAAAGCTTTTGGAGGAAACTCGCTCCCAACAGATTACATCAAGCTAACAAATAAGGTGGTAAAATATGCCGGAGGCGTCCCTCTTGCGATTGAAATTTTGGGTTCTCACCTTCGCTCTCGTCATACTCGGAGCATAGGACATTGGGAGAAGGCACTGAATTACTTGAAAGGAAAATCCAACGATAAGATTCATAAGTGCTTACAAATAAGTTATGATGTTGGATTAGATGAAGAGGAGAAGGCTATCTTTCTTGATGTGGCGTGTTTTTTAAAGGAGAGAATAGAGAGAGGGTTGAAAACATATTGGATGGTTGTGAATTTATGACGAGTGCAGGGATAGGTGTCCTAATCGATAAGTCTCTCATAACTATCCGTTCTTCTGATAATTGCCTTTGGATGCATGATTTGGTACAAGAAATGGGTTGGAAAATTGTTCAACAACAATCAGAAAAGCAAATCGAACAGTACAGTAGGTTGTGGATTACTGAAGATGTCTTTCGAGTATTGAACAATAACAAAGTAAGTGTCATTGTAGTAAAGTATTTCCTTTAGTGATTATGCATATGCTTTCTAGTATACGAACGTGAAGGGCAAGCTATGATAGTATTAATAATCTTTCTTTACTTTTGCTATTTGGTACTTTGTTAGAACATATTTAGTACATCACGACCTTGAATTATAATCTTTTTTGTTTTTCAACTATAGGGGACTGACAAAGTTGAAGGAATATTCCTAAACATGTCTCAACTTGATAAAGAGCTACACTTGAAGCCTGAAGTCTTTCAAAGAATGAGTAATTTGAGATTACTCAATTCTATAACCCTGATAACGGCGTCAAGAAACAGAAAGTTTACCTTGATCAAAATCTCCAATCTCTTCCTTGTTCTCTAAGATATCTTCATTGGGAAGGATATCCTTTAAGACATTTACCATCCAGTTTTGAGCCAGAAAATCTTGTTGAACTTAACATGCAGTATAGCCAGCTTGAGCAACTTTTCAATGGAGTCCAGGTATGTGGTATATGCATACTAACTTTCAATCTATATACAAAGTATATGGTAGTTGATCTTGTCCTTTCTCTTTTGTTACAGAACCTTGAGAACTTAAAAAGAATTGATCTTTCAAATTCCACCCACCTGATCCAATTTCCTGATTTTTCTCATGCTCCAAATCTTGAGAAAATAAATTTTCAACATTGCACGAGTTTGCCTCAAGTTCCATCCCATTGTTTGCGAAATCTTAGCAAGCTTATTGATCTCAATCTGAGCCACTGCAACATGATTCAGAGTCTTTCAGATGGAGTTGATTACTTAACATCCCTTAGAACTCTTACCGTCCAAGGCTGCTCTAACCTCAACTCTTTCCCGGCTGTGATTAATCTAGGGAATTTGGTGTCTTTAAACTTGGGTCACACTATAATAGAGAACTTGCCTTCATCAATTGGTTCTCTCAAAAATCTTTCTTCATTGAAGCTCTATGACTGCAAAAGACTTCTAGAAGTTCCAAGCAGTATAAGTAATCTGGACTTCTTGAAAGATCTTGATCTAAGTGGCTGCTCAATTCTTGAGAAGTTTCCGGAGCTTCCACGAAACATTGAAAAATTGAATATGAAAGGGACAGCAATAAAAGAGGTGGCCTCTTCATCGATCGAGTATCAGTTTGTTCTGAAGGACATATTCCTAGACGGTTGCAAAAGTCTTGTGAGTCTTTCGACCAACATTTTTAAGTTAAGGTCTCTTGTTACTCTTACCCTCAATGGTTGCTCAAATTTGAAGGGACTCCCAGATATCTCAGAGCCTATGAAAAGTTTACAAGCGCTTCATTTACGGAGAACCGGAATTAGACAGCTACCACCATCGATTGGACATCTAATTGGCCTTAAAGGTTTATATATGGATGAGTGTGAAAATCTGGAGTCTGTTCCAAACGGTATCTGTAATTTGAATGCCCTTCAGACACTCGATCTTTCTAATTGTCTAAAACTTGAATGTATGCCTTTGTTGTTTGGTCCCATCTATTTGAGCAGTATCTATCTCGGTAACTGTGATTTAAAAGAAATTCCTGAGACCATCAAAGCACTAAAGCTGACATGTCTGCACATACATAATTGCAAGAACCTTAAATTTTTACCAGAGCTTCCATTGACTCTGAAACTTCTTGATGCACGTGGATGTGTGTCGTTGGAGATGGTGTCAAGTACAGAGAAGGAATTCACACAAAAGTTTTGGGATGACTACAAAACGGATACCTATGAGCATTGGAAGGACGGAGATGGATGCTGGGACTGTTTATTCTATGATTGCCTGCAATTGGATCCAAGTGGACGACAAACCACTAATAGTGAATTCCAACTTAGAGTTTTGAGCTTGGCAGCACGACCCGTACGTCCCGGAGATGAGGTATGCTTAATTTCTTCTATTGTTTAAAAATAGTTAAATGCCTGATTTGTTTACTGTTTGGAAATAAATAGTCACTTCCTTCTATGGTACAGATACAGAGATCTTCAGTTCATGCTTGTTATCCAGGAAATGAGATTCCAATCTGGTTTGACCATCAATTTGAGGGATCTTCTATCACTATCAAGCTTCCACAACAATGGCGTGATACCCAGTTCTTGGGTTTTGTTGTTTGCGCTGTTGGAGACTCCTATACTGCACACCCCGAAGTGACGGAGTTAAGTTGTAAAGTAAAATTTATTTGTCTTAATGGGGAAAACCATGAATCTTCTTGGATGTTTGCTCGAGCCGAGGAACCTATAGTTCAGGCATTGCCACCTGCTTTTAATTCAGATCATGTGTACATGTGGTATTGGCCAACGGATTATGGTAAATGTGTCAATGCAGTGGACGTTACATTTCGATTTGCTTTCCGAGAATTTGATGAGAGCGCAAAGGATAATGGTTTCATGAAGCCATCCAAGTGTGAGGTAAAACGGTGTGGGATACGCATGCTCTATCAGAAAGACTTGGATGAATTTCTGAACCGTATTAAACATCAACTTGAGCCTCCTGCAAGAAAAGGAAAAAAAAGAAAACATTACTGGAGCGACTAATGCCCGATTGACCAACATGAACCCAATGCACGCGGAGC
Organism: Ficus erecta; assembly: GCA_008635985.1. Taxonomy (NCBI): domain Eukaryota; kingdom Viridiplantae; phylum Streptophyta; class Magnoliopsida; order Rosales; family Moraceae; genus Ficus; species Ficus erecta. The sequence continues at coordinate 26,119 of BKCH01001284.1, read as the reverse complement.
GGTCAGACGTTGAAGTGGATGAATCTACTTGAATAATTGTGCCTCTACCAAGATTATCGGTAATATACAAGTTTCTCAAATCTTTATGCATTATATTCAGTTGTTTCTAATATAGCAAGAACATATAAGAATATGGGCTTCATATCTTTTCAGCACTTTGCATAATTATCTCATCTGTTTTCACTATTTAATTTTCTCTAGCTTTTTGTTTTTTCAACCATAGAAATTAGAGTGTCGTGACTTTAAATGATAATAAAAACGAAGAAAACAAAAGAATTGTAAATAAAGGAAAGCGGCAATGATTTTCTCTATTTAGCATGTGTTTGGGGCATCCGCTTGAGTTGAAAATTTTGAGCCTTTGACTGTGTGTTTGTCTAATTATATTTAAAAAGTGTAAAAACTTAAAATGTTTTCGGAAAAAAAAATGTAGATCTTGTTTTTTCCATTTGAAAAATCTATGCAATTCAAAAATAATAATAATAATAATAATCTCATTTGGATTTATATAAGCAAAGTTATGAACTTTTTAAAGTTTGAATTTTCAAGCTATAATTGAAACTGTGAATATTAAAACTAAGTTGACTTTTTAAAAGATGAAAAAAGCTGAGTTGAGTTTTTTCAACTCTATATGCACATGAGTTCTGTTGGAGAAGGTAAGAACTGTTTTACTTATGACTATACATGAGCAGTAGCTTTAGACTTTTACTGCTGTTACTAGTTACTTGGTTTCTTATTTTTATATTCGTTGAATACTGATATTTTAATTCAACGATGTAGCATTATGAGCATGATCTAATGTATATAATTTTTAGTCAAGCTGAAAGATGAAAATTTTTAATGTCTGGTGCTGGTTTTGTAGCGAAGAATGGTGGCAATTTCTTGCAAATTTTCGGTCATTCCAATGTGTCGTGGTCTGCTTCGAGCTGTTAGAGTTCTGATGGATTGAGTTATTGTGGACTGTGGAGATCAATTCTCTAAATTGATGGGTATTCTGAAATTCCTTGCATTTCTTAATGGGATAGTTGTGTCTGTCATAAATATGTGTTTTTGTTCTTGTCAATATGTTTCAACTGGAGTGAGACAATGATCGACTATTTGAAGGCGTTTACTTCTTAAAGTGCGGGGAACTTTCTAAGGGAAAGGAAAGGATTTTTTCCCCTCCTTCCTATTTTATATAGCCCAAGTCCCAACTAATGGTATTGATCTTCTGTGTTTGTTCCGTCCTTTTCCTTTTTTTCTTTTCTTAAAAAAATAATAATAATAAATAAATAAATTTCCATATGGCCACCAAGTTATATCATCATGATTCTTACCATTCCAATGGGTAAAAATAAAAGACCTTGGTTTGAACTGAACTTTCACATTTCCTATGTTCTAAGCCCTGTATTTACTAGAAACAAAGAATTCTTGATATTTCCAATGGCAACCTTTTAGGATAAAGGTTTATTTAATTTTCAGTTGTGTGTTACATTACATGCAAAAAGGAGGTTTGATGAATATGACCGTGCATTCAGATGTTAACACAAAATTAAAAAAAAAAAAAAATAGCTGCTCAAACTTTTGCATATCAAGTTTCTAACTCCAAAACTGAAAGCGAAGATTATTTTATACCATCCTACAAAGCTCGTAATGAGATATGAATTTAAAATAAATCAGATTTAGGTGGTGCTGTTGGTCTATTTAAACAGCAAGAAAATGAGTATTGTTTGTTTCATAGCGCAATATACCTATCTGCATCTAATTATAATCAATAATTAAGTCAATAACTAAAATAAAATTACCTAGCACTACGAGTGAGTCAAAAATTACAAATCATACCATTAAATTTTTCCTATCTAAAAAGTCAGGGCTTAATTTAATGCTAATAAGTAACAAAAAAATGAGGAAAAATACATGCGGGTAAAATGTTTTTCTTTAAGCATTTTTTATTTATTGAAAATCTCATGTTTTGTTAAATCACGAAAAAGATCGTTCAATCACTAATTGACCGGTGTTAAAACAAATCACGTATTGATCAAATGAGTAATTCAATATTTTAATGAACATCCGTCATTTTTTTTAAATCCAAAAACTGCATAATCTTCTGAGTTTTTTCTTTCAAATAATAATAATAATAATAATCATAAGAGCAGGGGAAAGTTGCAGTGTAATTTGGTCGTGCCATCGAGGAGGACGAGTACCGGATTACCCGGTCTCAGATCGTCCGAAGGTCGACTTGGAAGGCTATTCCATCGAGGGAATCTCCATTGGTGGCCAGGAGACTTGCGTCATTGTTCCCGAATTCAAATGCGCTTTCGATGTTCGCCAGAACTTTCTCTTCATCGCTCATGCCCATCTTCATCACATTGTAAGCTTCTTTTTTATTATTATTTTGTTATTAGTTTTTATCTCTTTGTTGTCTGTTCTATGGACGACCCATCAAGGATTTAAAATTGGGCATTAAGAAAAATTGATGAAACTTTGATTGTTTTGCATATTCTTTGTTGTTTGAGGTGGTAATAGCAAAACTCTCACCTATACATCCTAGCCTTCCTCCGTATATGTTTTTATAGATTTTGGAATAGGTTATTTATTCATTTCCGTTGTCTAGCGTCTAGCTTTTTAGGTGGATGCAAACAACAATTCCAAATGTTTTGTTAATAGGAAGTATCATGATCTCAATATAATCCTAAGGACATTTGATGATCGATACGTATAAATATAACAACTTAAAAACCATAACATAAATTATATGCAACAAATAACTAACAGACTAGGGAATTTACCTACTACAATAAGTCACTTTTTATTTAGCCAATATCATCTCAGCCCATTTATACTTATCAATAGGTTTTTTTTTTTTTTTTTTTTTTTTTTTTTTGGATTGTTTAATGAAAATACAACAACATTCAACAGAAAGTTCGTATAAATATACAAGGAAATGAGTCAAAAGCTATAATGAATTAGAGATAAATTAATAACAACTAATCTAATTTAATTCTTATATATATATATATATATATATATATATGCATATACATGTGTATGTGTGGGTCTTGAGGGCACTTATCCTCGAAGTAGGTCGGTTCATTTTTCCCTCATGATGACTACATTCATGATAACTAATAAAGCTTTTGTCAAAAACGCGTGAGTTGTCTTTCAAAAATTAAAAAAAATAATAATAATAAAGTAAAATAAAATAAAAAAGATTCGTGAGTGGATCAACTGAAAATAGTATTTTGATGTCGACTTATTTGTCTTGTTTTTGGAAGACCTGCAGTGAAACGCACAAGGAAGTTGCTAACTCAATTCCGAGCAATTTCTTACAATTAGCATATTAAATGGAATGTAAAATCTTTTTTTTTTTTTTTTTTACACGTTTCTTCCCCCCTTTTTATTTATTTTTATTTTTGGGCCAACTTTCTTTCCTTTCCCTTTTTCTTCTGATTAACTTCTTTCCAATTTTTTTTTCCTCTTCTGATAAGTCTACATTCTTACGTATTTAAATATTATTAACATAGTTTATTATATTTATACTTATAATTATAACATATATAACATACAGAAATCATGTGAACATATATAACTTATAAATAATATATCATATAAATATACACATATATATCCATTCATATAACATATCATATTATATATACTATAAAATTGTCAAATAAATTCACCAAATCATCATAAAAATTCATCAATTTGACATGAACTTTGTTCTAATAAATCGAGTCCTCATCACGTCACCTGTGAAAAAAAAAAAACTCAACATAATATCAGAATTAAAAAATTATTATCTCATCACATTATCCATGTTCATTATAATGTTATTGTTAGATAACATTTGGGTTGTTACACCAATCATGATAGAGCTAATCTTCCACTTTAACCTTAGAAAAAAAAACAAAAAACAAAAAACTCTATATATATTAAATATTGTATCACTGTATTTTTCAAAATCTTGACGACAAAATTTTATATTTTAAAAGTGCTACATGATATATATATATATATATATATATATTTTTCAATACATTCTTAGCATACAGGATGCAAACTATATTTATTCATTTATCTCCAATATACATTAATTAAAGTGTATCATCTCTTTTTGGAAAAAAAAAAAAAAAGAGGCATTTTCGTTTTAAATTTGTTATACGTCATTTCACAACAATAGGGAGTCCCATAAGTAGCTCTCATTAAACCCTTTTTTTTTTCATCATATTAAAAAAAAAAAAAATTCTCTCTTTTTCTTTTGTGCGTTCTGGACACTTGACTTGGCATTTTTCCCCTTTTTTAATGAAGAAGTAACGGAGCAAAAGGAATCTCTCTACTGTCCAAACTTTCTTAGACCGTGTTTGTTGTGAATCATATTCTTCTTCTTCAAAGTTAAGATATTCTTCTTCTTCTTGTATCATATTCTTCCTCTACCATTCCTTCGGTGGGATGGCTTCATTATAACTTTATTTTTAACATTTTCTAACAAACAGTTGACCTACTTATAACTTTATATAAAATTATATGTAACATAAACAAGTTTAATAACAAATAATATCATGTTACATATTATTTTATATAACATTAACTGGTTGTTACAAATTCTTTAATAGAAAGTTATAATTGAACGACTATCCCACCCCTTAGCAGATAACCCGTAAATAATAACATTATACATATATATGTTCATAAAAATATATAAATATATATACATGTGATCTTGAGGGAACTTATTCTCGTGGTAGGTCCATTCTTTTTTCCCTGATGATGACCAAGGCACGTGAGTGGTCCTTTTCAGGAAAAAAATTTATAATAATAAAAATAAAATTAAAAAGACAAAAGACTTGTGAGTGGATCAACAGAAAATAGTATTTTGATGTTGACTTATTTGTCTCTATTGTTGGAAGACTAGCAGTGAAACGCACAAGGAAGTTGCTAACTCAATTCCGAGCAATTTCATTTCGAGGCAACTGCGACAATTTCTCTCTAGTTTTTGCATTCTCAAAAGCGTCAAGAGTACAGAGCAATTTTATTCTAAAATACAAAAGCTAAGGAAGCCTTGTTGTTCGTCTATTCAGTTTGCTTCTTGGAGCGATTGTTCAGACATCCATATGTATTCAGGTGGTTCTTCTTCTTCTTCTTCTCGGCGTTATGGCGTTATGATGTTTTTCTTAATTTTAGAGGTGAAGATACTCATAATAATTTCATGAGCCACCGTCAAAAAACAAAAAAAAAAAATTCATGAGCCATCTTTATGCTGCTTTAGTCTGGAACCAAATCGAGACCTACATGGATGAGATAACACTAGAGAGAGGAGATGAACTCTCACGTGCACTTTCAGAAGCAATCCATAAATCAAAGATCTCCATTATTATTTTTTCCGAAAACTATGCTTATAATGTATATAACATACAGAAATCTTGTAAACATATATAACTTATAAATAATATATTATATAAATATACACATATACGTATCCATTTATATAACATATCAATTTTATATATATTATAAAATTATCACATAAATTCATCAAATCATCATAAAATTAATCAATTTGGCATGAACTTTGCTCTAATACATCGAGTTCTCGTCGCGTCACCTATGAAAAAAAAGAAACTCAACATAACTTCAGATTAAGAAATTGCTATCTTATCACGTTATCCATATTCATTCTAATATTAATTTTCTAACGTTACTGTTCGGTAATATTTGGGGCGTTACACCAATCATGGCGGAGCTAATTTTCCACTTTAACCTTAAAAATAAAAAAAAAAAAGCACTCTATATATATGAAATAAATAAATAAATAAATATATAAATAAATAGAAACTCTATATATATGAAATATTGTATCACTGTATTTTTCAAAATCTTGAAGACAAAATTTCATATTTTAAAAGTGCTACATAATAACTTTTTTTTTTTTTCAATACACTAGTCTGGACACGTGTATTGCACGTGTTGAGTCGTGATGAAAATTTTTATAACGTTTAATATGAAGAAATATTTTCTAAAGATTATAAAAAAAAAATCCAGATTAATAAACAAAATTAAAGAGTTAAACTTGATAATAGAATCATAAAATACACAATAATAACAAAATCAAATATTCTAATAAATAAGATAATAACACACAACTCATTTATTTATTTATTTATTTATTTCAAAACATATAGAGTTGTATTTTGTCATCTCAAAAAGGTTTTAATCCCATTATTGACTATACTAAATAAAACATTGCAATAAGAAAAAAATGATTGGAAAAAGAAAACTAAAAACGTTTTTTTTTTTTAGAGTTGCATTTTGTCATCTCAAAAAGGTTTTAATCCCATTATTGACTATACAAAATAAAACATTGCAATAAGAAAAAAATGATTGGAAAAAGAAAACTAAAAACATTTTGAAAATATGATAATGAAGTAAAAGGTAAATAAAACAAGAGTCAATATGAATATTTTATACAAATTTTAATTTATATATAAAGTAACATACACACATGCATCTGCAAACTAAGTTTAAAAAAAAGCAAAATAGTTTATTTTTATAAACATTTTTAGCTGTAGAACAATATGCTAGCGGCAACATTTATACTTACTTGTTCAAAGTTTTGCAGCAAGAATAAGTATAGATGAAATGCTAATACATTTCTAAACTTGAGTTCTCACATGACGGATAATCATTTCAAAAGCAGACAAAAGTAGGAAATTTCTAAACAAGAAAACTCGATCAAAACACAAATTTAACATGAATATACTCGAAAATAATGGCAAAATAATATCAAAACAAAAATAAAATTCCAAAATGAAAGAATTCTATTAATTTTGTTTTGAAACTTGAAGGCATCATTAGCTCACAATAAAAAAGAACTCTTTTTCCTGTTGTTTGAATGAAACTTTCTAAACCAAAACAAGAAACCCAATATTCTAAAATAATATATATATATATATATATCCGTGTGCGTGTATAGAATACAAAGAAAATGTTCTCTCTCTCTCTTTTGATGATAAAGCATTTCCAATATCCAATTTCCTACTTCATCTACTATTTTATAAATGTAGGAATATATTTTGTTTTCAAAATGTGAGAAAACAAAAAGAAAAATGAAAAAGAAAAGTCTCTCACTAATGACAGATTCCACGCAAAAGAAAAGGAAAAAAAAAAAAAGAAAGAAAGAAAGACAGAGAAAACATATTTTTAATGTTTACGTGGGACCCATTAAAGCATCTAAAGTGGATTTTTATCCCCTCTTTTATATATGTAAGATACGAAAGAATACTAAAGAAAATGATGTATTTCAATGCCTTCCCCAAAAAAAAAAAAAAGATTGGATGTGTAGATACCAAAATAAATAAATAAATAAATAAAGGGCTCCTTTCATAAAATTAAAAAAAAAAAAAAAAAAAAAAGAAAAAAAAGGGGGAAAATGTATTCGTTGGAGTCCTTTTGTTGAGTTATTCCTTTGTGTTTGTGTTGATGAGTGAGATTTGGTCAAATGAATATACTGATTTTAATATTTAATTTTACTATTTGAAAGTTGTTTTCTCTTTGATTTTATATATATATTTTAAAAATTTATATAAAATAAATATTAATACAAAAAAACTCTTTTTTTTTTCCCTCTCCTCTCTCACACACGCTCTCTCTCCTCTTCCTTTCCCCTCGAGCAAAAGAAAAAAAAAATCCCCCATCCCACTCACCTCTCTCTCTCCCTCTACCCCTCTTTTCTGTCAACCGAACAAAGACCCAAACCCCAACAACTCCCCCCAGACACACTCTCTCTCCCTTCCCCATGTGTCAGCTGCACAGCAGCCAAAAAAGTAAGGAGATGTTTGGTGTATAAATTGAGTTTGAGTTGAGTTGAGATTTTTAAGTTTGAATAGTAATTTTTATTAACTTTTTTAGAAAAGACAAAAATCTTTTTCAGAAAAGATAAAAAACATGATAAAAATAATATAATTTAATTTAAAATAAGATGGAGAGCCAAACAAACCTTAAGTTTCAAAACTCAAGTCTCTATCTCTATCTCCCGTTCCCTCTCCTCTCCATGTCAGCTAGGCAGTAGCCAAAACAAAAATAACACCTAAAAATGATGTGTTTTTTACTGCAAACAATGAACAGTAGAATTTTTTCTACTTTTTAATATATGTATAGATATAGATATACTGATTTTAACATTCAATTTTTACTATTTAAAAGTTGTTTTCTCTTTGATTATGTATATATTTTAAAAATTTATATAAAATAAATATTAATACAAAAAAATCTTTTTTTTTCCTCTCCTCTCTCACACACTCTCTCTCTCCTTTTCCTTTCCCCTCAAGCAAAAGAAAAAAAATCCCCCATCCCACTCACCTTTCTCTCTCTCTCTCCGCCTCTTTTCTGTCAGGCGAACAAAGACCCAAACCCCAACAACTCCCCCCACACACTCTCTCTCTCCCTTCCCCATGTGTCAGCTACACAACAGTTAAAAAAGTAAGTTTCAAAACCCAAGTCTCTATCTCTCTCTCGTTCCATCTCCTGCCCGTGTCAGCTGGACAGTAGCCAAAAACAAAAATAACACCTAAAAATGGTGCGTTTTTTACTTTAAAAAAATGAACGGTGAAATTTTTTCTACTCTTTTATATATGTATAGATATAGATCTTGTTTGACAAAAAATTTAATTTAAATTAAATTATATTTTTTTTATTATATTTTTTATCTTTTTTCTCAAAAAATTATTTGTCTTTTCTGAAAATTTAAAAAAATTCAAAAAAATTTACTATTTAAACTTACAAATCTTAACTCAAACTTACACACCAAACACCCAATAGATTCTTAACATACAGGTTGCAAACTATATTTATTCATTTATCTCCAAAATACATTAATTATAGTGTATCATCTCTTTTTGGAATAAAAAAAAAAGGCATTTTCGTTTTAAATTTGCTATACGTCATTTCACGGCAATAGGGAGTCCTATATTCATCAAACCTTTTTTATTTTTATTTTTTCATTATATTAAATTTTTTTCTCTCTTTTTCTTTTGCGCGTTCTGGACATTTGACTTTACACTTTTCGCCCTTTTTCATTAAGAAGAAGGAACGGAGCAAAAGTAATCTCTCCACCGTCCAAACTTTCTTAAACCGTGTTTGTTGTGAATCATATTCTTCTTCTTCAAAGTTAAGTTATTATTCTTCTTCTTTTAATCATATTCTTCTTCTACTATCCCTTAGATAGGATGGTTTCTCATCGTAACTTTATTTTTAACAACTTCTAATAAATAATGACTTATTAATAATTTTATATAAAATTATATGTAACATAAATAATTTAATAATTAATAATATCATATTTAATATTATTTTATATAAAATTACAAATACGTTAACCGGTTATTATAAGTGGTTCAATAAAAAGTTACAGTTAAGAGGGCAGTAGATAACCCGTAAATAATAACATTTTACACACACATATATATATATATATATATATGTTAATAAAAATATATAAATATATATACATGTGGGCCTTGAGGGCACTTATTCTCGTGGTAAGTCCATTCTTTTTTCTCTGATGATGACCAAGACGCGTGAGTGGTCCTTTTCAGAAAATAATAATAATAATAATAATAATAAAAGACAAAAGACTTGTGAGTGGATCAACGGAAAATAGTATATTTGATGTTGACTTATTTGTCTCTATTGTTGGAAGACTTGCAGTGAAACGCACAAGGAAGTTGCTAACTCAATTCCGAGCAATTTCATTTTGAGGCAACTGCAACAATTTCTTTCTCTAGTTTTTACCTTCTCAAAAGCGTCAAGAGTACAGAGCAATTTTTATTCTAAAAAACAAAAGCTAAGGAAGCCTGGTTGTTCGTTTATTCAGTTTGATTCTTGGAGCGATTGTTTAGACATCCGTATGGATTCCGGTGGTTCTTCTTCTTCTTCTCGGCCCTATGATGTTTTTCTTAGTTTCAGAGGTGAAGATACTCGCAATAATTTCATGAGCCATCTTTATGCTGCTTTAGTCCGGAACCAAATCGAGACCTACATGGATGAGATAACTCTGGAGAGAGGAGATGAACTCTCACGTGCACTTCCAGAAGCCATCCAGAAATCTAAGATCTCCATCATTATTTTTTCCGAAAACTATGCTTCTTCCTCGTGGTGCTTGCGTGAGCTTGTGCAGATACTCGAATGCCGCCGACAAAACAACCAGATTGTCTTACCCATATTTCACAAGGTCGATCCATCGGATATAAAGAAACAAAGAGGAAGTTACGGAGAGGCATTTGCAAAACATGAAGAACGTTTGGAAGACCAGATGGACGTTGTACAAAAGTGGAGAGATGCTCTAACAGAGTCGGCCCAGCTTTCTGGTTGGGCTTGGAATTCACAAGATACAAGGTAATTGTCCTTTTAACTTGTATTCTCAAATGCACACCAATTTTACTAGAAGCTTTTGATCTCTATATTGTATTATTATGGTAGAAGAGCCGATTGATTTCCTCTAGAGCTCCTCTACATGTTTTATTTGCATATCCAATGTATTTTCAATTTTTGTACTCAGTAAATCATTTGTCCCATTGGGGCTAGCTCAATAGGTAGAGATGGGGTTTTAGGATTTAAGTCTCTTTTTTCCATGCTAGATTTAGTCGCAGGGGTTGTTTTTGGTTTTTTTTTTTTTTTTTTTTTTTTTTCAGCATGTTTCTCAAATTTTGAAACGTGAAAATGAAATGTTTTCTTAAATCGTGTTGGTTAATCATGCTTTGAAAACATAAATGGTAACAAAAAATGGTGTGACTGGTTTTTTCTTAAGAAAAAGTAAAGTGGTGAAAAGTTGCTTTCTCACTTCTGTTTTCATTTTCTAAGGCTGCATAACTTAACACATTTTTTTTAAGAGACATACCAAAACAAAATTTCACGCTTTTTTTTTTTTTTTTTTTTTTATACCGGAACGAATATCTTTAAAAATACAACCAAATACGATTATAAAAACGATCTTATCATCATTTTCAAAAAAATTCTCGTTTGTATTTTCATTCTCAAAACAAAATCAATTCCAAAATCATTTCTCCCTTATTTATTTATTTGTTTTTAACTAATAGGATTTAATTACTGCATCTTATTCTACTCTTTCCATATCGTTTCTTAAAAACTAATTGTTGTAGTATTTTATACGTTGAAGGGCCGAGGCAGAATTAATCAAGGACATTGTTAAAGATGTTTCAACAAAACTGGGCAGAATGCGATACTCAAGCTATGTCGATTGCAAGGGCCTAATTGGAATTGAACTCCACCTTCAGAAAATTGATCGATCGCTTTTAAGCATCGGCTCACCTGATGTTCGCATCATAGGTATTTGGGGGATGGGTGGTCTAGGCAAGACTACACTTGCCAGTGTTGTATTCGCGGAACATTACTATCAGTTTGAGAGTTGTTACTTCCTCGAGAATGTCAGGGAGGAATCAGAAAGGCAAGGATTAGCTAATCTCCGGAATAAGCTACTCAATGGATTGTTCAAGGGATCCGAAGACCTAAATTTGGGAAACCCATTATTACTACCTCATGTGAAGAGCAAGCTCAGCCATAAAAAAGTGCTCGTCGTGTTAGATGATGTGAATGATTTTGAGCAGCTAGATCAGTTACTTTTAGGTGGCAGTGATTCCTTTGCACCTGGAAGTAGAATTATTGTAACAACGAGGGATGCAGATGTGTACAGGGGTTTCGAAGTTTTTTTATACGAGCTTGACCAATTGAATGATGCTGAAGCTCTTCAGCTTTTTAAGAAGAAAGCTTTTGGAGGAAAGTCGCCTCCAACGGACTACATCAAGCTAACAAATGAGGTGGTAAAATATGCTGGAGGCATTCCGCTAGCGATTGAGATTTTGGGTTCTCACCTTTGCTCCCGTCATACTCGGAGCATAGGACATTGGGAGAAGGCACTGAATTACTTGAAAGGGAAATCTCACGATAAGATTCATAAGTGCTTACGGATAAGTTACGATATTGGATTAGATGAAAAGGAAAGGGCTATCTTTCTTGATATTGCATGTTTCTTTAAAGGAGAGAGCAGAGAGAGGGTCAAAAATATATTGGATGGATGTGGTTTTACTGCGAGCGCAGGAATAGGTGTTCTGATTGATAAAAGTCTTGTAACTATCCGTTTTGATTGTAGACTTTGGATGCATGATTTGGTACAAGAAATGGGTTGCAAAATTATACAACAGCAATCTGAAAAGCAACATGGACAGTACAGTAGGCTGTGGATTGCTAAAGATGTCTTTCGAGTCTTGAACAATAATGAAGTAAGTGCCAATGAATTAAAGTATTTCCTTTAGTAATTGTATATACTTTCTAGAAAACGAGATTGAAGAGCATATTATTTCAAGTTAATAGTGGTTAGTACATATATGTCTTAGGCTATTTTTATGGTCGTACTGAATAATTTTTCTTTACTCTATGCTCTTTTTTACTTTGTTAAGTCTGTTTTTCAATTTTAGGGGACTGACAAAGTTGAAGGAATATTCCTAAACATGTCTCAACTTGATGAAGAGCTACATTTGAAACCTGAAGTCTTCCAAAAGATGAATAATTTGAGATTACTCAAAATCTATACCACATGGAGTTTTGGTGTTGACGTCAAGGTGTACATCAATCAAGATTTACAATCTCTTCCTAATTCGCTTAGATATCTTCATTGGGAAGGATATCCTTCAAAACAATTACCGTCCAATTTTCTGCCGCAAAACCTTGTCGAACTGGATTTGCCGCATAGTCAGCTCGAGCAACTTTTTGACGGAGTCCAGGTATGTGGTAAATACATATTAACTTTTATTATTATTCTTTTTTTTAATTACCAATATACGAAGAATTTATTAGCTGATCTTGTCCGTTATCTTTCATTACAGAACCTTGAGAACTTGAAAAGCATTGATCTTTCAAATTCCATCCACCTGATCCAATTTCCTGATTTTTCCAATGCCCCAAATCTTGAAGAAATAAATCTGGAATATTGCACGAGTTTGCCTGAAGTTCCTTCGCATTGTCTGAGAAATCTTAACAAGCTTATTGATCTAAATCTGAGCCACTGCAATGCGATTGAGGGTCTTTCAGATGGAGTAGATTTAACTTCCCTTAGAAATCTTTCCGTCCGAGGATGCTCTAACCTCAAAACTTTCCCAGCTGTGATTAATCTGAGGTGCCTGGGGTCTTTAAACTTAAGTCACACTGCGATAGAGAACTTGCCTTCATCAATTGGTTCTCTCAGCAATCTTTTTTCTTGTCTCTCAGTTGCTGCAAAAGACTTGTAGAAGTTCCAAGTAGTATTAGTAAGTTGGGCTCGGTGTACCGTCTTGAACTAAGTGGCTGCTCAATTCTTGAGAAGTTTCCAGAGCTTCCACAAAACATTAAATATTTAGATATGGCTGGGACAGCAATAAAAGAGGTCGCCTCCTCATCAATTGAGTGTCGGTTTGTTCTTAAGGAAATACACCTTGACGATTGCACAAGTCTTGAGAGTCTTCCAACAAGCATTTTTAATTTGAGGTCTCTTGCTCTTCTTGTTCTTAATGGTTGCTCAAGTTTGACAAAACTCCCCGATATCTCAGAGCCTGCGTGTAGTTTAAAAAAGCTTTATTTGGAGAGAACAGGAATTAGACAGCTACCATCGTCAATGAGACATCTAATGGGACTTGAAGATTTGTATTTAAATGGGTGTGAAAATCTTCTGTCTGTTTCGAACGGTGTCTCTAATTTAAATGCCCTTTATATGCTCAAACTTTCTAGTTGTAAACAACTTGAATGTATGCCTTCTTCGTTTGGTCTCCATTTGAGTAGAATCCTTCTCTCTGACTGTGATATAAGAGAAATCCCTGAATCCATCAAAGGACTTAATCTGCTATGCCTGCACATAGATAATTGCGAGAACCTTAAATATTTACCAGAGCTTCCATCGACTCTGGAACTTCTTGACGCAAGAGGATGTGTGTCGTTGGAGAGGGTGTCAAGTACAGAGAAGGCATTCACACGAAAGTTTTGGTCTGGCTATACAAAAGATACCTATGACACAGACAGAGAGGGATGCTGGGAATGTTTATTTTGTGATTGCTTTAAATTGGATCACAATGGACGACAAACCACTATTAGCGAATTCCAACTTAGAGTTTTGAGCTTGGCTGCGCGACCCAAACTTCCAGTATCTTTGGTATGCATAATTTCTTCTATTGTTTAAAGGTAGTATAAATGCCTAATTGTTTACATTTTTGAAATAAAAAGTCACTTCCTTCTATTCTATGGTACAGTTTATGAGACCTTTAGTTAGCACGTGTTATCCAGGAAATGAGATTCCAAACTGGTTTTACAATCAAGTTGAGGGATCTTCTATCACTATCAAGCTTCCACAACAATGGCGAGATACCAAGTTCTTGGGTTTTGCTCTTTGTGCTGTCGGAGGCAATCTTACATGCGCCGAAGTGGGAAGTTTAATATGCGATTTAAATTTTGTACTTATGAATGGGGAAAACAGCAAATTTTCTTTGTGGTTTACTGAAAATGATGTTTGTCGTCAAGGTCAGCCACTGCTAATTGGTGTTAATTCAGATCATGTGTACATGTGGTATTACCCTCAGGACGATGATTACCCTCTCGATGCAGTGGAAGTTACATTTCAATTTACTTTCGATAAATTCTTTGAAACTATCAATAGCATGAAGCCATCTAAGTGTGGAGTAAAGAGGTGTGGGATCCGCATGCTATATCAGAAAGACTTGGATGAATTTTTCAGCAATAATGAATATCTACTTGAGCCCCCTGCAAAGAAAGCAAAAAAAAGTGAAAACATTACTGGAGCAAGTTCTGCCTGATCGACCAACGTGAACTCAGTGCATGCCGTGCGGCCAACTTCGAAGCGAATGAAATCCACGTCAGTATTTGTCTCTCCCAAAATTATAGGTACTTCATGAGTTTCTCATATCTTGATACAATCTATGCGGTATTAATAAGAATATGGGCTTCATTTCTGTTGAACACCTTGCATAATTATCTTTTTAATCTGTTTTTGCAATTTTATTTTCCTATTGTTTTCTTTTTTCAGACTTAGAAAGTCCAGTGTCTTGACTTTTAAGGGATAAGAAAAATGAAGAAAAGAAAAGAATTATATATTAACGAGAGCGGCGAGTATTTTATTCTATTTAGTCTTCTTCATATATTATTATGCTTCTTAATTTTCGTACTTTCACAGAGACAAGTAGTTAGTCTTTTGTGGCAAATAGTGAGAAAAGGGAACGGAGAAGTGCAAAC
This sequence comes from Ficus erecta, assembly GCA_008635985.1. Taxonomy (NCBI): domain Eukaryota; kingdom Viridiplantae; phylum Streptophyta; class Magnoliopsida; order Rosales; family Moraceae; genus Ficus; species Ficus erecta. Next base: position 10,858 of record BKCH01001284.1, on the reverse strand, counting down.
TGTGGGGAAAGAAAAATATCACGTTTTGTCACTTGGTTCGCTATACTAATTTTTATTAGAGCGTTTATTAATTTAGGAAAAGTGAATTTAGTTCCTTCTTTTAATTCTATTATTTGAATTCCTAATTAGTAAACACGCCCTAAGTCTCTACCATGGTTTTTTTATTTTTTTTTATTCTAAATCTTTACCATAGTTTTTTTTTTTTTTTTAATTTTAAATTTTAAGTCTTTACCTTAGTTTTTTTAAGTTCTTTTTTTTTTTTTTTTTTTTTTTTTTTTTGACAAGTCTTTACCACTAACATACTTAAAGTGACACGATCGATATTGACTTGTGGACATTACCGTAATTACTCAAAGAAGCTGGTTTAATAGTGACACAAGAAAATAATCATAACTGATTTTTTTTTTTTTTTTTTTTGTATGAAAGACCTTTTTGAATGCTATGTAAATTATAACCTTTTATTCATTTATTATTGTAATCATCAAAAGTTATACTTTTTTAAGAATGGGAATTTAGTAAGAACAACAAATAATACAGACAATAATTTTTTTTTCCCAATAAAAGCGGCACTTTGTCGTTGTATATAGTTTTGTTCAGTTATGATGCTAATCTTCATGTGTTCTTGTCAAGAAAATTTACATGGTAGTGAGCCATTTTAAGTTCCGGTGGCAGGATTTCTGAGGCAAAAGTAAGTCAGGAGTTGAGTTGGATCGCCTGCACATCTGATATCTATGGGAAGGAGAGATTATGACATGAGTTCTGTTGAAGGAGAATGTAAGAACTATTTTACTTATGAGCAATAGTTTTAGTTTGGCAAGCCTTGGACTTTTACTGCTGTTACTAGTTACTTGGTTTCTTAATTTTATACTTGTTCATTACTGATATTTTAATTCAACAATACAGTATTATGAGCATCTGATACGTAGAATTTTAACTAAAGCTGGAAATAATAATAATAATAATAAAACATTAAATTTGTTAACGTCGGGTGCTGGCTTTGTAGCGAAGAATGGCGGCAATTTCTTGCATATTTTGGGTTCATTCCAACACTGCTGGATTTATTGTGATCTGCTCCGAGCTGTTATTGTGGCGATCAGTTCTCTCTATATTGATGATTGCTTTTCATCTGGTGTTTATGTCAGTGTGATCTTCCTCCTATTGTCTCTTGAAATATGTTTTCAAAATCTTTTGCATTTCTTAACGGGATAGTTGTGTCATAAGTATGTTTTTTTTTTTTTTTTTTTTTGTCAATATGTTTCAACTGGGAAAGACAGTCATAGACTTCTCGAAGGTTTTATCTTTTTAAAGTACAAAGCAATGCTGGAGGAAAAGAAAGGATTTTTATTTATTTTTTGTTCCTTTTTAATAATGGTTTTGGTCCTAATCTTTGCTTGTTTGTGTTTTTGTTTATATATATATATATATATATATATATATATATATATATATATTCCCGTTAAGCCACCAAGTTGAATCATCAAGATTTTACCTTTCAAAGAATTAAAATGAAGGTCCTACGTTTGAACATTTCAAACTTCCCAAGCCCTGTAATTACTAGAAACAAACAAACTTTTTTTTTTTTTCCCCAACCTTTTAGGATAAAGGTTTAGTTAATTTTCAGTTGTGTGTTACACTACCTGTAATTACTAGAAAACAAACAAACTTTTTGGTTTTATCTTTAGGATAAACTGCCTGCGACCCAAGCCCCCTCTCCCCGAACGACGAGCCCCCTACGCCTGACCTAGTTCCCCTGACCCCCCGACTAAGAACCCCCCGTCAGATCTAGCCCCTCCCGTCTAGCGACGATCTCCCCATGACCCCCCATCGGATTTGACCCCCATCTTGGCTTGGCTCACCACCACAACCTTCGACGATCCCCCCTTCCCCGTTCTCGACTCGTCCCCCCTCCCGGCAACCTCCGACGATGCTACCCCCCATCTCAATGGACTACTAGCGAGGAGCCAAACACGTTGAAAGTTTTTTTCTTTCTTCCTCCCCCTCGCCAACGATCTCGACTCCCCCCGCCCTTCGAGATTCCCTTGCGCCCCCAACCTCCCCTCCATACTTCGACGACCCCCACTTGACCCCGGCGACAAAAAACCCCCTTGAATGATGAGCAACAAGCCCTGCTTGGCCTACGTCGATCCCCCGGCGAGGAGCCCCCAACCTTCCACCTGTGAAGGTTGGTTTGTTTTTTTAATTTCTTTTTTTATTATTTTTTTAAATTTCTTAATAAATAATACAATAAGGTAAGGTGCATTATAAATATCGTGCACAAATAACATCTCAACTGTTTGATTACATCTAAATAGTTTAAAAATGAGTCTTACCAATATGATTTATAAAAAGGACTGTAACACAGATTTACCCATTATTATTATTATTATCATTGTAAATAAAAGCGAAGATTATTTAGATGAAGCTCATGATAAAAGGTGAATTTAAAATAAATCATTTTAGGAGGTGGTGTTGGTATATTTAAACAGCAATACTTATAGTAAGAAGTACATCAACTCTCGTGTCCGACAGTTCTTTTTTGCCAGATATGTACAGCGGGACGCTGGGAACCGTTGGATACGAAAATAAACAATGATGATGGAGAAGGTGAACATGGATACAATGTTTTCGAGGTTGTTCCATATCTCTCTCTCTTGCAAACTCGTACTTGTCTGTAAGAAGTAGGTATTGTTTGTTTTGTTAGGCGAAATGTAAAATTTTTTTGAATTATAACAAAAAATAGAATCAATAACTAAAATAATAATACCTACAAGTAAGTCTAAAAGTACAATTCATCACTTATAAGGGTGGATGGGATGACAAAAAGAGTGGGAAGCCTTTGCTAGACATCTCTCATTTGTCCATCTGGGTTCGATCTCCACTGTCTTTCTTTAGGCTGCCACTCCAACTTCGGCTATTAAAACATGATTTGATGATAAGAGAGTAGGTCCCGGGTGAATGACTTAGAAAAAGTAGTGTAAATGACCTATTTTTGTCATACTTAGGAAAGTGTTCCTGTTTGTGGGGTTATAAATCTTGAAAATAATGGGATCACTCCCAAATCCTTGTTTGTTTAAAAAAAAAAAAAAAAAAGTCTAAAAGAACAATTCATACCACTAATTTTTTCTATTTAAAAAAGTTAGGCTCAATTTACTGGTAATAAGTAACAATAAATTGTAGGAAAAATACTTGTGGGCAAGTGGTTTTTTTAAGCATTTTTTAATTAAAAATCTCATGTTTTGTTAAATCATGAAAATAATTATTTAATTATTAATTGATCGATATTAATATATATTTTTAACAATTAATCACTTATTAAGCAGATGCCTAAATTAACATTTAAAGGAACATGGATAATTTTTCTATCTAAAAACCGCATATCTTATTAGTTTTTTCTGTCAAAAAAAAAAAATAAAGAAATAACAATGATAAGAGCAGAGGAAAGTTGCAGTGTAATTTGTCCATCATACGTGCGTGTACTATTAGTTCTGTGCACCTCTTCGATCTTCAATCCGACGGCCACAAACTATGCGACATCAGTTTTGTTTTGTACCAGAATCGAACTCTACCGACGAATTCCTTTTTTTAACCCTGACCCTCCTCATGCATTTGGGCAGTTGGATAATTGTCCAAAAAAAAAAAAAAAAAAAAATCTCTCCAACCTTTGGTTCTCTTTCACAGTGAAAAACCTCTCTAAAACCCCTCTCTCTCTCTCTCTCTCTCTCTCTCTCTTGGTGTATGTTATGAGCTTCTCTCACAATCCCAGAAAAACATGCAAATATCTCTGACTCTATCCCCACCCTCTAGAGCCCCACTCGTCCTAGTCCGGCCCCACCACCACAACCCCATTTCAGCTCCACCACCGAAGCCTTTCAGAGTTCCGCTTCAAAGACAGACCCACCTCACTCCCCTGAATGCCCTTAAAGAATCCGGCTTCTTGCCGGTGATTGGCCGTGCCATCGAGGAGGACGAGTACCGGATTGCCCGGTCTCAGGTTGTCCGAAAAGGGGTCGACTTGGAAGGCTATTCCATCGAGGGAATCTCCATTGGCGGCCAGGAGACTTGCGTCATAGTTCCCGAATTCAAATGCGCTTTCGATATTGGGAGATGTCCCTCCCGAGCTATTCACCAGAACTTTCTCTTCATCACTCATGCCCATCTTGATCACATTGTAAGCTTCTTTTTTTTTTTTTTTTTCCCTTGATTTTTTATCTCTTTGTTTTTTGTTCTATGGACTACCCATCATGGATTAATAAGTGGGCATTAAGAAAAGGTGATGAAACTTTAATTGTTTTGCATATTCTCTGTTGTTTGAGATGATAATAGCAAAAATCCCACCTACGTTTCATAGAAATGTTGACTTCCTCCCGTTGTGAGCTTTCCGTTTCTTTGTTGTTCTATCCTAATTTTATTTTGAACAAAATTGACATAAAAAGATTTTATCTATTTAAATTAGTCAATAGTTGGTTGTAGCTTGTAGGATTCATGGGATTTATCGCAAGTTTTTAGGTATTATCCTTATGCTGTTATGCTTTTAGTTGGATAAATTGTGGGGATGATTGCTCTATTTAAGTAACTAAAATGAAATTGAACGGTGTGGATGGATTATTCAGCGTATTTGTGCAATTTCGAGGCTTGGGTTCGTGAATCACTAAATGGAGGTCAAGGCTCCCGAATGAACCTACGTCTATGCCTAAACTGTTGTAGCGTATCTGTTGTTTCAGGGTGGGCTGCCAATGTATGTTGCTAGCCGTGGTTTGTACAGCTTAAAACCTCCAACAATATTTGTTCCTCCTTGCATTAAAGAGGACGTGGAGAAGTTATTTGACATTCACAGGACAATGGGACAAGTGGAACTGAACGTTGATTTGGTTCCGTTGGATGTCGGTATGTATCTTTGCTTCAGTTATTTTGTTTGTGGGGTAATATATCTTCAAGCTGGAAATGATAGTTCATGATTTGCATTCAGGTGAAACATTTGAAATGCGGAATAACCTTGTGGTCCGACCTTTTAGAACTCAGCATGTTATACCCAGCCAGGTGCACGTTGTCATTATATTTCCTCTATGCAATTTACAGAATTAGATGAATGCTTGCCAACGTTTTAGCTTATAGAAGTGTAACTTAGAAATATCCACGTATATGGCTATTGATATAGGTTTGTTTGTTATGTGCAGGGGTACGTGGTCTACTCAGTTAGAAAAAAGTTGAAGAAGCAGTACATTCATCTTAAAGGGAAACAAATTGAGAAGTTGAAGAAGTCTGGTGTTGAGGTTTGTTATGTCCTTTTGAATTTTCCATTGAACTTGAGGAATATCCATTCAACGTTCTACTTCCTTTTCAGATTACAGACATTATATTGTCTCCTGAGGTGGCCTTCACAGGAGATACAACGGCAGATTTTATGCTTGATCCATGCAATGCTGATGCCTTGAGGGCAAAGATTCTTATAACTGAGGTGTGAATTTACTCTTCTTGTAAAGTTTCTCTTCATCAAACTCAATTATTCAAAGGTTGGACAATTATCTGGTTTTGATATGCCAAAGAAAACATTTTATTCCTCGGAAACTTTGCGCTTATAAAAGGAAAGTCAGCTCACTTTTCATTTGTGACAAAAGAAAATGGTTTTAGTTCCCAAAATAAGTTGTAAAACTATTTCTGTGAGATTTTTCCCTTCATTTTGTGGTTTAGGCACGATTCCAGCTAGACCATCCCGAAACTGTCTTGACCATTTACCCATCAACAGGTGCATCGTAATCATTATTCTAGATACTCGGGTTAGTTAGAAGTTTCACGTCTTGTCATCCAAAATGTGTTGTTGCACGGGTGTACATGGTCATGCGACAAGGTTTTCTATAACCTAAGAGAATATCATGAAAGATGTCGAAGCATAGCATAGTTAGATTTCTTCGTCTTCTTCTTGTTGAAACAGAGACAAGATTTTCTTGTGAATAAACAAAAATCATGTCATAAATCTTATTTTTGACCCCAGTGGTAGAGATTTTTTGTTAACCTTAGCAGCTTAATCCTTTGCTTCCAGTTCCTTAACTTTTTTATATGAACTGTTTCTTAAGTTTATTTCCCTTTAGTTACCTGTATGTAAAATCTCCAGCTTTTCTCTAGGAACTTGAAAATCTTTAGGTAGCTGCTGATTTAGGAACTTGATGCTGCACATTTTGTTGGATCGATTTCATACTACAATTGGAATACGGAATGTTAAAGACACTGCACTTCGAAAGACTTACATATGCATGCATACATGCTTGTTTTACTTTATCACGCCAATTGGTGAAATTTCTTTCTGATGAGCGAGGAATGTTTACAGGCAACTTTCCTGGATGAAAGCGTCAGCATTGAGCATGCACGACAGCATGGTCATACTCATATATTTGAGGTATATTGGTATTTTATGTTCATTTATGCTTTAGTCTAGGTTTATATATATATATATATATATATATAAAGGAGGAAAAAAGTACTTGAGTAGATTGATTGATTTTCCAAGATAATCAAGTGACTGGTCTAGTAAGTGGATTCATCTAGGATGGTTTTTGTCGTCAAATGCTTAGCTATTTGTATTTATACAAGTAAGCTCTTAAAGCAACAAGTTTATGTCTTTTAATCAAACTTGTGACCATGCTTAATCTTTTATCTTATTGGTTTCTGAAACTAATGCAGATTATGGAAAATGCGGAATGGATTCGAAACAAGGCAGTTCTGCTAACCCATTTCTCCTCCCGTTACCATCTAGAGGTAATAAATGGCCTCAACAAGGTCACTTGTGATCTTTAACAGTCCGCAATTCCAAATCCAGATTCTTTATTTATGCTAACTTATTATCCTTGTCAATTTTACTTTCCAAACATGTCAAAATCGCCCCTGGTTGTAGAGGGAAATAGATGAACTCAAGCGGGCACCACATCACCTTCATCCTATTCCCCAAAAGGATAAAATCAGCTTTCGATTTCAGAAAAGAATTGAAATTTCTTTATTAGGGTGTTGGGTTCTATTAACTTTCTTCCTAGTTTTCCCTTCTGCCCTCAAGGATGTCAGGAGCCAACAGCACCATTATCTGCATGTTGTGTTTGTAGCCTCCTTTTTGTTTCATAAAATTTAAGACGGCTCCTTCCTCACAATTGCAGGACATACGCCAGGCCGTATTGAAGTTGCAGTCCAAGGTTTCGGCAAAAGTGGTTCCTCTTACAGAGGGTTTCAAATCAATGCATTCTTAGATTGTACAGCTATTATTGTCGGCTGTTAGCCACATATTTGATCTGTGAGTAGGCTTAGAGAGAGAGATCAGATGTAATCAATCTAAAGTGCACTATTATGGCTCTTTATAAAAGTCCTCTTACAATTTTTTACTTATTTTTTTTACTAGTTTCTTTCCGGTATATTTTTATACCGACGGTAGTTATCTATTTAAAGTGCACATGATGCTTGGATCATACTAAACTGTGTGTCCCCTAGCCGTACGACTCACATAAGGTTTTTTAAGGTGCTGGATGATGATCCGTAAGGAACTAGGGCGTTGAAATTTTTTATCGTTGGGTTCCATCTAGTTAAAATAGATCAAACTTTAATGGTCCAAATTGACTTATCCATCATTCAACCGCATGATAAAGTGCTTGTAACCATTAAAAAAATAAAATAAAACGTACTGTAGTTCTGGTCTGAACTTTTACCACCAAAGCTTGTTAAACAAAAATGGTGCCTCAAGACATGCCCATTTGCATCATCTGTGACCCTCACCAACCTTCCTCATTGTGGGAAACAAAATTCCAACATCAATAAGAAAGTCTCTGTCACCAAAAAGTATGGATTTCATTGTGATTATGGAAGGCAAAATTCATCACCAAGCGGACTACTTATTTTATCTTTCCCCTTTTCCGATACATTTGAGAAGCCAATTCTTGAAACAGACCAAGGAACATTTCCGAACATCCGGATGAAGCCAACCATGCCAATAGCTTCCTCTGCTGCCTCATCTGTTTGGCTCCTATAAAATGGCTCTTCCTAAGTTTTACATCTCAAAATCTTCTAATTCCAAAACTCAGAAACTACGGAAATTATTCATTAAACAAATTATGCACTGGTGCTTGCATTGGATAACCTTTCAATTATTCTCTTGCTCCATAACGTGTTCCGAATGGCAAGAAAAAGCCCACCTTTCTGTACATATTTCAACATCTGGAGCATGATAATGAACCGAACTGCATCATCAAGCAGTAGCAGTGAACAGCAGGGATGCATTCGTTCCTCCAAAACCAAAAGAATTTGACAAAGCTGCTCGAATTGGCATTTTTTTAGAAGCATTTAAAGGCATAAACGCGTCACTAAATACTGGATCCGGTTTCGTGAGATTAAGAGTTAATGGTGCAATTCCCTGCAATGTAATACAAGACAGCTATATTTAGTCCAAGTTTATATAAAAGTAGGGAGTTATACAAAAACAGGACAAAAGGAAAGGGAAAAGGAAAAAGTTGAATGAAATAGCTTACATGGTGTATGGCCAAAATTGTAAAGATTGCTTCAACAGCTCCAGCTGCTCCAAGGAGATGGCCAACAGCTCCCTTAAATATATATTAATCAGTTACCATTAGTCTTAATACATATGTTCTTGTAGTTATTTTATCTTATAACAAGTTTTTTACAACATACCGACACCCTTAGTGAAAACTAAAGCCATGCTAATATTCTGATAACAAATAAGTACAGAAATGCCCAAGTTTACCTTTGTGGAGGAGAAAGCCAAAGCACCCGATGCTGCATGATCAGAGAAGAGACTTTTGATAGCATTAGCTTCTACTACATCACCTGATATATCATTACGACATTATGGGACATTCACCGGGTTTAAGAAGATACCCGGAATCTCAGTTCTCAAATTACCAACTTATAAACTTGAAAGAAAAAGGTCAACAACAACAATGTAGATAAAGGTCCAGATGATTTACCCAAAGGTGTTGATGTGGCATGGGCATTGATATAATCCACTTGTTCAGGACGAAGACCAGACTGTATATGAACAAATATTATATTAAGGCTGAATCATGTCCATATTCATTGACATATAATATATTTTAAAACACAGCAGCACGGATATCTGAATTCAAATTGGGAACTTGGCTATTTAAAAGAAAAGGCGAATTCACGTAGCAGCAACTAAGTTGCTTAAGTATCTACTCCTGCTATCAGCATATGAACCGTGTCTGACAATTTTCCGTTGCCGACATATAGTTTTCCCCTTTTGCAATTAAGATTGTCATGCAAATCTTATTGTCAATCCAGCAAATTCCTGTTAGGCGAAAATATAGGAGTGGTTGCATAAACTACGCATGGATTTATAACTACTGCAGAAAAGTAACAAACTTGAACCAGAAAATGGTAAAACCGGTACATGATCAACCTTGGATGTTCTATGAAGCATTTAGATAGAAATTGATTTTATGGATGGATGTGAACACATTCTAAAAGCTAAAGATACATTGGATTAATTGTCTAGAATCATCAGGCTTTACCTGCTTTAAGGCACGTGACATTGCTAGAATTGCCCCTCTTCCATCAATATGAGGTTGAGTAATATGGTACGCGTCACCTTACAGGAACAAAATATATATATATATATATTCAATCAGCAAAGTTGTTCACCAGGAGGGAAATACTACGATTTGTGACGTTATAAAGAAACAACCTGAAGTGCCATAACCACGAAGCTCTGCATAGATTTTTGCTCCTCGTCTTTTCGCGTGCTCACGTTCCTTTAGCATCAAAGTACAAGGACGAGTAATATCAGAACATTACTTGTTAGAAGTGGGGGAAAAATAAAAAAATTAATTAATTAATACATTAAATTTGTACATGTTGACTGACCTCCAAAACCAAAACACCAGAACCTTCCCCTATCCTGCGTTCAAAGTTAAGATTACGTGACAGGAGGAATATTAATAGATGAGCAACAACCAAATTGTCAAATGAACCTTCCAAGACTTGAAAGAGTTTCCTACGTACACGAATCCATCTCTAGCATAATTGAAAGGCCGTGAAGCTTCCTGCGGAGTAGAGTTAAACTTTGTTGTCAGTGCCCTCGACCTGCAAATGAAAAAGCATTTCTTCAATAATTTAAAAAAAAAAATGACATGTTTCCAATATAACCTGCGGAAATCTTTCTTCCATTCTTCACATGGACACTTTTTTTTTTTTTTTCACTTTACTTGCTCAATAATCCTTTCATAAAGATTCCTCTTTGTTGCTCATGGTAAAACCAAAGAGTCAAAGGAATGGTGCAGCCAACAACTAATTAACGATGCATCACGTGGGATGTAACCCTTGATTTGCAGAATGCAAGCAAAAAGGATAAAAACATGCTTGTGACACAGATGTTTGCAGTTAAATTTGAAATCCTACAGCTGGAGTTCAATGAAGAAAAGCTATTTTAGGTCAATAAATTCGTTAGTCTTTAACTTCATACATAGAGTCGGATGGACAAAGGCTTATTCTGTGACATGTAATACCTACAAAATCCTGCGATGGATAAAGCATCAATGCTGGACTCCGTGCCTCCAGCCACCATGACATCAGAGTCTCCAAACTGAATCATCCTTGCAGCATCACCAATAGAATGTGCACCAGTGGCACAAGCCGTCACTGCCGCATGATTTGGTCCCTAAGATAACCATATCTTACGTGAGGAGAATATTAACACGGATCCGCTTTTGAGATGCAGTTGAAAGTTAGCATTTTGTGAACAAAAGAACTCTGTAGTTGATGGATTTCCACGAACTGATCATTATGGTGGTTTGATGGATAACCCTGATTGTTCAATAATTGACTACATGGATGAAATTGCATGTTTAGTTAT
>BKCH01001283.1:0-32834 GCA_008635985.1 Ficus erecta | reverse complement strand
GACGGGCAATATGTATGGGCCCTTCTGTTAAAGTGGTACAGGCCCAACTGAAATGCTTTTCAGATGCCGAGCTTGTAATCGGACCTCAGAGCTGCTTGGTTGGGTAAAAGATGTTTTCCAACACTGTGCACCTGCTTGGGAACGGGATGCTCTGATGAGAGAACTTGACTTTGTGAGTAGGATTTTTCATGGCAGTGAAGATCCCCGGGGGCAGAAACTTTCTTGAAGTGTGAAGACCTAAAAGAAAACTGAAGAGTGGTCTTGTGGATTCAACAGTGGCTTGCCGAGCAATATTGGCGTTTTTCCAAGGTACAATTTATATGAACCACTATCTGATATAAAAGACTCACCTTCATCTTCCATTAAAATATTTTACGGACATCAAAGTCTGTATTAGTCCCCACGTACTGACTTGGTTAAACAAGGTATTCATGAAATCGCCGCGACCGACAAATTTGTCCCTTTTTTTTCCATTGGGGTAGGGGTTGGTTGAATCTACTGTGTGACGTGTTGTTATTTCTTTTCACAACAGAATATTTTCCTATGATTCATATAGCTTTTATTTGTCCTCCATACATGTTGTTACCATTAATATGGTCTTTAGGTGGTCGGACTTATGGGTGGGATTTTTTTTGCTGTTAGATACATGATTTGTTGTGGTCCATTTGCTAGTGAACTTGGTCTGAATTTTGAAAACGCTGCACAAAACTTCACAAATAGAATGAGTAAGAGCGTGGGAGATGCGTAATGAAGCAAGTCTTGTTAAGGTTTTTTACATTGTTCTTGTGTAGCCTTTTCACAATCCACTTTTTTGTATTGTATTTGTTGAAACAAATATTCAGTTCGTATTTGGATTATGCCTTTAATGTAGAGCTTGAGGTGGACTCTCCGAAGAGCCTGGAAATGGAGAGGGCGGACGGCTGATAGCACCTCAGGAAGCTTGTAATCGAATTGCTGAAGTGGTGCAAGAGGCCATAAGAAAGATGGAAATGGTAGCTGAGGAGAAGAATAGAATGTACAAGAAAGCACGTTTGGCTGTCGAGGCTTGCGATCGCGAACTCCAGGATAAGGCCAAGGAAGTTGCGGAACTGAAGCTGGAGGGGCAAAAAAGAAGGTACAAATTGACGAGCTGGAGAAAATTGTGAGGCTCAAACATGCAGAAGCCGATATGTTCCAACTCAAGGCAAACGAGGCAAAACGGGAGGCTGACAGGCTCCAGCGGATTGCTATGGCGAAGTCCGACAAATCAGAGGAAGATATGCTAGCAGTTACCTGAAACAGCGTCTGAGCGAGGCCGAAGCCGAGAAGCAGTATCTGTTTGAGAAGATCAAGCTTCAAGAGAGCTCACGGCATCGCAGAGCAGCGGAGGCGGCGGCGACCCTTCAGCGATGCTGATGTATTCTAAAATGCACGATCCTCTGTACTATACCCCTCCCAAGACGGACCCCTCAAATGAACGCCATCCATTCAGGAAGAATCCTTGAGCCGTACTTTCTAGTGTTGTATGTATTTGATTGTCTTGTGGATGTTACTCCATGTTAAACTAACGTGAATGAAATTTGATCTTCTTGTATGTCGAATATTCTGTATGTCATCGATTTGGGAATCCTAAACTGGTAAATTTGCATTGATGTATTTACAATCAACTATAGGGTTTTTTTTTTTTTAATTATTATTTTCATCTGTATTCCTAAATTTAAGCGTCAATCTCATTTTATCCTATGAATTTTAATAACTCTTGCTTTATCCTCCTCAATTTTGAATTTAATTCCACTTTATTTTTCTTCTATTGGAATTTGAGTTAAAAAAACATAAGAAATGTGAGTTAAGCATATAGTCGTGTGGACTTTTTCTATTTACTTTTAGTAGAAATTGTAAAATAATGGATTTGGTAAGAGTAAGTCTCTTTTTGTGTTTTGTCTTTTTTTAAATTGAAATTCTTATTAAAAAATAAATAAAAAGTGAACTTATTTTCAAATTCAGATATAAACGGAGAGTTTTTAAAATTTAAATTTTTTTAAAATTCAAGAAGTTTGAATGATCAAAAGTTAAGGGGCTGAGAATAATATTTTTTTTTCCCTTCGCAAAATTCGTTGTCGTTTGGCCCAAGAAAAGGTGTACGAAGAAAAGGATAACCTGTCAGACAACCGTGTAACCACCCCAACCAGCTGAAGCTGACTGAGAACGATCCTCTACAACCAAGTTCATCCGAAGATTAGTAGCCGTTAATCACGCTCTGATTACACGGTCACAATTCATCCACCAGGTTTTGGTTCCTGTCTCCTTAGAACTCAAGGATACAGAGGTACGAGCCTATAGAACAGATCCTGTTCAAGTAAGGTCGTGACCTCTTGTCATATTGTTGAGCATTAAAAGGCGCCGCTTTCTTTAGTGCGTAGCCGATGTGGGATTCTCTTCGGAGCATATCTCCCTCTTCCATAATGGCTGCCTCATTTACTCAGTTTTAAAAAATGTCTAATCTTTCACGTCTCTCACCTTTTTTTTTTTTTTTTAATTAATTTCTCTCGCTTTTGAGCGTGCACAAGTAATTCGCACATCAATTTGAAATAAATATTAAAAATAATAATAATAACAACTTTGAAGTAAAATTCACTTTCACTAAATGCAGTTGAATACTTGAATTCCTAAGCAAGACTCTTTAGAAATTTAGCCATACTTTTAGGTTCAAAAGAACTCTGGTATATTTCTTTCTTTTAAGATGATATATATGTATATGTATGTATGTATATATTTGTTACGGGAATATACTTCATTGATTTTTGGAAGCACCGTTAATATCACTAGGTTTTTAATTTTATTCTTTAGCGACTTCAATTGAAAGAGGGAAAAACCACTATATAATAGTCTTATAAATAGTAGTAGTACGTAGGCCTAATTTCCATTCTTTCAGTTTCTTTATCTCTTTGCATACATTTCTTTCTTAAATATGGGACATGTGATTTCTACTCATCAAACAGGAATAATAATTTTCTCAAATTTTAAACTTGAGAACTCCTCTATACTCAAAGCTCTCCTAGCTCAGCGGATTCTGCTCATATGGTTATATGAAGAAACGTTACAAATAACTTAAACTGTTTAGTTCGTCGTATTTCGAAACCGTCGTATTTTTATTACATTTCATTACACAAATTTGATATGATTGGAGATTTTAAAAAAAAAAAAAAAAAAAAAAAAAAGATAGAGTTATAACATTGATATCGTCCCGGGCAATAGAATTTAATGGACATGATAGGACATTTAAAAAAGGTAGAATACCATATCATCTTCACAGATGGAATTTGGAAATGCCATTTAAGAATCTTGAGAATAAAAATGATAAAGACTTGTGTTCTAAAAAAGCATGTGTAATGTGTGTCAGTCTCTAGTGGATTTTGTGGTTTTGGGCTGAGATTCTCACACTGCAGATGAGGATAAGGAACAGGCCCATCTTCCCTTCTTGTAAAGAGCGGTGGAGAATATGTTAGCACAACTCAAGTAGCACTTTCTTTTATTATTGATATCACTATTATTTTTATTTTATTTTATCTTTTTCTTATTTAGCTGAGGAGATATTTCATTTAAAGCAAAGATAAAAAAGCCAGGGACCAAGTCCTTCTATTTTTTATTTTTTTTTTTGAAAGGCCTTCTATTTATTTATTAATTTATTTGTTTATTTAATTTTATTTTTTGCTGAGAGAAATATTTTATTTAAAAAAAAAAAAGGCAAACAGCCAGGCACCAAATTGTCTTTTACTCATTCACTTATTTGTGCATTTATCCAATTTTTTTATTTTTGTGATGGCCAACAACCGAACACAAGGGATGGAATGTTTGAGAGTTGATATAGGATAAAACATTTTTGAGGTTAGTATAAGAGCACTTCATTTGAGGTTATAAATTGGTATATTTATCATCCTCTCTTTTCTTTGAATTTTTTTTTTCTTTTTCTTCTTTTTTCCTCTCAAATTCTGCTTTCATAATTCAGGTTATGTAACCAAAAACAAAAATCAAGGAAGAAAAAAAGACTACAAAATGTTTCTTTTAGTATTGAGAAATGTACTTCATTGCCAAAAAAACAAAAAAAAAAAAAAAAGAACAAAAAGAATATGGGAAACTTGGGATTGTGTATATTATGGCAAAAAATGGGGATTGGTTTACCAATTATTCCATGTCACACTCAAAAATCAAAGGGAAATCAGGATCAAATATAGGGGAAATTTTGGAAACTTCTCATGAGATATTTTGGATGGAGACTTTTCCTGTGCTTTAGAATTGCTGACACCATCCATAACCCCTTCTCCCACCAATCTGAAAATTTTTATGTTGCTAGTATAGTATATTTCAGAAGGTAAGAATTTAATACTTTATTGATTTGATTGTGATTCCTCAATGCCCAAATACTGAGCAAATAGTTGGGACCATTAAATGTTTGAAAATCACAAGATTCTCTTTTAACCTTTTTGTGGTAAGATTTATCCTTATCAGTAATGCACGTTTTATGTTTAGACACAGGCACTCTTATTTTTTAACCTTAAATTTTGACCAGATTGAAGATTTAAAAACATTAATGCATGTTTTTAAATGTTATATCTGATCAAAATCATAAACAAAAATATTAAATGCTTAATAATAATAGAATTTGATATAAATCTGACGGTTTAAAGCAAAACTCTTTTTGTGGGGTTATTTTTTCATATTCTACACACCACACCAATCAAAGAATTCTCTTGTTTTTAGCCTCCAGTTTATATTAAGTCTTTATGTTAATTTTACCCCTTTTATTTCATTTTAGTTTAATTAAGATCCGGTTTAATTTTCATACGGTAAGGTATTTTTGTATGTTGGCATTTATGGCAACTTTGTTAGAAAAACCAAAAACAATATTTTGTTAGCTAGCTTTAGGAAGTTGGGTAAGTTACTTGTTTTGAAGATATGGCTAGTTGCTTGTTTTGGAAATTGGGTAAGTTACTTATTTTGGAAACTAGTGTGACAGAGTACATTTGACTTGGTCTATACAGTCTACAAATTGACAGTTTCTATTTTGGTAAAAATCAAAGCTAATTGTGTGCATTGAATTAGAGATTATTTTGTGTTTTCATATAAAAGAGATTTCTAATTTGAGTAGGTTTCATTTTCTTATTTAAATTAGAATTCAATCTTTCCCTAAAAGAGAAGAATCTTGCATTTGAAATATGGAAGGTTGGAAGATTTTATTTCTGGAGTTTCTTGAAGGTTTTTCATGATTTATCAACAACTATTATGAATGAAAGTAAATTCGGATTATAAAGGAAGTTTCTATATTTGAATTTCAGAATATTTTCGGAAGAGTTGCAATAGATCACGAAACACTTTGAAATTTAAATTATTTTTTTTAATCCAAGATTTTGTGAAGGTTATGTGACTGCTTATTTATATTCTCAAAAACAGATTGTGGAGTACGAGCACAAAGAGAGTTTTATAACATATTTTTAGACTTAGTCTTTTGACTTGATTTTCGTTCTTCGGGAGAAGAATTTGGAGTCTTCGAGAGGAGACGGTATTGTTCTTTGGGACCAGTGGTACTCGCCAAACACATCCGGCTAATAGGTTCAAGACGACCGACAGTAATAGGAAGCGGGATTCTTTAAGTTGTTTAAGTCCAAGTGTACTTGTAATCATTCTGAGATTAGTGGAGTGTTTGATAGCTAGGCGTGGTCCCGAGGAGTATGTGTAACGAAACCTCATAAAATTGCCTATGTTCTTTATTTTATTATGCTTTCAATAATCTAATTTAATTGGTAGTTTAATTACACTTGTAATTGATCAAACGGATCTAACACATACATTATGTATAAAAGCGATAAATAAAAAATAAAAAGGTTCATTACTTTGTTTTGCACTTTGACTAGATACAATGGCCGCTAAGTACAAACAAACGATTCAGCAAAAAGTACAAAACAAACGATAAATTTGTTTAAAAACTACAAGTTGACCAAAGAATTGAATTGGTTTGTTTTAGACATAAGTTCATAAACATACGGACACAACAAAGAACAAGAATGAAGATTTACATGATCTCCAAAACCCAGTTTTATATTCAATAATTACACATATTATGTCTTTTCTAGCACTTGGTTAATTTTCTTTGGATCTTGGCATAACGTCACACTAGATTTTTTAAAATACGGGGGTAACTTGGAATTTCTTACGCTTAAATGTACTATATATGTATAGATATATCTCTCTATATATATCTATATCTATTTGGAGGTGGAAAAACAGAAAACGAAATGAAGTGTGTGTATATATATATATATATAGAGAGAGAGAGAGAGAGAGAGTACGTATGTGATGATCCTCCGTAGACTCGGTTTAATTAATTTCTTCCAACCAATTTATTTATTTTTTTTTTTTTTTCTGAAGAGTTGGTACAGAAACTATAGTTGAAGTTGATTGAGCAAAACAAAAGAAAAGATATTGAATCTTTCGGTGCAAAGATGTAACAATTCTCCAACTCTTATCAGTACAGATTTGGCTTTATGCAATGCCTTTCGGAAGTAAAGTTCGAAGATGACATGTACTATGTCCAACTCTTTAGAGCAAATATACAAAATATTATATATATATATATATATATATCATGATACAAAGTCCCGTTTATTAAAAATAAATAAAAACAATCTCAGTTCAAATATATGAGAATTCATGCTCAAATCTCTTTCACTCTACATGTTAAGTTAATCCTAATAGGACATATACATATCTAAAAGAAAGACGCACTCTAAGAAAAAAAAATTATAAGAAGATTTGTCGTAAGAAATATTTATGAATACTTTTTTTTTTTTTTTTTTTGGAGGTAGGAGAATTCAAACTTTACATATATAAGTAAAATTAAGTATGATATTATTACTAGATTCTGTATGTAACCACAATATTACACATTTTTTAACATTTTGATTATATGTCAAAATCAATTAAACATTACAAAATTAGTGCATTTAATTAAATAAATTATAGAGGCGCCGTCACTATTAGTAGGATGTTCTTTCACACTATACTTTGTCAAAATCTGCCCATTAAATATAATATGCGTTTCAAGCTGAATTGAATTTATCACTTTACTGGTTTTTTTTTTTTTTTTTTGAGATAATCACGCTTTACTGAGTTTTTTTTTTTCTCTAAAAAAATTGAATTATAAAATAGAGATTAGAATGCCAGATAATTTCGAGAAAGTAGATACCTCATACGTGATATATGGATCCCTCATGAAATGAATTACCTATATACCCCGACCAACGTAATGGGAACGACTCAAACCTAAATATTCAAAAAAGAACGAGTATCTTACTAACCCACCTAAGAAATATTAGTACACTTTACTGAGTTTAGATAATGGGTTTGTTTCCCATTAGATGTTCGAACAATATTCTGACGCAATAAAAGGTCCCATGGTACCTCTACGGTGGCGACCTACAAATCTACCATATTTTTTTAATATTACTAATGCTCAAAGTTCTCAAATATATCATTCAAAAGCATCGATTATCATATTTTTTAGGAATAATTACTCGTTTGGTCCTAATCTTTTTACGAATTTGTGATTTGTTAGTCATTTTTTTTTTGGTTGTTAAAAAGTCCATAAACTTTTTAAAATTAATGATGTAATTTGATCTCTTTCTACTAATAAATTAAAAAATTTAACCGAAAACGTCACGTTAATCACATGTTATTTATTATTTAAGGATAATTATAAAAAGTTACATAATTCAACTTACATATATTATACACATATTTTATTCCATCCACATATGATTTACTATTTAAAGACAATTAAACAAAAAAAATTACATGATTCAACTTGTATATTATACATAAGATTTATTTCATCCACATAATTTACTATTTAATGATAATTAAGGAAAAACTCTTTTGTTTATATTTTAAACCACATAATTTGTAAAATTTAGATTGATTTGTCATTGCCAAGACATGATTGATCATACTAAGATTGATTGAGATATCAACTAATCAACTGTTGTTTAAAGAGCACGCATGGTAGTGGATGATAATCAAGAATATTACAACTGTCAAATAAATTGCATTGGCCTAGCTACAGCTTCAAAAGATAAAAATAATTCCTTGGAGCTATCAAACATGTTGGACGTAGAAGCCATACATACATACATACATACATATATATATATATATCTATATATAGATGTATATATATTCACACACACACATGCCATGCCACAATGATGAAAGTTGATTCTCTCTCTTCATAAATACCGGTTTTGCAAAGGTACATAATTTGTGCATAGTCTTTGGTATAACTTAAAGTGAGAGGCAAATAAATTGGATAACTTTAATTTAAGTAATAACTATATATATGTTGCATGCATGTAAACAGATTTAAATGATTGCATCATGAAATTCTAACCAATTCCCAGAACTAATAGTAGAATCTAGAATAGTATATTTGAGAAAATAGATACTGTCATGCATTTTAGAA
This sequence comes from Ficus erecta, assembly GCA_008635985.1. NCBI lineage: Eukaryota > Viridiplantae > Streptophyta > Magnoliopsida > Rosales > Moraceae > Ficus > Ficus erecta. The sequence goes on along the minus strand of BKCH01001283.1, from coordinate 24,343 downwards.
ACACTAAATAACTTAAGAATAAAAGTTATCTCCATATCATAAATGAAATACTTATGAACTGTCACACACTAAGGTTCATTATTGTTACTATTGATATTGTATGGCTATCATAATTTTATTTTTAATTAATGGATTAAGGTTATCATAATTTACAGTTACATCATGACTCCTTGTTATAATTAAAGCTAAAGAGAGAGGCTGCTCATAAAATTAGTACAATGAATCTTACCAAACTGAAAATGAGAAAATAATAAAGAATGAAAACACTTTTTGTGATGTGATTTCGTTTCGTATTAGGGTTCTATATTTATGAAATCAAAACTCTTAAAAGTACTTTGATATTTCATACTTTTGCTTCACCAAAAAGGACATCTGTTTTAGTTAGGTAAGAAGGTTTGACTTGGTTTCTAAGACAATTGCAATATGTATTTTTTTTTATATATATTTAACAACAATTATAAGTTGTTAATGAAGGATTTCAGATCAGCTACCAATATCAATCACGCATAACCATGATAAGCAATTGAACTCTCATCAATGTCAAAATCTCTTGATATCATGATCAGCATATGGTTTATATTGTACACATTTTTTTTTTCAATTAACATAAGAGATTTGAATTCTATACTTTTTAATAAAATTAAATATTAAATTATCGTTAAATTATGTATATAATCACTTAACCTACACATAATTTTAAGGATACCATTAGAGTACTCCTCACGCGAAAGTCATAGCAAAAAGAAGGACCAAAAAGAAAGAGCATTGCTTTCCTTAAAAATAAAAATGAAAATAAAAAAAAAAGAGAGAGAGAGAGAACATTGCTGCCATTTGAAAAATCACAATGGAAAAACTACAAAAGGGCAGGTCAAACACGCTTGTTCATATTCTAGGAAGAGACGGATCAACTTGTTAGGCTTGGAACATTTTTTTTTTAATCAACATGCGCAGTTGTTTGTTTAAACGAAAGGGCCATCCAATGTTAATTGAAATATTATATATATATATATATATAATAACTGTATACATGAGAATCTTATTCTATCTTGTTTCTAATTTTTCCATATCGATCGTATCAAACATAAGGGACGTATGCATTAATTAATCATGTATTTGATTGAGTAGATATATATTTGGCTTATATAAATAATTCCACGTAATACAACTTGCATTTTTGAGTTCAATATTTATTGCTCAGACAGTTTTTTCCCCTATGACAATTTGTTTCAAGTATAGAATCTCTTACTCAATTCATCTCATTCTTATTAACTGAGCTAGTATCAGTTGGCGATAGCTTTTCTAGTTATATTATGTATATATGACACTAAATTTAAAAACATTCATGAGTTGTAATTATTCACAACAAAAAACTCATCAAGACTTGCTTATAATTTTAGTATATATCATACAAAACATTTACTAATTTTTTCTAGATACATATATTAAAACGTATCAATTTTCTATTTTACTAGTTTGTAACAATAAAATCATATATTTCTCCCTAACTCAAATTTAAAAATTTCAACTCAAACCGTTTTACCAAACGGACCTTAAATGTTAAACTTAATTAGGAATAGTTAAGAGAGAGAGATACGCAATATTGCGTCTCAGAAATAATACTAAGATGAAAGGTTCTATACCGTAAACGGCACTATTTTTGCATGGTTAGTACTTGGAGGGTATTTCTCGACTTTAATTAGTATCTAATTAATGGGATGTTTGATTTACAAGTTTAACTTCAATTAAACTAGTATTTAAAAATTATAACTAGTATTTAAAAAGTCAACCAATTTCAATTTAAAATTTTCAACTTCAACCGACGATCCAAACAAAAGCTAATTTCAGATAAGTTCGTAATTGAAATTAATTTGAAACCATGCATTATAACTTATCATCCACAATTAATACGAGAGGTAAATACCCCGATCACTCATCCATTAAAAGAGAGTCTATATATTTAATGAACACAAAAAGAACGAAATACTAGATTTTCTCTCATTGGATGTGGGAGGTAAGCTTGGCCACTATTATCAATTTATTTCCGATGATGTAATTCAAGAGGTCAAGGTACACTCTTTTCGCAATACTGAAACTAATTTGTTGATTTATCTTCGCAAGTCTATTGATTAAAATATCAGAGAGTCTCTTTGATCGATACGTTATTAATGCCTAATACTTATTTCTTTTTATGCAAGAGGTTTCTTGGTACGTACTAATCAAGATTCTTTATTATGTTCTTGGTTAAAGTGTTCATTTCAATTAGATTACGAATTTAAGGGCACGTGTTTTTTTTTTTTTTTTTTTTTTGGATGAAATTTTTGCACTAACAATTAGGGTTGCAATTCACCGTTTTTTTTGGTGTTGGATTATGAATGGCTCTGGAATTCTAGGATTCAAGTAGAAATAGAAATTCTACGTCACATTTGATGAGCATATAATATATATATATATATAGGATATGTTAGATTATAAAATTTGTCTCACATTATTAAATTACTAGATTATTATATGATGTTAATATTTGCATTGAACTCTATCTTTCCTTGAATTAACTTTTAGGAATGAGTAATACCAAAACGCATTAAACTGATCAACTCGAAACATTAAAAAAAAAAAGAAAAAAAGAATGTTCACAACTACCCCGTCGCGTTCAAATTCCACATGCACTTATGGGAGGAGAGAGATAGATATAAAATATGCTCCTCCACACAATAAAGTGAACCATGTACAAACCAGTGACTGCAAATATTTTATTTTATTTTATTTTATTTTTTGCATAATCTGCTCCTGTAGTGGATACTGATCTAAGTGCAGAGAGAGTGAGAGAGAGAGACCATCTTTTGTAACTTAAAAATTAAAAAACTGAAAAGATAGCACTTAATAATTTATATACGTGTTTACATAGCATGATTAACATTTTATGGGACTTGAAAGAATCTTTCCCCTTCCCCTACCCCCCATCATGTTCGTCACATGGCATGCACAAAATAAAACAACTTCCAATACTTTTCAAAAAAAAAAAAAAAAAATTGATTCTCTCTCTCTCTCTCTTTCTTTTTTTCTAGGGGGGAAAAAAAGGAAAATGATTCAAGTGTCCATCATAAGTAAAAACAATAAACGCCACATTATTTTACTTTCCAGGTATGGATTGTTATGGTTTTCCAATAAGAAACGTAATGTAATATTCAATTAACATAATATTGACTTTAAGAAGTATAACATGATATTCACTAATATACTAATACTATAAGAAATATAATTATATCAAATTATTGTTATACATTCCCAATCCAATATTGATATTGAATGGACATAATATAAAGAAATTTAGTTAACTTATTACTTTACATTTATAATATTAATGTATATTGAATAAATATCAAATTAGATATATATTTTTTTAATATGTTACGGTAGAAAGATGGTTGTTTTCAACTAAGATTGAAAAAGCCCTTCAAATGATTATTACAGAGCAAGATTGAAATGATTTTTGAATTAAAAAAAAAAAAACAGAAGAGAAAAGAAAAGAATTACACAGGAAACTGTTAGTTTCTTTTACTATTGCCCTTTTTCAAATTTCACAGTTGAAATATATTAGATGACCAGTTGAAGTGGTGGGAAGACTTCAAAAAGGAATTTAGGGTTCGTTTGGATCGCAGGTTCAGTTTGAGTTGAGTTGAGATTTTTAAGTTTGCATAGTAAATTTTGTTGACTTTTTCAGAAAAGACAAAAAACTTTTTCAGAAAAGACAAAAAACATGATGAGATTTGAGTTGTTTAGTTTGAGTTGAGATGGTGAGGCAAACGGAGCATTAATCTTCTTCTTTATTCTTTCTCTAGGCCTTCCTTTTATCCAAAGGTTATGCATGGCTTTTTCTAAGTCCCATCACCCCATTGGCCTTGCTATCTTACAGTTATGGGACCTCAATTTTGAAAAAGAAAAAAAAAAATGAATAAGTTCACCACATAGATTGAGAAAAAAGAAAAAAAATAATAATAATAATTAAAAAAAAACTCTCAATAATTTGAACAGATTTCAAACCCCACAAAAGGCAAATAAAATATAAATGAAACCCCAAAAGAACTATTGAATTTGAATAGTTACTGGCATTGACATTAATACCTGAATTTGTCATGTCAAATAAATTTTTTTTTAAATATTAGTAACCCTAATAAATAATTGTCACTTGTATGGCTGTTATTTATCCTATTAATAGAAAAAAAGCCTCAAAATAACAGCCAATTTCCACTCAAAATCTGAAACTTCACGTAATTTTCCTTCATTGGCGGCTAGAAAGTTCATAATATATGTTTTCTAAATTAAGCTTATTTAAGATAAAATTAATTTTGATTAATTATATGAAAATAATTAGTATATATGTTATTGGCTCTTCAATAAAGACAAATAAACTAATAATAAACATCAACTAGATAGCCAAAAGTCAATTTCACCTCTGGTCTCACTTGCATTCTGTCTCTTGCTGTGGACCACCAGGCCAGCCAAGTTTCTATAGCATTGGTTTAGCTTTCGAAATTACAGAAACACCCCTCTATACCTTCACAAGCAACAAAAGAAAAGAAGAACCAAAGGGGGGTGGGAGGATATAATAGTAATTTCATAGGAGAGACACCGTAACATGTGCAACAGTTGCTTTGTCCGTTGTCGTGTAGCTGAAGTTGTTTTGTCTGTCGGGGGTTAGGGTGGGTCCCCTTCAGCAGCTCCAGCTCCAGCAGCAGCAGCTCTGAGCTCTGGCTCTCATTTTCAATAGACACACATCACCAACACACACACATATAGATACAGAATCTCTCCTATATAACCCTGACATTTGTAATTTTTATTTAAATTTTTATAATAATTAATTAATTTGCATTTATTTTTTCTGATCACGTAAATGTTAATATAATTGATAAATATTACTGGAAAAATCATATATTTAAATTACATAATTCATACAATACAATATAAATCACGTAAAAAATAAATATAAGAACCCCTCAGTTAAATTACATAATTCATCTCATTTTAATGTATATATACACACAATACAGTTAGATCCCTTTTGGAAGTTTTCCAAATATTGTTTTATCATTTTTTTAATTTTATTATTTATTTTTAAAATTTTTAAAAAATTTAAAATTTAAAAATCTATAACTTTATCATTTTAAAAATAAAATAATTTTTTTAAATTATATAGGATTTTAAAATAAATAAAATAAAATGTATATTATTAATTTTTTAAAAATACGTTTAAAATTTTTATATTTTTTTCTTTAAATAATTTTTTTATTAAATATATATTTTTAAAACTTAAACCACCTCTGTGGTCTAAAATTTCGTTTACTATCGTGCCTCCACGGTCCTTAGACTCATTAAAAAAAAAAATTAAATATGAGAACGGTTAGAAGAGACGTTCTGCGAGCAAAAAGGTTCGTGTGGGACCACATGACGTCGCCGACGTGTCGTGCTACGATGCTTTCGCGCCTTGTTAAATTTAATGTGTTTTTAATGTTTTTTTGGGTTTAAAAATGTACAATCTTATTTAAATGGAAAATAAATTGGAAGTTTAGGGGAGTGGGGGAGAAAGTTAAAAAAAAAGGTTGGGGGGGGCGGGGGGATGGAAAACGTGATATGTCAGAAGGGAGCTGTCATGGGGGACCCACATGGGACATTTTTTGTCTCGATTTTCGAGGCTCTATATATAGATATATTATCTCGTCGTCGCCGATGATTTGGATTTTGGCCTCCACTGCCGCCCTCTTCTTCTCTTTAGCTTAGGCCTTAGGCCTTGTTTGGTTTTGTTTTTGACTTAGGTGGCTCCCACAATTTCAAGTTCTTTTTTTTTTTTTTTTTAATTCTTTTTAAAATAGAAGTCCCTACCATTGAATAACCAATACAAACAACCAAAAACCGGCATTTTCACAAAAAAATAAATAAATAATTTAAAATAGGTGAGGGAGTATCATGAGCAGTGACAGAACTAGACACATAATTCAGTGAGAGTGTTCATCAAAATTTTTATAAAATATGATACCTAAAGAGTACAATTTTAGTAGAAATTATATGGAATTTTTTAATTTTAGTAGGTCACGAGATCACCCGATACAAAATTAAAAAATTTTCTAATGGAAAATATGAATCGGTATATGATGAATATGAGGGATCTGAAGAACTAATTGAGTAAATAAATAATTGTTCGACAAACTAATAATTATGAATTAAGAGAAAATGAACTGTTGGAATCCTCAAAATAAAAAGGAAATGATCCTATAAATTAAAAACCATAGAGATTAATAATATTGATAAAGTATTTAATACTGATGGTTGATGAAGAAAATGGAATCAACATGTACACTTGGGAGTGTTTTTACTATTTTTTTTAAATTAAAAGATGCCATGCCGACAAAAATATATAAAAGATGAAAAACTATTGATGATAAGTTTATAATTATAAGTGAAAGAGGCCTCAATTGAAAATAGTGGTATTAATATTTTGAAAGATGAAAATTCTAGGAAAGTCTACTACTGATCCATAGGAAACTATATATTTTAAAATAAAATAAGAGAGCACGCGCGCATAAAATATATATATATATATATATAAAATAGAGTGGCTCTAATTGGTTGGAGATGTTTAATGTTTGCTGATTGGCTCATTGTTAGAGGTGGCAATACGGATCGCGACACGACGACACGACTCGAAAATGACATGAATTTCGTTTGTAGGTTCGGGTTGGGAAAAATTGACACGAAAAAAAAACGGTCGTGTTCGGGTTGGACCCGTTTTTGTGTCAATTTCGTGTCACTTTTCGGATCAATTTCGGGTCAATTTCGGATCAATTTCATATCACGTGTCAATTTCGGGTCAAATTTCGTGTCAATTTCGTGTCGCGGGTCAATTTCGGTTCTGTCATGTCAACCCGTGACGGGTTCGTATCGTGTTCGTGTCGCGGTTTCGTTTCGTGTTCGTGTCGCGGGTCGTGTTCGGGTCGGGAAGAAAAAAAATCGACATGGCTCTAACACGACACGAACTCGACACGTGACACGAATTGTCATCCTTACTCATTGTTGTTCTTCTATCAGTTATGTTGTATTTTTTTTCATTTTTTTAAATTTTTTTATTGACCTATTTTCGCAAATATACGTAATTTGACATTTTTTTTAAAAAATTTCTTTACGTACCTCCCATTAGAGCCACTTGATTAAATTAATATTTTGTTTGTAAACAATGCAGTCATGATTAATGGGGGTTATAATCCCCCTTATTAATAATAATTGCTCATCAATAAACCATGTGTTTACTGTTACCAATAAGGAAGTGAAATATACTTCCAATTATGACCGTTAACCTCAAAGATCGACGTAACTAGTATGGAGTAAACTCACAGCAATGAATAAAAATTAATCATGATTTAACAAAAAAAATTTATTAGTCTTTTCAAGTTTTATTTTTTATTTTTTTGGTGAATTCTAGAATATAAAATACTTAAATATCTAGACGTACACATAATGTCTATTGAATAACATATATAAATGCTTTTTATATCGCGTAAAGAGAAGAATTCATGACAGTGGTGCTGAAAATTTTCATGACTTGCGTGTTTTTATGTTAGAAATTTACGAATTTTGAATATTATAATTGTGTAAATTCACGATAAGTTTGTAAATTTGAAGGGATTACAACAACTTGTATATTTAATTGATTTAATTAACCTGCATATTTTATGTGGAAATTTATGAATTTAAAACATTAGAGTGTATAAATTACGATCGATTTGTAAATTTGAACGGAATACAAATTATACAATAGCTTTGCATATTTAAACGATAAAATTTTCAATTTTGAATGTAAAAATTGTAAAAGTTATGAGAAATTTATAAATCGATATTGATGTATTGAAAGTACCATAATGGTGTTAACCATCACTATTATACATATATATAATTATAATTGATAGTGCAAGGTAGCTTTAGGATAAAGTAGAAAAATGAAGATGCTAAAATGATTACCGTGAATGCTCATCACAACAAATCTTCATCAGAAGTATAACAAAGTGGTGGGTCTAATCCCATTTGGATATTGTAATTATTGAGCCTGAATTTTGTTGCAAACCGTGGACCCTACAACAAGGTACTTCTTATATATATATATATATATATATATTTTGAACATTATATATATATATATACAGCACACACACACACCCACACGGCACACCCACACACATGTATGAAAACTATAGATGTTATTGGTTGAGATGTAAGAAAAAGCTTCCTATATGGGCTATGATCACATATATACCTAGTGGCTTAGAAAGCATCGCATGCTAAATTTTCCAAGACTGAAGCTAACCTTCTCTTGACCCGGGTCCCAGATAATGGCTGGCGAAGATATTTATAATTTATTTATTTTAACAGGCTGGTGGAGAGAAGTTTAAGCCTTCAATTAAGTGGAGAACAATTAGGTGAACCATCATCCACGAGTGCTAGCTTTTCATCTTTACATCTCACTGTGTGTTTTTTTTTTTTTTTTTTTTTTTTTTTTTTTTGCCCTTTAATAAGAAAGAAGATCGGTGGGGTCTTCATACATCCCTCTTTAATATCATTCAAGAAGTTTATTATAATCACATAATGTGAAATGAAAATGACCATGACTCTAGATTTTTATTAATAGTTTTATAGAGAAATATGCTTACTTGAGTTTCTGATCGTATAGAAATAAAAGATTCGAATAGATGTCATCGTCACCAAATCACCGTCATTGATGGTTTAACATCTTTGAGTTTTTTTTTTTTTTTGGTGGGGGGTGTTGCAACTTGGAATTTTGAATGCTGCGAACTCATTTTTATCCCTGTAGGTATAGTACTGGTGGGGATCTAGGGGCTATTGTTAAATGTGATGAACACGTGTAAAGGCGCAACATTGATGTTTTGACTTAACCATTGATTAATTAACTAATTAATGTCCACATATCAAGCCTTCCTAATTATCTTCTTCAGTTTTCTCATTTGGACAACTCTAATATAAACCTTTTGAATACCTATAGTACCAAGTTTAAGAATACTAAAAAAAAAAAAAAACTTGGAATTCCACCTTAAATACTTTGAATGCATGTAATGTAATATTGTAAAATATATTTAAGCTAGCTGATATTTCCAATATTGTATGTGCACAATATTATTCTCATCTAATTATATTCATTCATCATGTATATATGTATGCTCATATGTTTTTTGAGGGGTGTGTAGTTCCTACACGAGCTTTTGATGTTTAATTTCTTGTTTCATAATGTTTTGTGAAATGAGTGAGACAAAGGTTTGTATTTTAAACTAATGTATTTATGGAATGATAATAATATTTTCTCAGAAAGAAAAAAAAAAAAGCTATTGATTTTTGATTCCAAGACAAATTTTGCACCTGCCTCATTGTTGGGAAATTTTTAGAATAAAGCTGAGTAGGAAAAAAAAAAAAAAAAAAAAAAGGGTAGGGGTGAAAGATGGACATGCATAGTTGTCAACTTGTTAACGTGGAAGGTTCTTGAGAATAAAGTTAACAAAAGGGCCGGGGAACAAATGATGAAAAGGAGTAAGATGACAGAAAATGCATATGGCCGCAATTCTCAGTATCCACTTTGGAAGCTTTGAAACCTTTTTAATAGAAAAATGATTGACTTACTTCGGAGAAACCCTTAACATCAAGATCAAATAAAATATCTTAATTACATAAACAAATCTAATTGGAAAACACCACACCTAATATTAGAAAACAAAACAAACACATGAATAAGTCGAAGTAAAAAATCATTATTATTATAAACAAAAACACCGAAAAAACGCAAAAGAAAAACCCTAAATACTGATATCAAAACCTCCATGATGAGATGACATGCAATAAGCCATTAGGAAGATTGCAACAAACCCCAAAGGGGCGCACGAGGTAGTCTTGGAGCGCCCTAGATAGCGTCATGTGAATCCCATGCACTATCACCCGGCACACCACGATCACATGAAACCTACTATACAGTGAGGATAAGGATCTCGGCCTTTGGACGTCAGACGCGCAGAGAGGATGCTTCAAACCATTAGCTTCTATGTACTCCGAAAAACCCTTAACTAGGCAAAGCTTACGCATAGGAGGAAGCCCTACTACATTTTCTTTACAACTTGACTTTGAAATGACAAGCATACAATTATAGCTCCAACTATTGTTTGCATAATGAAAGAAAGAGAAAGAAAAGAGGAATTTGACGATTATGTGTTCTCATCGTTAATTTATTAGATCATTAATCACGATCATAAAATTTAACTCATACGATTCATGTCGTATGAGGATTAAATATAATTAGAGAGTTTTTTGAAATAACCCGTCACAGTAATTGTACAAGCATTGTTCGATTTCTATCAAAAAAAAAAAATAAAGAATGATAGGTGCTCCCGGTGTTAAGGCCAAAGAATTCGGCGGGCAAAACATAAAGAAATTAAAAGAAGTTATTTTTAGGCCTTGTTTGGCAAAAAGTTGGTTTAAACTAAACTGTACTTTTTTCATCATATTTTTGTCTTTTTCCCTAAAAAGTTGTTTGTCTTTTCTGAAAATTCAAAAAAATTCAAAAAATTTACTATTTAAACTTACAAATCTTAACTCAAACTTACACACCAAACACCCCCTTAGTTATTCTTTTCATTTTTTCCTTTTCCGAACTTTATTATGATCATACGTTTCATTGAGTTAATGCGGGCTAAGCCACAGGAAGAAAGTCTGAAAGAATAATAATAAAATATTTGTAATGATAATGGTCAGAATAATGATGATTGTGATTGAAAAGGATTAGATTAATATAAGGCGCTGTGTTTTTGTTTCGTCCCAATTACTTGTGGTGTATTCTACTAATTATTTTTTTAATTTTTTGTTTAAAAAATTGTGCATTATTTTAAGTTGGCGGGTAAGGTATTTAGCCGACACTTATTTTCATTGATACCCACGTCACCTTATAACAATAGTAAAATAACAATAATAAAAAATAACAAACCATCCAAACACAGTGTTCATTTTTAATAATAAGATTCTCATACGCCAGCTGCATGGTGCCCATTTGGCTTCGCGAGTAATTGCCGATTATTTCCCGTATGTTTAAGAAAGTTATAATGTATTGAAAAAAAAGGAAATAAACCCGAAAAAACTTGACCAAAAAAAAAAAAAAAAAGAAAAGAAAAGAAAGAAAGAAAGAAAGAAAGAAAAAGAAACTGGACTCTGAACTCTGAACTGAAATCTCTGCCTTCTCCTGCTTTACCCCTTTTACCCAAGAGAAAAAACAAAAAAAAAAAAAGGAAAAAAAAAAGGACCCATGTGTAGACAATGCTATTTTTTTATTTATTTATTATTTTTGGTAAGCACAATGCTAATGTGGTGTCACATGAAAATGCAACCAACTTGAAAAATATGAAAATTTTGATATAACCATTAAAATGTTTAGAAATATAAACTAATTATAAGTTTTTTTTTGGGAGATATTATGGATTATCACGTTTGGTTATTATTATTCTTTAGAGGTGGAAAAAAAGGAAAACAAAAATTTTGAACGTTGATTTGTAGCAAGTATTTGTGAATTTAAATTTTTATGTCAATTATTTTCAAAATTCAGGGACTGAGGATGCAAATGTAGATTTATTGCTAACTAAGGTTGTACCAACAATACAAATATCAAATTTGAAACCTGGAAATAACAGATATAGTACATGAAGCATGATTTACAAGCTGTCATTTGAATAAATCAAAGAATTTTTGCTCTGAAATAAATAAAAGAACTTATTTGTTCACAGAAAGAAAAACTCGTAATTGAAGCTAAAAAAATCAAGAGTAAACGAAGGGGAAACAAGCGGGGTAAGCCTGCTAACGAGTGGCCCTAAGGTGGGGTATACGATGATGAAGAGATTAAGATAAATATGATAAATAATGTGTGTATAGATATATCGGACATAAATATCAATAGCCGTAAAAAGATCGATATTTCATATATTATAAATAATTCATAAAAAAATATCAAGATACCGACAAAAATTAATGAAAGTTTAAATATTAGTTTTTCAAATTTTAGGATATGACATTGAAAATAATATATAAATAAACAAGTTCTACATAAATACTAATAGAAATCTCAATGTAAATATTAAAAAAAAAAACCTAGATGGCTCAAACATAATTGCGATTTTATCATGATTCAAGCAGTATAATAACCTTGATATGCTAATCTTAAAAGGGTACAACGTGTTAGGTGATAAAAAAATATATTATCTAGCTAATCATATATTGATAATATGAAAAGAAAAACATTGATTATCAATATCTTCAAATTTTTCTCTCCAAAGCTTCTAAAGTTTTCAATGTTTACAATTTTCTCTCTCAAAGTTTCTAAAGTTTCTATGATTTTTTTCAAAATATTTTGTAAAAAATACACTACAACTTGAAGCGATTCTTTCCCAGTACACTTAAAAAATATTCCGGTATTTTAAAATTTTTAAATCTTAGACGGTGAAATTTTCAGAAATATTAGAGAAATTCTTGTCCATGATTTAAATTATATTAGTACGAGACATCCGTCATTAACGACTAAAAATCAGGTGATACTCGGGACTACAATAGTTATCACATATAAATCAGCTTAAGAGAAAACTTTTATCTTGACAGAACGTCGTGTGGTCTCTTAATTAAAAAAAAATTGAAAATTAAACAACAAGTAAAGTAAAAAAAAAAAAAGAAAAAGAAAAAGCAATAATCCTTTATTGGAGAGACAAGTATGTTTCAATTCAACATTTGATTTGTTCGGGTTTGATTTTGTTGCGACTTTATGATTCTTTTATAAATGATTGAAAAAAAAAAATCTCATTTCAATAAAAAGAAAGAGAAAGAAGTAACATATTTTTATGGTTTTCAACGTCAAATTTATACAATAAATTATTTATTCTATAATTGCATATATATATATATATTTGAGATGATTTAAACTAAACTGTACTTTTTTCATCATGTTTTTTGTCTTTTCTGAAAAAGTCAACAAAAATTACTATTCAAACTTAAAAATTTTAACTCAATTCCAACTCAACTTGTTCACCAAACATATCCTTAGACACGATTCAATCAATGAAAATGTACATACAAGAGTAATAAAGATCTAGAAAAAGAGTCTCTCTCTAAAATCTCTAATGTCTTCTTACATAGAAGTCCGTATATCTGCCTAGCACAGGTAAGTAATAACAAATAACCCCCCCATCTTAAACACTGAAAGGTGCGGTCTCTTTCAACCCTTACAAAAAAAGCCTTACAAAAAAGCAAAGAAGGACCGGCATGTGACAATTATGGAGATTAAATAAAGTGAAATTTTCCTAAAAGAAGAAAACTAAAAATGTTTATAATAAATTTGGGTTATTGATGATATAACATATATATATATATTTTAAAAAAGTGAAATTGATCTTGGGTTTTGTTTGTTTTTGGTTAACCTTCCCCACAAGATGATGAGTTAATGATGTCGCCAACTTCATAATCCACTGCTGTACACCAAACAAAGAAGAGAGAGAGAGAGAGAGCAGAGCAGAGTGTCCGTTTTTGTTGTTGGCTTTCTTTTTTATTATTTTTATTTTTTTAATAAAGAAAGAAAAGACACTTTTTTTTTTTTTTTTTTTTTTTCATTTTCAATTTTTTTTGCCAACCCTGATCATTGATTCCAGTTGGAACTCTAGAGAGCCCAACTGGGTCTATCTAATACCTCTAAGCAAACAACAAAGCTGGGGTCTAGTACAAAAAAAAAAAAAATTTTCTTGCTGTATTGGTTTCCCACGAATTTTTTTTTTAATTTTATTTTTCTCCTCTGAAAATTTTACTTTTTGATTGTACAGAAGCCTGAGAGTGGAAATAGCGAGATATAGAAAAAAGGGCAATTTTTTTTTATCTTCTTCCTTCTCTTCGTTAAATGATTATCTCAGAGGATTCCAAGATATCTCAAGGTTCTGTTCAGCTTCTTTCTTGTTTTGGCTTGATTGTTAAGCCCTTTGTGTGTTCTTTAGGAAAGTGAGGTTCTTTCTAGTATTTCACAGCAAGGAGAAAAAAAAAAAAAAGAGGAGCTTGAAGATAAAGCATTTTGATTTTCAATGGTGAGTTGAAGATTTTGTTTTTCTTTTTGTTGTTGAATTTTTCTCACTTTTTTTTGATGAGTTGCTCTGCTGGGAAAGGAGCCTTCTTTAAGATTTCCAGAATCTTTGTGAAGATAGAGAGGTGGGTTTTGGTTTTGGTTTTGGTTGTTTCTATGTCTCTGAATTGCAAGTTTTCAAGCCTTAATGGTAGATTACCAGCCAATTTCAAGTTGAGGAAGGGAAAGGAGTCTCTTCATGGGCCTAATTGTGTGAGAAAATGGACAAGAAAGCTCTTGTTTTATGGCTTTTTTGTGTTGTGATTGGAAGCATTTTTTGGTTCTTCTTGAGCTTCAATTTTGGGTCTTTGGAGGGTAAAGTTGAGATTCCTGGCTTTTGCCAAGAAAAGGCTCCAATCTTCAGGACTTATTCCAATGTTACCAACAACCAGCTTCACTCCTTGGCCTCCTTGTTCTCCAAATCAGATCAGGTCTTGTATTTTTGCTTCCTCAACATTCAACTTTACAAACTGTAGACTTTTTTTTTTTTTTTTTTTTTTTTTTTTTTGCACTTCATTTTCCGAAATAGTTGAATTCATTTGCATCTTATGCAAAAATGCCCTACCTTTTATGCCTGATAGAAATTCTTTGGAAAAGAAGTCGACAAATTCATTGGTATTTTTCCAATGCCAAAATCCTCCACCTCCTGTGCCATGAAAAACTATCATCAGGCTCAAAGTGTTTCATGAAATAGGAGAGATGATTCAACAGGTTTTTGGAGCAAAACATATGTTAAAGAAATCATATAATTATTCCTGAATAATAATCAAATTATTTTATTTGTTTTAAGATTAAAAAGTACAAACATAGCTCTTGTGTGGGAAGAACCAACTGTGAACAATAGGAGACAAAATGCAATTTGAATAGCCCCATTTTATTTTTCTCTTCAATGTTCAAATCATGAGGTATCCTATTTTCCAACCATTTCGTGTGGAAGTTTCCTAGGACATGTAACGGAATTGTTGTTTAAGAGGAAACTATAAGTTTCTTTAGATCTGCCTGTTACGGTTTTCGACTCTGTCTCAGTAGTTTGTGTTCCTTGCAGGTAGTATCACTGCAGTGTAGCAAAGAATCAACAATGTCGACCGATGGCATTGCGTGTTCTGTCAAGGTACTGTGCTCCGAAGGGTTGGAGTCACCAATAAAACATAAATCGCTCGTGGAAAATGAGAAACTGACAAATCAATGCCCTGTTCTTCGAGAGGAAAGCATCCCAGGGAAGCTGTACTCGTCATTACTAAAGAATAGATCTGTGTCAAATGCTTTGCAATTTGTAATTTCAGCTGCTTATCAGATTCGTGGAAAGGTATGGTTAAGATGCTCATAATGGAATGCATATATTTATTTTAGGATAATACGGAATTAATAGTTAGGAGTTGAAAATGTCAAGCTTGCTATAAAACTGTATTATACCAACCATTGCAGATCGTTTTGCTGTTTGGAAGCTACCGAAAGGGAACACTTTACCAAACCAGTATTAATTTTATTGTTTCTTTTGTTTTGAGCTTGCCTTTAGAAGTGAATACGTTAGCAATGCTGTTAACACAATGTTTTGGATATGTTAATGTTAGCAGTGTCACTAACTTTAGCAAATTTGAGTCTTGTTTGCATCCAATTCGGATAAATAGAAGCACTTTAAAATATTTGTGGAGGTCAGATAACTTCGGAGAAAAAGGGATTGATTTGAACCGTAATGCTCCAAGAAAACCGACATAAAAGTTGATCATTATAGTATTGATGAGAATTCAGTAACTTCATTGCCAATGTAGCTATGATGTCCATTAATATATGTTTAAGCATCACGTGTCACCTTAAATAGTTAGAGTTGTCTTCTTGTTTCTGTTTTTCCCTCTTTATTTCTACTTTGAGGATACCTTATCCACTTTTCTCCTTGTAAATGATTCTTTGATCAATGAAAGGGTTTTACTTGTTAAAAAAAAAAAAAAAAGCAACATATGTCACCTTGTACCTCTGCGTCGTTTTTGTTTCTTCATCTATCATTCTATGTTAAAAGATGTGAATGGTTTGTAAACAAAAGATTCTTATGTTATTGAGATGTGACACAAAATTGTCGTCTTTGTTTTGGTTTTTTCGTTAGAATCTCTTCCAATCAGTCATGTTGGCAGACTGTGCAAGGGAGCAGTGCCAGCTTTTCTGTGATTTGATGACAGGATATTGGTGGGTCATTGTTGGAGTTTTTTTGAGCTACAAAATATCTTCAAAATTATGGAGGAAAAAACAAGAGCTACTTCCTGAGCATTCTAATGGTTGGCAGCAAAAGCTAGTTCTTGACCAGCCATCATCTTGGCAGCAGAAGCCGGTTAATGAAAGGCCACTGGCTCGGCAGCAGAAGCAGCCACAAAAACAGCAACAGCAAGGCCATTGTCCTCCCAAAGGTGCTGGAAAATGGAGGAAAAAGCTTCTGATACTATTTGTCTTTGCTGGGGTTACCATGTCAGTTTGGTTATTTTGGCACTTCAATAGAAAACATATTTCGAGGAGAGAAGAAACACTAGCCAACATGTGTGACGAGCGTGCCCGGATGCTGCAGGATCAGTTTAATGTTAGCATGAACCATGTCCATGCTTTAGCTATACTTGTATCTACCTTTCACCATGGAAAGTATCCTTCTGCAATTGATCAGGTAACTTGCACAATTAAGACGCTGATGTTTATGCAAGCAGATTTTTCATTTATCATTGTAACTACTCTTTTGATTTATACCCCGTCGTCTCTCTGCCCTTTGCGGCGATAACTGTAGTATTCCACACTACGTTGTCATCATGATGCTCCTCTTACATGTATCCCTGTTGTTCCACAGAAAACATTTGGTGAATATACTGAGAGAACATCATTCGAGAGACCACTTACTAGTGGTGTTGCTTATGCTTTGAAAGTTCTTCATTCCGAGAGGGAACAGTTTGAGAGAGAACATGGATGGACGATAAAGAAGATGGAAACCGAGAACCAGACTCTGGTACAAGATTGCATTCCAGAGAACTTGGATCCTGCACCTCTTCAAGATGAATATGCACCTGTCATATTCTCTCAAGAAACTGTCTCCCACATTGTCTCTATCGACATGATGTCTGGAAAGGTGTACCTTCTTAACTTCAGCTTCCATTGTAGTCTTCCATTCAGAAATGAGCTTGAAGTAGCAATATTGACTACTATTTCGTTCTCATTTTCTTGGCAACAAATTGAGTAGAACATAAATTCTCTTTTCGTTTACTATAAAACTATAATACTAGTGGTTAAAAATTCAGGATTGAATATCTTGAGTAAAATCTGAGATTACTAAAGATGTTTCTTTATTCTTTTGCTTAAAAAAAAAAAAGAAGATTTCATTGACCAAGTACTTGTGCTTTAAATTCTATAATACATTGCATCCATGAGATAAGAGACTCGATTATTAAAATAAAAAATGTTTAGATGATTAATTATGCTACTTTATATCTGTGGGCTGTCATTTTAGCGCAAATCTCTGTACTCCATTGTTTTCAGTATGTTGATAATTTGATTAGTCTTTCAATGGAAGGGTAGGAACAAACTTGTCCATGCTTAATATATTCAAGTTCCATCATTCGTTCCTATTTGTGCTAAATTGTTATTCATTATTCTATAGGAAGACCGTGAGAACATTTTGCGGGCAAGGGCAACTGGAAAAGGAGTCCTCACATCTCCTTTTATGCTATTGAAGTCAAATAACCTCGGTGTAGTACTCACGTTTGCAGTCTTCAACACTGAACTGCCTCCAGATGCAACCCCGGAACAACGTTTCGAAGCTACTGTGGGGTACTGATACTATTTATGGCAAACTTAAAGCTTTCTTTTTTCTTGTATAGAATTTCTATTCGCTCATTTTGAATACTTGGCTCCATATATCAGATGCTGAAATAGATTCTCATGGAGCTCATTTTTTTAATAGGTATCTCGGTGCATCTTATGATGTCCCGTCACTGGTTGAGAAGCTTCTTCACCAACTTGCCAGCAAGGAGACCATTGTTGTGAATGTGTATGATACAACTGATGCGTCGGTTCCTATCAATATGTACGGTACGGATGTTACTGACACTGGCCTTTTGCACATTAGTACTCTTGATTTCGGGGATCCTCTTCGCAAGCACGAAATGCATTGCAGGTTCGATATAACATGTACCCAAGTTGTCATATCCGGTAAAGAACATGGAATCAACTCTTTTTCCACTCAATGTTTTCATTTGGTTGCAGGTTCAAGCAGAAAACTCCTTTACCTTGGATGGCAATAAATGCTTCAGTTGGTGTACTTGTCATTACTTTACTAGTAGGCCATATCTTTCATGCAGCCATAAGTCGAATAGCAAAAGTAGAGGCTGACTATCGTATGATGGTAGAACTCAAAGCCCGTGCTGAAGCTGCAGATGTAGCAAAATCTCAGGTGCGTTTTTTATTTTTTGTTGTACGGTTGGATGATTGATTTCTGTCATTAGCAATTATTGATTCCTGTAACTGCAAAATTTTAGCTTAGGAGTCTTGTATCTCAAACGTGGACCATAGAAAGCATTCTTTGCTTTTTTTGTCCCTCTAAAATCCTGATGCTGAATCTCTCTATATTTTGCAGTTCCTAGCAACTGTATCCCACGAGATCAGGACACCGATGAATGGTGTTTTAGGTAATTTACAAGTCATCCCTACACAGTTTATTATTCTTTTTTAAGTTTCTCAAGGTCTAGTAGTATGATATAAATTCCAACTCATATTCCAGGTATGCTGCAAATGCTGATGGATACCGATCTCGATGCAACTCAGCAAGATTATGCTCAAACTGCTCATGCTAGTGGGAAAGATCTAATTTCGCTGATAAATGAAGTTCTTGACCAGGCGAAAATAGAATCAGGCAGGCTAGAACTTGAGGATGTACCTTTTGATTTGCGTGCAGTACTTGATAATGTTCTATCACTCTTCTCGGGAAAGTCTAATGAAAAAGGAATTGAGGTAATAAACAAATAAATGAATAAACTTTTAGTTTCTAATAGTTTACAATTTCTTATTTTGTGGTCGTTTATAGTAATTCTTAAAACAATCATGGTTTGGTTGCGAGAAGTTGGCGGTTTATGTTTCAAATCGGGTGCCCGAAGTTGTCATTGGTGATCCTGGACGCTTTCGGCAGATCATCACTAATCTTGTTGGAAACTCAATTAAGGTCAGTAATAAATCCTGCCCCTGTTACTCTTATGATCCTATCCTTAAAGCATTACTTAGGTTACTATGCTAGTACTGATTTTGTTGAAAGCAGAATTCAACAGTCTGAAGATGAACTTTGTTAGAAATATCTTGTTATTAGAATTATAAGCTATGCAGTTTTTGTTTTCATCATAAAATCATACAATTGTTAATAATTTCAGTGCGTACTATTCATTTAAATTGCAGTTCACTAATGATAAGGGACACATATTCGTTACGGTGCATCTGGCGGATGAAGTGAAATGCCCACTGGATGATATGGACGAAGTGCTTAAACAAGGAATAGATTTAGTCGGAGATGATTCAGGCGAAAACTATAATACATTGAGTGGGTATCCCGTGGTTCAGAGATGGAAAAGCTGGGAGCGTTTCAAAAACTTAAGCACCACAACAACAGATGAATCTGATAGGATCAAATTACTCGTCACAGTAGAAGATACAGGTGTCGGAATTCCTCAGGAGGCACAAAGTCGCATTTTTACGCCTTTTGTGCAGGCTGATAGCTCGACATCGAGAACGTATGGTGGGACTGGAATAGGTCTGAGCATTAGTAAATGTTTGGTCGAACTAATGGGTGGTGAGATAGGATTTGTGAGTGAACAGGGCATTGGAAGTACGTTTTCGTTTAGTGGATCTTTGAGAGAAGGAGAAACAAGTTCTCTAGAAACGAAGTGGCAGCAGTGTGATCCTGCTGTTTTGGAGTTCCGAGGACTGAAAGCATTGATTGTCGATGAGAGAGTCACCCGAGCTGAAGTCACAAGATACCATCTCGAAAGATTGGGAATATCTGTAAATATAGCTTCCAGCATGGAAACAGCTTGCTCTTATGTATCTATTGATTCCAATAGCAGGTACATTATACTTTTTGCTACCATACTCAAGATAACGACTTCAATTAGAACTGTATCTTGAAAATTCGAGGATTTAGTTTCTGCTTAGTTTGCTTAAGTGATTGTAGGATTAGCCTGGCGGTTCTTAAGCTTAATAACCGAGTGTTTGACAATGCACTGAGATTTCCTTGTTGTATGTCATACACTCAATTTTTTTAGTGTAATAATATCTATAGATGAAAAAAAAAAAAAAAAAAAAAGAGAGGGAAAAGAACTGAATAAATTTGTTTTTTACGTGGTAATAAACTTAATCTTTTTTTTTTTAATTTAAAAACCAGCTTGTCTTCCATGAGCTGGGCAATGGTTCTCATTGACAAAGATGTTTGGGACAAGGAAACTGGTCTTAAATTTCATCAGTTGCTACAACATTGCGGACAAAACTGTGCCATAGACACCTCCATAAATCCTCCCAAGATATTTCTATTAACCACCTCCATTAGCGCAAGTGAGCGAAATGCTCTCAAATCTGCTGGGTTGGTGGACAATGTCCTGGCAAAGCCTCTTAGATCAAGTGTTTTATTTGCCCGCTTGCAAGAAGCCATTGGAAGTGGTAAGAAGAGGCTTGTAGACCGAAAGAAGCCATCAACTCTCGGGAATTTACTGAAAGGAAAGAACATTTTGGTGGTGGATGACAACATAGTGAATAGAAGAGTGGCAGAAGGTGCTCTAAAGAAATACGGAGCGATTGTTACCTGCGTGGAGAGCGGAAAGGTAGCCTTAGAAAAGCTCAAGCCACCTCACAAGTTTGATGCTTGCTTCATGGATCTCCAAATGCCTGAAATGGATGGGTAATCTATCTTCCTGCTCCTTTTTTCCTCTAATTTCTTTTGTACGTTTTGTACATAAGGTAGTCGAAAATAACACGGTATGACATAGAGGCTTGAAATCTATGTGGACAAAAATTTTTACTCCAAACATTATTTTAGACTCGGGTTATTTCTTCCTTTTAAATTTAAACTCTCTCTCTCTCTCCTTTTTTCTTTTTTCTTTTTAATTACAAATTATTGTTATAGAGTTATAAAAGATCTTAATAAAAAGTGTTTATTCAGTTAAGAAGCAGGAAAAGTGTTTAGATGGGACAAGTTAATGCATGAAAGGGACCTGAGAAGGTTTTTTTTTTTTTTTTTTTTTTTCACATGGTTAAAGAAGTTTTCAATATGCACCTTTAATTTTGCTAAATAAGCCATAGAGCAAATAAAGAAAGTGAAGTACCAGTACTTTTTGGTCCGTACTGTATCACAGTTTAATGCTGTATTATTGATTACACAGGTTTGAAGCAACGGAGACAATCCGACGAAATGAGGACGAGGTAAATAAGAAAATCGCATCCGGAGAAGTATCAATGGAGATGTTTGGCAATGTGGCCTATTGGCACACTCCCATATTGGCGATGACAGCCGACGTAATTCAAGCGTCTAATGAACGGTGTATGAAGTGTGGAATGGATGATTATGTATCAAAGCCATTCGAAGAAGAGCAGCTTTATTCAGCAGTGGCACGTTTCCTGAGTCTGGTTGATACAAGATCAGTGAGTGTTTACTAACTTGCATTCGGTTGTTCGTTGTGGTCCTGCCGTGGGGTTGATCTGCCACAATATTTGGGCTTGCGGATTCGGATGAGGGCCTAGACCGTCCCAGCCGTACATTCTTGTTTTTCTCTAAATGGTAACTGCTCAACGTTATTCCTTATTATGATCTTTTGAATCTTTTATTTTTAGTAGTGGTGTCTACATCTGCGTATTGCAACCGAAAACTCATCCGTCGTGGACTTTTGCTTGTCAGGATTACGAGCTTTGTCTTGACCGATTGGATTCAAGTATGGACACATGATTGCAGAGATCTTAAAATCCTTGGCCAGTTGGGTTTTCATCTGATATTCGGTAATAACGATCAATGCTGAGGAAAGTTAGAGAAATGGCTTCTTCTGTACATAGCCCACAATGTGTTTTTTTTTTCGGAGTTCTTTTATGTAAATTGTGCCCTCTTTCTTTTTACTTTTTCTGATGCATATACATACATACATACATACATATATATATATATATATATATATATTTTCTTTGGCATTCTCCATGTAAGAATGAGTAGCTTGGCAGTAAACAGTTTAATGCCGAAATTGTCCATTTTTTGAACTTTGATCAAATAAACGATCTTTCATTCTCTTGGGAAATAGTACTATAATCTACTATAATCTTAGATAGTAATTTTTCATTTTATAAAAAGTAATTAACATTTTTTACGAAACAAATTTTTTTTTTTTTTAAGTTAATAACATATTATGAACAAAAACATCAGCCTTTACAAAAGGTCAAATGCACAATGTCTGGTAAATAACAGAATTCAAACTGAAATGATAATTATTATTTTTTACAGAAATTACACACAAAAAAAAAAAAAAAAAAGGATAAAAATTGACTATATAGCTCAGCATACCCAAAATCCAACCCCATGGCTAGTATTCACCTCCTGAGTGTAGGTACAATCCAAATTGGAAGTCCCTTCTTTAAACTAAAAGTTGTACCTCCAAAATGCAACTCCATTTGTTTGTATTCAAGATTATACACACCGATATCAGTAATGACATCGTCCCAAGAAATGAGGCCATCTTCATCGTGGGTAAAATATATGCAATTCGGCTTACATCCGGGAAAATTTGAAGCCAAAACAGATATAGAAGAATTGTCACCCAAAAACAAAGCAAGTTCACCTAAACTTTCAATCTCAAACCACTTCCCCTCGTCAACATCCAATTCATAAACTATGACTCTTGTTGTTACACGTTTCACGATCGTGAGGTCTCCTTCGGCTACAGTCTGCTGAAGCATAAGTCTACTGCATATCCCGCCAAACATGTAAGAACTTGTTCTCATGTGTTTCCACAAAATAACTTTTACCCGTAAATTCTGGACGATTGTTTGTTACCAGTTTAACATCCGAGATTGATGATTCTGTGATTCTAAAGGACTTGGAGTTTTCCTCCACAAGTCAGAACATAGAACTGATCATTGCAGTAACAAATCTCCTCCGCTACCCCAAATTGATCACTATTGATGGAAGTCCATGTGGTGTCTTTAGCCGGTTTAATAAAAGCTAGTTTGTGGTTACTTAATATAACCATGACCATGCATTGATCTGGATTTGTTAATGGATCAGTTGTGATCATAGCCTTGAAAACATGGCTTTCAACAACGCTGGTGTGTTCCTCTACATCCCAGGGATTGATAAAAACGGGTGGCAAGCGAATCGCTGTATGCGTGTTCCTCTCGTCCCCCTTCAACCATACAATAAGGTTTGTAGAGTGTTATAGAACAACCTTTTTCCACAGCTACTAACCAACCGTGTGAAGAGCCGGCATAACGCTTATAGAATGGCACTACCAACTTGGACTTCGAAATATCGTCACTCATGGGCTTGTATACACTATGCAAATTCTCCTCCTCCTTGGTGTTGGCAACAAAGTACATGGCTTCTGAGATGTACATGAGAGCTCGAAAGTGCAAGTCGTCATGGTAATGACACCGCGAGGAGAGGAGGTGCGACTGACGATTGAGTCCTTGAACCAGAGGACCTTCCCCTGTTTCAGGACGAACCAGCAGCGGCACCAGGTCTTGATGTAGTCGCCTTCCTTTGTCAGCCACCCAGCATGCTCTGGCTTCGAACAGAACTCGACACCGTTGTTGTCTTCGGGGCTTCACTGGGTTGGTGGTAGCTCACGGCCGCTGTGGATAGTTGATTAGTGGTAGTTTTTGGAGATCTGGGCTGGGTTTGCTGGGGTTTTCTCTCTTCGTGCAGATCTTGTTTGTAATCGACGACAGGGGTTTCGCTGGGTTGGCGGTGGCTCACGGCCGTGGTGTATGGTCGGTCAGTGGTGGTTTTTGGAGATCTGGGTTGGGTTTGCTCATGGTGGTTATGTGTGGTGGCCGTTGGGTCAGTAGTGGTTTGGAGATCTGGGCTTGGTTCAATTGTTGTTGGAATTTTTTGAGACACTGTTGAAATCATTTTTGAGGAAGAAGAAGATGAACACTGTTTAAAATTGGGTGTTTTATTTTTGT
>BKCH01001282.1:0-244498 GCA_008635985.1 Ficus erecta | reverse complement strand
ATGAAAGCCTGTTAAGTAAATTAAACAAGCAAATGAGGGAGTTTTGAAAAAGTATTGGAGCTTATTGGTAAAAATGAAAGTATAGGAGCAAAATTAGAAAGATATGTAGAACGGATAAGTAATAACTAGAAAAGAAAGAAACACAAGTTATTTAGTCTTACCCCATTTGTATTTCGACTACTGCAAGCCAGCCTTCCAGTCTTAACATTCATTAGTGTTGCCACATCTTTGCCAGGAAGCATCTTATGTTGGCAGATGTCACACATTCTTTCAGCAGCTATACGCTGCTGTCTTCTCAACTCCCTCTTATAGCCTTGTTTGATATGAATCTAGTCTGAAGAAGCTGATCATCATATCGGTCTAACATCAAACTTGTTACAGCAGAAGCTGAAGAATCTTCCCCACATGAGTCATACTGATTACTCAAGTTCTCACTAGAATCCTCGGGATCAGAAAAAGACTTCCTTCTTTTCCTACTACCGTCATCACCGTTCTGTGCTTCAACTACTGGACTTGAACAGAGCAATGCTTTCACATCATTGAAGCTTGAGATGTGTACTTTAAAGTCATCAAGTTATTTCCTTTAGTGTTTGAGTGTTTCATACTATAAACTTAGGTTTTGTTACTGTTATCCTCACATATGTATCATATGTCTAGATTTAAAGATAAACTTAGAAAAATCATAACAATTCACTTACAGGTCCAAATAAGGCAAAAGATATATTATCGGAAAGCTTATGGTGTCTAGTTCATATACTAAGAACAGTTTTGCAAAACACTATAGTTTACTAACTCAAAAATACAAAATTCGTGGCTGGTACAGGATTCCGGCAAAAACTCTCGGTTGGTAGTCTAAACTTATAAAATTCATAAAAAACTGCACATTCATCCGTTTGAGGTGCATGATACCTTGTTGGAAAGCTTAAGGAATCTAGTTTTTAGATCTATAACTTATAATACAAACTTTTGAGACTAAAGGGTTCGAAGTACATAAAACCCGTGGCTAGACTGTAACCCAGAGGTTCCTTGGCTCTCTAGTTTTGTGTCACAACTTCAAATGCACATAACTTTAGACATACAAAAGCAAACTAAGTGATTCCAAAGTCTAAAATGAAGCTTATCATCTGCAGAATTTTATCATATAATTTATTTTTCATACCAAAGTTTCTAATACATGGATTATTTAAGATCTTGGACCTCCAAAGTTATTCTCAAAACCTTTTCTTAGGTAAAAAGAAGTCTAACATTAAGATTCTAACTAAAAATCATGCTTTAGTTCTCTAAAAATGACTAAAACACAAAGAATACCATTAGGTTACCTCTAGTAATACGTCCTCTAACTCCACTTCAGACTTCTTCGAACTTTGTAACGTGGTTGCTTGGAGGTTGAAAATGGAGGGAGGAGGGTGCTAGAGGGGGTGTTGGAGATGGAGAATGGTGTTGTTTTTTTTTTTTTGTTTTTTTTGGTGAGCTTGGTGGTGGCTAGAAAAGCTAGTGTTTTTGAGCATAACTTGTGTGAGAATAAAATAAAATATAGGGGCTGTTTTCAGTCAACATTTACTTTAAAGGAACTGTATTTTGAGGGGTAAAAAATGGAAAATTTTGGCTGATTCATCTCCTTGAATTGCCGCCACTAAGGGAGGGAGTTGATGTGAAAATTTTGTTCAACAAAGTAAGAGACAAGGAGTCACTTTCACTTGTACTTTTTTTTTGTGTCATATTGCTAAAACAAGTCATATCATCTCTTGCATAAGGTTGTATGCATGCACTATTTTTTTTTTTCCTCAGTTGTTCAAATTTCTTCTTCTTGCTTTTGACCACAACAATTCGGATCTCCCCTTTGATTTCTCATTTTTATTTGTTCTTCTTTCTTCCAAGTTTTCCACCATTGATCAAAGGTTGTCATCCTTGTTCTCATTTCTTAGATCTTCCTTCACACAAATCCTTACCCTAAGCTCTCATTGGTCACTTTATCATCCAAAACTTGACCATTGACTTGCCTAGGATCCTTTAACATAAAATATACACCATTGATTTCAAATCTAAGCACAATTCTTGATCAATCTTCCACCTTTGGATTTACTAAGAGATACATTCTAATTTTTTATCTTCTATCTATGTGACATATTAATTTTCCCCAATCATATTCTCAAAACTTAACTATATGACCAAAATAAATACTAAGGTCATCAAATTGACATACGAATTAAAATTCGGTTTCTTTCCTAAAAATTAACATTCATCCCTCTAATACGATATAATAAATTTTTTTTATAAATTTATATATTGTTCAACTCATCTTCTACATATCTATAATTTTTCATTTAAATAGAGAAACTCAACATTTTTATATCATTGACAATCATCATACTGATGATATCTATACAATCATTCATGATCTTAAAAATTTGATATTCATCAAAATATATTCATTAAAAGTATAATAATTCATGAAATCCATGATAATAATTCATGAAATCAGTTATGAATTTCTAGGACATCACACTCGCATCTATACCTAAGAAGGCCTGCAAAAAGATCTCCATTACCTTGCTTCAAGAATCTCATGTGTTTCCTCCTCACTGCTAAAGCCATCTACGTTCACTTTCTTTGTTTCTACATCAGCGGTAGACCCCGTTTTCATTTATCTGACAAAGAACCTCCGAAAATGATTCTCCAGCAGCATCACAAGTGCTCAATAATCTTCTTATGTGTATCCATGCTCAAACAATCCATTGGTCCTCAATGCACTTAAAATTTCTTTCCATTCTAGTAACATCATCTTGCTCTTTTAAGTAATCTAGACGGGCAGCCAAAGTGACACAACTCGGCATCCACCCCTTTCGACCAACTGAGAGTCCCTTTCACTTCAACACCTCAAACTGCTTTAGGCATTTGGTTATTCTCCACGTACCCGTTTGCCAAGATATTAAATGATGCAGTGTAGGGGGTTTCTTCCTTTCAAAGCCTTCTCCAATGCCGATTCTGCCTTCTCCAGATGACCCTTCTTGCAATATGCAGCAAGAATGCTATTAAGCACCCGGAAGTCATAAGTTGTGCATTTTGACTACCACTCCTCGTAGATCCTCTTGGCACCCTCAATATCATCCAGCTTTGTGAGCTATCTAATCATGCAGGCATATGTTGCCGTCTATCTGCCCCTTTGATGGTCTATATAGTATTCCAAACTCTGAAAAGCTCATCTCTATCACCAATACGAGAATAGAGTAAGAAGAAACAATAAGCGCCGATCTGTTCGTTTTCCGACTCATTTTAGCAACTTCCTGATAAAGTTTCTGAAGCATGTCCAAAGCCTCTTCAATCAAACCCGACTTTCAGATATCCACTTGCTGCCAACGAGTAAACTTTCCAGTCAACAGATAAGCGTGTATCTCTCTCCATCCTATTCAAGATATTTTCCATCCCAAAATGTCAGATGCTGTAATATACGCAGACATTCAATTTCTAAAAGTGTACTTGTCATGAGGTATTTCACTTTATTTCCATTTCTTGCATCAACATGTCAATCTTATCGTATTGTCTATTCTGAGTGTAAAGGTTCATCAATATATTATACGGTAAAAAGAATTCATTCACTCCCATGTTTCTTATTCCTGCATAGTCGCTTCTGCTTTCTCAACAGAATTCTCACAAACATAACTCCTGAGAAGAGCAACATTACACAATATGTTCTTAACTTTCTTGACATGGTATTGAAATAATCTTCTGCACGTTCAAGTCCGTGAACTATGTAAATCAAATCCAATCTAATTGCTGCATCACTTGGTGATATTCTAAGAAACCTATTGTCTGTCATCCAAAGCGATATTGGAACAAACAAAAAAAAAGGTGCAAGATAGTCCAAGATTAGGCAATATAAAGATGAGAAAGGAGTCGAGTAGAAGTACATTTGATTCTGAGTGGAAAAAAAAATCACCCAGCACTGTACCTAAAATCGACAAAGTTAAACATTTTAATCGAAAAGAATACCGGGGGACTGCTTGAGCTTTGATGAAATTGATATTGTAAATGTCAAATGAGCAAGAGAATAGGTTCTTCTTGGCAGGGAAGATGAATCATATTCCTCATGCAACATATTTAAATAACTGACACACACTTAAGCAACCCCTAAAGGTAACAACTCTAGCTCGTTCGACACTGCTTTTGCTTCTACTTTTAGTCAGTAAAACAAGAAAAGTAAAAGCTACGACATTTCAGTATAGATTCAAAACCATATTTCCAAAAGAGCTTAACAAGACTAAAAATGATATTAAAATATTTTAATTAACTAACTATTACAATAAATTTAATTGGATCAGTGAAGCCAAAAATCAACAGGAAGCAATGCCAAAATCGGGTCCTTATATCGTCCGTATAGAATGAATTTGTGAGCTCTTTTAGTGGTAAGAACAATGATTGGAAATTGAGTTTACAACTACAATGCTAAAAATGAAGTTACACAGATAAAAATTCAAAGTAAACATAACTTTTATAATTCAGCAACTAAACAGAGCACACATAAAAGTTAAAATCTAAAGAGAAAATTAAAAAAAAAAAAAAAAAAGACTATTCAACATCATCAACAAGAAAGAAGAAGAGAAAAGGGGGAAACCTGAAGAGCGTGATGAAAGCGTCCGAAGTCCCTCATGGTACGGACAAGCCAGCTGAGTTTCAGTCCTGGAAATGGGTCGTCCTTCGCCGACCCATTCTCGGAGGACTGGTAGAGTTGAGGCCTTCGGATCTCGGATCACTTGGATGCGCCTGAACAGAGAATCTGAAGCATCTGAAGATGAAAAAAGAAGAAGAAGAAGAAGAAGAAGAAAATAAGAATAAGAATAAGGTGGGTTTAGGGTTGTAGTGGAGAAAAGGGAAGTTGAAAGAAGAGAGATTCTGTGGAGGTGGTTCTTCAGAAATCCAAAAGCGGCGAGCTTGGTCGGCCAATGAAGCTTCATTTTGGCATTCGATTCGGCTGGTCCGCCAACCGTGTTTGCTTGTATGTTTATAAGAGACACTGGCTCTTTGGAACAAATCTTCTTTCCTTGGCCAAGTCATATTTTCATACGGACCTATTTTATGATAATTTCGAGGATTGGCCCCTCAAAAAGGACGTATTTGAATTTTATAACCCTTTTTTATGATAACTTTAGTTTTTTGCTCCAATGTGAGAGTATCTATAGAGAGTCAAAAATAGGACAAAAACATAAACATGCATATTTGAGAGGCTCTTTTCACAATTTTTTCCCTATTTTTATGCCTTTTATTTTTTAGCGCACCCAAACATTAGGATCAGGTCAAAATATTAAGATAGTAAGCGCATTTGAGAGGACTTACTTGGATAAACCCATTGGGATAATGCTCAAGAATATAGTACATTAGTGATGTCCAACACAACACACTGATAAAGAATGACTTCCCACAACAATCACAACTTGAAACTCACAGAGAAGATTTATATTTTTATTAGTTATGATGTTCTAACACTAGTTAAAGCCGTCCTTTTTTTTTTTTTGTTGGGGGGAGGGGGGGTGGTGTTGTGGGGTTTAGTATTATGCCCTCTTTCTAGTCCTTTAATATTGCAGCACATGTGAAATTGTGCAATAAAATGTGTAGAATTTAGAGGAGGGGGTGAAGTTAGGACCTCCAACATTATTTATCGTAAGATCACAAAAACCAAAATTATTGAATCAAAACTTGAACTTTTTTTTTTTTTCCTTCTTCTTTATAACCAAATATTTTCAAACTTATAATCAATTTCCAAAACCAGGAGGCCTGAAACAGACATTGTACAAGTATAATGACAGCTTGCATGACATCCACATTAACTTTTTCATGGATCTCATTTGTTTCTTCTTCTTCATCACTACTAAAACCATCCATGTTCATTCCTGTTTGTTTCATCAGCGGTAGCACCATCTGTGTTCATCTGACGAAGAACCGCGGAAAATGATTCTTCAGCTGCATTACAACGCTCAATAGTTTCTGTTATGTATCCATGCTCAAGACATCCAAGTTCCTCAACAAACCTACGATCTCTTCCATTCCTGCAAACATCGCCTTGTTCTTTCAAGTAATCTAAACAAGCAGCCAAAGTGATGGGATTAGGCGTCCACCCCTTTCGACCGATTGAGAGTCCTTTCTTCAACATTCGACTGCTTTAGGCATTTGCTTATTCGCTGTGTACCCGTTTGCCAAGATATTAAATGAACTTGCAAAGGGGGTTCTTCCTTCCACAGCCTTCTCTAATGTTGACTCTGCCTTGTCAAATAGACCCTTCCTGCAATAACCAACAAGAATGGCATTCAGCACACCGGAAATCATAAATTTTACATTGTGAGTTCCACTCCTCAAAAATTCTCTCTGCGCCTTCGATATCATCCAGCTTCGTTAGAGTATTAATCATGCAAGAATATACTCCATCTGTCCGCCCCATCCGATGGTTTATATGCATTCCAGACTCTGAAATCTCCTTTGTATTACCAACTTAGCATATAGAGTAACCAGAAACATAAGTGCTGATTTACTCTTTCTATGACCCCTTTTGTTGACTTCCTGTTCAAGTTTCTGTAGCATCTCCACAGCCTGTTCAACCAAACCATGTTCACAGATATCCACTTGCTGCCAAAGAGTAAACTTCCAGTCCCAAAAGAGAGCGGATTATCCTCCATCTTCTTCAGGAGCTTTTCCATTCCTAAAATGTCTGATGCCGCACTATAGGCATACATTCTATTTCATCAAAGTGTACTTGTCATAACGTATTCCCCTTTGTTTTCATCTCTTGGATCAACAAGTCAATCTTATCATATTCCCCAGTCCTAGTGTACAGGTCAAATTAAACGTTGTAAGCAAAAGACGATTCTTTTACACCCATATTTCTCATTTCCTGCATAGTGGCTTCAGCTTTCTCAACACATCTCTCTCGAACGTAAATCCTGAGCAAAGCACCATACACATTATATGTCTTCAAAATTCTCGACATATTATTGAAGTAATTTTCTGCACGTTCAAGTCAATGAACCTTGTGGATCAATCCAACCTAACTGCCCGCATCGCCAGGTGTTATATTGAGAAACCTACTGTCTGTCATCAAAAGAGATATCTGGAAAAACCAAAAGAAGGGTGAAGGATAATCATAAAACTGGCAAACGTAAAGATTCAACAACTAGAATTACACCAATTCTAGAAAAATAACCTAGCACCTCAGCCAAATTAGAAACCCACCAAAAGTTGCATAAGATTGATAGAAACGAGTAAAGATAATTGAGCATCCAATTTCCATGCCAATGCTAAAATTTGGAATTTGGGCAAGAAAATCATGCTCTGATGCAATGTTATACTCTAATGTCAAATTTTTATCACCAATAATCGCATATGCCAAATTTTTACATCCGCTGCTGATTGATTGACGTGTTGTCATATTTCGATTATATGAAAGTAAAAAATCCATATAAAAAATCCTTTTACAACTTCCAAAGCTGAAAAAAATTATGACGAAAAACAGACATGCTATGCACAAAATAGAACACCATATCAAGTGTACATATACGTGTGTGTGTATACATTGTGTTACCATATATAACATGAGCGTTAGAATTTGCATTGGAGATGATCTTACGAGTCCCAGACTTGCTATATGGTCGATGCCAAAGCAAGATGGACCAAAGACAATACAACAGAGGCTATAAAAATAAAGGCCACACCTTCATAAGCTACTTTAAATGGGTATTTCTTCAACATAGAGCAGGAAAAAGGGGGGGAAAAAATTACAAGTACGGAAAAGAGAAGCTCTTGCTTGCCCTGTTGCCCAATTG
The DNA here is from genome assembly GCA_008635985.1 of Ficus erecta. Taxonomy (NCBI): domain Eukaryota; kingdom Viridiplantae; phylum Streptophyta; class Magnoliopsida; order Rosales; family Moraceae; genus Ficus; species Ficus erecta. Next base: position 236,690 of record BKCH01001282.1, on the reverse strand, counting down.
GTTTTTCATTACCAAATAATAATAAAACAAAATACATATATATATATATATATAAATATACATACATATATATATATATATATATATATTCAGGCAGGGTTGAGAGAAGGAATGTGAACCTCAAGAGCGTGATGAAAGCGTCGAAAGTCATTCATGGTTCGAATGAGCCAGCCAAGTTGTCTCTTGTCTACAGGTCTTCCTTCGCTCACCCATTGACGGAGCACTGGAAGAACCGACGCCTTTGGATCCCGAATGATTTGGATTCGCTCGTACAAAGAATCTGAAGAAGAAGAAGAAGAAGAAGAAGGTGGGTTTAGGGTTTTAGTGGAGAAGGAGAGAGAAGTTAAAACCCTAGAGTTGTACTTGTTGTGAAGGTTATTTGGGACCCAGAAGCAAAGAGCTTGCTCAAGCACTGAAGCTTCATCTGGGATTTTGATTTTGGTGTCGAGTCGAGTCCTCCATTAGAGTTACTGAGACACTGGTTTAGCTACCAGAAATTAGACAGACCCCAATTAAATCTAGGAAAATGCCTTCTAACGTAATCAAATAATAGATGGTCGAATTTTTTTATTTAATAAGATAACGGTTTATTATTATTCCAGATTTAATATAAAACTAGCTAAAACACGTGTGGGTGTGGTGTATATAATAAGTTATAATTGAAGTTTTTATGATGTGAAATATGTATAATAACGCATCAATATACATAAATAGAATAAATTTTTCTTTAAAAGAATACATTAATAATAGTAATTTATCTTTATAATAGAACCATAATGATATTATATTTATAATACAAAACATTTTAACACGACTATAATTCTTCTTCTTCTTCTTCTTTTTGTGTGTAAAATTTGTAACTTTCAATTTCCAAAATAAAGTTATAATATAATTGTGTTGAAAAGGATTAGTGAAATAATAACAATTGTCACAATGGTAATGAAATTGTTTAAGTATAACTTATTGAATTTAAATCCGTTAATTATATCAAGTACAAAGGGAGAAAATGTATTATAAAAAAAATGATACAATTTTTCATAGCAAAGGAACTTAATGATTACATAAAATACATTCAAAATAACAAAAGTAACTATAATAGTCTTCTTTTGTAAAACAACCAAAAAAAAAAAAGGAGAGAGAAAAGAGAGTTCTTACAACCTCTTTAATTATCGGGAAAACCCAAAGAAAATAAATAATCGAGAAAGAAGGAAAAAAAATCCTTACCACATTTGATTCGGTCATAGTTAAGAAAATTAGAGTTTCCAGTGAGAAATTAACTAAGATAGAAGCATTAAAAAATAAAATATTGTCGGATGTTGAGTTTTTAATAAAGAAAAAATAAAATAAAAAGAAAACAAAAAAATTATGGCTGGAAATACCAGCTAAAATATTAGGGAAAATATAGATAAAAACTAAAACAAAACATATAAAAAAGGGTTAGAATGAAAGAATATTGACAAACAATAAAAGTAAGTAAAGTAAAATCAAATCAAATCAAATAAAACAAAATAAAAAATGAACAGCTAAACTGTTTTTAGAAAGAATTTTAGAGGGTCTTCTTCATTAAATGAATATATATATATATATATATATTGAATGGAAAATGTAAAATGAACTGATCTTTGAAAGAAAGAAAATGAGCATAGTACGAATAAAAAAAAAAAAAGAAGAAAAATATACATTTGGATTCATTTTGAAGTAAAAATTTTCATTTTAAAATGATGTGTAAATCACTCTGTATTAGTTGAACTTGATTCTTAACATCTGTTGAAAGAAAAAGGGGGAAAAATAACCCCTTTTTTTTTTTTCCTAGAAAAAAACTTTTACACAAAGTTAAATATAGAAAGAAAAAAAATCCCTACAAAAATAGAAAAAAAAATTTTGAAAAGTTAAAATGGCAATTCTGTAATATGTTTTAATTTTTGGTCTTCTTTTAAGAAGCCTCAAAATACTTTCCCTAAAAAAAAAAGTCAGAATACTTGCAATAAATTTGAACACGTGGGAGGCCAAGTAACTGCCAACTAAAGCAAAGCAGTAGTTATGTAAGAGGAAGGACAATTTTTAAGGAAAAAAAAAAAAAAAAAAAAAAAAAAGAAGCAAGGACGACAAACGGTAGTATTTGATTAAATAAATAATATTATGTGATTAATTATGTATTAATAATTAAGAAAATTGATTATTCATTAAAGAAAAATATGATTTTTTACTAATTTTTAAAAATTTCAATTATTTGTTTAAAAAAAACTTCTTTTTAAAAAAAGTCTATTCCGTTATAAATCTCTAAAAACTAAGCCTTGATTTCCAGCCAGAAGTAACTTCTTTGCAGCATTTGCCCCCCTAAACTGACCTTCACCTTAATTAATGAAAACGTTAGCCCATGTTTGGTGCAAGGTGTTTGGACCTAAAATTACAATAAAATTTTCATTTTTTTTTCAATTTCACTATTCACAGTTTTCTAACTCAAAATTTAAAAATCCATACTTTTCATATATAATTCAAATGAGATTTTTTTTGTCAAGTTACATTGACTTTCGAAACAAACGAAATAAGCTTCATATTGATATTATTTTTCCGAACACAGTCAAGTTTTTACACTTTTTAACTCCAGTAATTCAAATACCACACCAAAACTCATATTTCAATTCAAACTCAAATTCTACAATCCAAACTTTAGTACCAAACGCATGAATTTCAATAAAAAATCGATATATGATATATGAAATGCAAGCCATCTGTCAATTTTGATTAAAAAAAAAAAAACTATCGACACCTCCACATTTTACTTTTCCCCACCCACTTTTTAAAACCACTTACCATATTAATTTTAGAATTAAAAAAATTACTTGTTTCAATCCCATAATTTTTCCAAAAAACCGTTATGAATGAATTATTTACTATTTTCTTTCTTCTCTCATTAAAGTCTAAATCCCTATACATTTTTCCTTTTTTTTTTTTTAAGAAAAATGTTATATTTATTGTTATTTTAATTTATTTCAGGAGAATATTTTTTTAAGAGAAGATTATTTTATTTGTTTGTTATTATTCCTATTTTTCAATAGTTTTTTGTAGTTCTATGTTATAGTAAGTTTTTTGTTTTTTAAGAAAATATAAGCAAATGGAAACGTGTATGCATGATATAGATATATAATTAAATATATTGATTTGATTGGTTATTCATTTTCTAAATAATTGAGATAAATATTTAGGAATTCACTATGAATTGTGAGCTTTTTCTAATTATCAAATAAAAGTATTAACCAAATTCATAAGATTTTTAACCATGTTTGTGCAATACTCAGCTATCATCAGCATATTAACCTCAAGTTTTAATCATCTCAAGAAGAAGTGTATCAAAGAATAAGTTAATAGACTTTTATCTTAACATATAAACCGATGAAATTTTTTATTGGATATCTAAAAAGAAAAAAAAGAAAAAAGAAATCTTGTGGAGAAAGTAGAAAGACAAATAATTTAGTTATAATGGATTTTTGGGAAAACTAAGAGGTAAAACAAGTATCATTTAATTTTAAAATTAATTTGTTGATGATTTTGGAAAGTGGATGAAAAAAGCATTTCACAAAAAAAAAAAAAAAAAAAAAAAAGCGGTAAGAAAAGTAAAATGGAGGATGTCAATAAACTCACCTAAAAATAAATCAACATTGTTACCAATTAAGAGTGTTTTGTTACTTTTTTTTAAAAAATTCATACAGCAAATTGTTAAAATTAAAAATTTAAAAAGTAAATTATAACTGTATTATAATTTTACGGACAACAATGTAATTTAGTATAACCAAGACTTCACCCCGAATTCTCGGAGGGATAAAAATCAAAATTATTTACCCCCAAAAAAGACCTAATTAGTTTTGCAACCAAATAAAAAAAAATGGACAAATATTTTTCTCAGAGCTCTTGGCCTTGTAATAATGTGTCCTGTGAACTTTAAATCATAAGATAAATTGGCATGTGACATGGTATGAATCGGAGAAGTTAAAAACTAATGTGAAACGATCAATTTACCTTATGAATTAGAAATGAACAACGAAAATTAGAGAATTAAAACTAAACTTGTGTTTAAAATCATTGTACTGTTGTAGAGGAGCAGTTGGGACAAAGACCTAGTAGGGTAAAGAGGAGCAGTTGGGACGAGGAGCAGTTGAGACAAAGAAAGACCTAGTCTCCCAAAGACCTAATAGGGTAAAGAGGAGCAGTTGGGGACGAGGAGTAGTTGGGACAAAGACCTAGTAGGGTAAGGTGGTGGGCTTGCAGTGGCAACCTCCACGTTATTCCAACTTAAATTTACTATTCATATTGCATTTCGATCTCGACCTCAAGGAATGGTATAGCTTCTACGTAGCATATTAATTTGATACATAAATCCTTCTCATAGATTGTTTATATATCCTAATTATTATAAAGTCCGAACTCGAATCCACGATTTCTTGTATAAAGGTGATAAGTGGGCTTACCATCCCACTTTTAGGATGGGTGATCAGTGGTAGTTAGATAAGAACTTATGTCTTATGTAGGCGCCATCAGCTATATACAGAGGTGGAAATTACCCAATTAAACCCTCGAGAAAAAAACACAAGTGTAATAGGGATTTTGTTTAGTTTTCTTCGTGAGTTTTTTTGTGTTTGTTTTCTTTCTGGTTTGACAGCTTCCCCGGAAAGAGTAGAAAATGATCATAGGGAAAAAAATTGCTATATTCACATGTCCTTTAGACTCACAATGATTACTCTTTTTTTTTTTTTTGGCGGCTGACCTTCTTTTTTTTTTTTTTTTTTTGCTTCTTCTTTCTAAATGGTGGTTAACAATATTAGTAGGTACACTTAGACATCTCAACTATATCGCAACTCCTAGTACCCTCATCCCTTATTTGTTCCATTTTTATTAATGAAAAAAAGAGAAAAAGAAAGATACAAGAATGTTTAGAAGAAAATAAGCAAAAGGAAAATAAAAAACATATTAAGGATAAAAAAAAACTTCCTATAGCTAGAGGATCAATCTCAAATATTAAGCAGAAACTCTCATTTTGAAAGATAATCTCAAATATGTCTCATTAAAAACCCTTTGACCAAAACAAATGTCAAAGGAAAAAAGAATACATATCTATCAAGGGATAAACAAAGGTCGGATACTTACAAAATCTATAAGAAGGTAATCCCATCATATCTTTAGAGACTTCGAAAGAAATAATTATGGGATAAGGGATGTTAATTTATCAGCCCACTTGATTATCCTTACGAAACACGGTAATTTATATTCTCCAAATAATCCCACGTTTCCATCTAAAAAAGAATTTCCAAATAATGGCTGACCCCAGTCGTTATGCTATTGTACAATAAAACAATATCCTACGAAAATTGATTCCCTCTGCCTTTTGGTTGCTATATTTCTTTTACCTACCTTAACATTAAGGTTTTGGTCTACTCAAAAAAAAAAAAAAAAAAAAAAAAGTAAGGTTTTGGACCCCACTTGAGCTGCTTCTGTCCCCTATTTTAACTGATCTCTTCAACACCTTGAAAGCTTTCCCAGAAGTGCCGGGAATTTCCTCTCGACTTTCGGTCACGCGGCTGAAAATTTTGCCCATATATCTAATTAGGAGCCTGCAAACTCAAGGAAGTATTTTCTGATCATGCTTTTGATTTGTGCCTTTTGATTATGGATAACACCTATTTATTATCACCACCTCCTCCTCCTCCCTTTCTACAAGAAAAGTACGATGTATTTCTTAATTTCAGAGGTGAGGACACTCGGGAAAATTTTACAAGTCATCTTTATGATGCATTGTGTCGGAAAAAAATTGAAACTTACATAGATTACAAACTTGAGAGGGGAGATGAAATTTCATTAGCTCTTTGAAAGCGATCCAAGGATCAAGACTTTCGATAATCATTTTCTCGGAAAATTATGCTTCTTCTCCGTGGTGCCTGGATGAGCTTGTGCACATACTCGGGTGTAAAGAAAAAAGCGGACAGCTTGTTGTGCCCATCTTTTACCATATAGATCCATCTTGCGTGCGGAAACAACGAGGGAGTTATGAAATTGCCTTGAGTGTTCTTGAAGAAAGGTTCAATAAGAAAAAAGTGAACCAATGGAGGAATGCTCTAACAGCAGCAGCCAATCTATCCGGGTGGGATTCACTGGTTACAAGGTACGTGCGTACCCTCTACTCTAAATTGCGAATATTTTTAAATAACGTTTTCATCGTACGGATAATTGTTGTTCATCTTGTTTTTCATTGATTCATGAATATCAGAGGAAAGAGAGAGAGAGAGAGAAAGAGAGAAAAGAAAATCATGAAAATAGCAGATTTTTTTTTTTTTTTTAATTTAGAAATTTGCTTTCTTTGTTTGAATTTTGGAAGTTGATTGACTCGAATACTGAAATGAATAAAAGATATTCTGATTATCAGACAAAGGTTTCCACTGTTAAATAGAGGTTAATTTGAACCCACACAACTTTAAAAAAAAAATAAATGGTTTAGTGATAGGGTCAGGGGAAATTAATATTTATATAGTTGTGCAAGACCCACATAATTTTATAAGTTTAACCAGTAAAGTTAGATGTTCATTTAGTTACACGTAAAGTTTCATTAGAATCAATAGAAAATTACATGAACCTGCTATAAAAAATAATAATAATAATAATACAAGGTTTCACAAGGGGTGACGAATATGAGACTAAACTATTGTATTTGTCTTTCATATATGCTAGGCCCGAGGCCAAATTAGTTGAGGCAATCGTGGAAGATGTTTTGAAGAAATTGAATTATATTTCACCTTTTGATGATTTCAAGGGCCTAGTTGGAATTGGCAAACGCATTGAAGAAATTATAACGTTGTTACAGATAGGATCACTTGATGTTCGCACCATTGGTATTTGGGGCATGGGCGGTATAGGCAAAACAACTCTGGCGAGTGTTGTATTTAGCCGACTGGCCTCTCAATTTGAAGGTTGCTGCTTCCTTGAAAATGTGAGGGAAGAGTCGGAAAGACATGGATTAAATCATTTGCGCAATACGTTTTTCTCCAAACTATTGGAGGAGGACAATTTGGATTTGGGCCCCCTAAGTGTGGGAACAAGTTTTATTAAGAACAGATTACGCCGTAAAAGAGTGCTCATTGTTCTTGATGACGTGAATGATTCGGATCAATTAGAGCCTCTTGTTGGAGATCACAGTTGGTTTGGCATTGGAAGTCGGATTATTGTAACAACAAGAGATATGCAAATGCTTAGGAATGAAGTTGATGAAACATACTCCGTCGAGAGGTTAAACTTTGGTGATGCTCTTCAACTTTTTCACTTTAACGCATTCAGAAGAAGCTCTCCGACGACAGATGACATTGAGTTGTCGAAAAGGGTTGTAAGATATACCCAAGGTGTTCCGTTAGCTCTTAAAGTTTTGGGCTCTTTCCTTCGAGGCAAGAGAAAGGAAAATTGGGAAAGTGAACTAGATAAATTGAAAGTGGTTCCCAATAATAAAATTCAGAATGTATTGAGAGTGAGCTATGAAGGACTGGATAAGAAAGAGAAGAATATATTTCTTGACATCGCATGTTTTTTCAAAGGAATGGATAGAAATTACGTGGAAAAAATATTGGATGCTTGTGGTTTTTTCGCAAAATAGGAATTGATGATCTCATTGACAAGTCTCTCATAATCATCAAAGACGGCACCATACTTTGGATGCATGATTTGATACAAGAAATGGGCTGGGAAATCGTACAATCTATTGAAGATCTTCGAAAGCGCAGTAGGCTGTGGATCGCTCAAGATATCTATCATGTTTTCAAGCATCATAAAGTACGTAAAAAGTGGAGTGAGTTTCCCTTTTAAATTTCATTCATTTTCCAAGGAAAAATGTCTACACAAAATAACAACATATATATATATATGTATGTATGTATGTATGTTTGTATTTGTATATTGTATGCTCGTCTATAAATTGTTCTCTTTTGTCAGGGGACTGGAGCAATTGAAGGAATCTTCCTAAACATGTCTGAGTTTGGAGATATACATTTGAGTCCCGAAGTCTTCGAAGAGATGTATAATTTGAGACTGCTCAAAATTTATTATTCCTGCCACGACAACAAGGGCAAAGTGTACCTTCCTTTGAGTCTTCAATTTCTTCCTAATACTCTAAGATATCTCGATTGGTACGAATGCCCGTTTGAAATCTCTGCCGTCAAGTTTTATGCCCCGGAATCTCGTTGAAATTGACATGCGTTATAGCCAACTTGAGCGACTTTGGGATGGGGTCCAGGTATGCTCTAATCCTGTTGTAGTTAGTATATTCAGTTTGTAAGTTACGTACTCGCACGCATAATTCTTATTGCCAGTTTTCTTCTTTTACAGGATCTTATAAACTTGCGACATATCGATCTTGGTCACTCTAAGTACCTGACTCAAGTCCCGGATCTCTCTCGTGCTTCAAAACTCGAGAGTATAAATCTTGAATGTTGTAGAAGTTTACTTCACGTTCCTTCCCTCAGAATCAAAATTCCAGAGAAATTTAGTCCTTCCCTGGATGGGAGCTACTGCAAAGACCTTTGTTGTCATAAAGGGCGAGATGATCCAAGACCTCTCGGGACAGTTAATCTCAAGGGATGCTCTAATCTCAAGTCGCTTTCCATAATCGTTGGGAATGTGAAATACTTGCATTTAGGTGACACTGCAATAGAAAATTTTCCATCATCATTTTGGTCTCTGAATAACCTTGTTTCATTGAACCTCAGCAACTGCCTATCGCTTAAGAATCTGCCAACAAGCATTTGTAAGTTGGAGTCTCTGCATGAACTTAACCTATCCGGTTGTTCATCTCTCGCCAAGTTTCCAGAACTTCCCAATAATTTAAGACATCTAACTTTTCACGAGATGGCATTAGAACAAGTCCCATCATCAATTATGCATCTCTCTCATCTCAAGGCATTTCATCTGGATAATTGCAAAAAGCTTAAGAGTCTCTCATCCAGCATTTGTAAGTTGAAATCTCTGAAATCACTTTCTCTTCGTGGCTGCACAAAGTTGGGAAACTTCCCTGAGATCTTGGAGCCTATGGAGTTTCTAGAGCAGCTCGATTTACATGCAACAGGAATTAAAAAGCTACCATTTTCAATCGAAAAGCTGGTCGGGCTTTGTTATCTAAGTTTGAGTTCGTGCGAAAATCTTGAGTTTGTCCCGAGCAGCATCTACAATATAAACTGCCTCAAAAGCATCTTCTTCTCTAACTGTTCAAAACTTGAAAATCTGCCTCCCATGAGTGATTTGTGCCATTTGGGTTATCTCGACCTTAGCTACTGCAACGTAGTGGAAATCCCCGATTCACTTGGCTATTTGTCCTCGGTAATCACATTGGATTTACGAGGAAATTCTTTTGGTAGCATACCTGCAAGCATTAAACAACTTTCTAAGATGAAGACTCTCAAGTTAAGCGATTGCAAGAAGCTACGATCTTTGCCGGGGCTTCCATCGTCGTTAGAGTATCTGAATGCAAGCGGATGTGAGTTATTGGAGGAAGTATCGCCTTCAAGTACGGAATTCACTCGAGGGCATATCGACCATAACGTTTTTCATAGTTGGGATTTTCTATTTTATGGCCGCCTAAAATTAGATCAAGATGCACGCCACAATACAATGACTGAATTCCAATCCAGAGTTTTGCAGACATCAACAATATCAGTATCATCGGAACCTGAAGAAATTGAAGTATGTATTTTTTAGCTTAAGTAAGTTAATATTTTTTTTCTTATCAACATTTGAAATAATAATAATGAGAATTTTCTACACGGCTCAGGATTCAGAATTAGAAGATCTTGGAGTAAGCGTGTGTTTCCCGGGAACGGAAATTCCAAAGTGGTTCAGCCACCAATCTGATAAATCTTCAGTAAATGTCGAGCTCTCTCCGCATTGGCATGGTACCAACTTCTTGGGATTTGCTTTATGCACCGTTGTTACATTTGGGGACTATCATTGTTGTGACTTCAACCATTTGTATTTTTACTGCGAACTCCATTTTAAAACCAATCGTGGCGAAACCAACACCCTTTCTTGGAGTTTTCCACGATGGGAAGACGCTGAACTGACGCAATTAGAAAGAAGAGTGTTCAATTCAGAACATGTGTTCATGTTGAATAGGCAAGTGAGCTATCATGATTGTCTCGACGCAGTAGAAGTGTCGTTTGAATTCTTTATTAGAGATGATAGGGGTCAACTTCTTGCGTCCGATGAATGCGAAGTTAAGAGATGCGGCGTTCGCCAACTGTGCCTTCAAGATGCAGATGAATTTCATTTTGTCAACAATCAATACAAATTCAGCCAATCAGATGCTATCTTTGACGAGCCTCAACCAACCGGAACTCGGACGCTTGATTCCAAGAGGGAAGAACAAGAAGAAGATGATCACCAACCAAATAGCAATGGAACAGTTCACTCCGTTATGAAAGAAGGAAAAGAAGAGGAACCAAGTGGAAGTGGTAAATATAAAAGTCTCTTCCTCTGTTTATTTTTCTTGATTTTAAAAGTCCCTCTCTTATTTCAATATGATGGCCCTGAATAAAAAAATAGAACTTAGGAACATGGGGGTTTCTTTTGGTCCTTCACAAAGACCGATTAACACGTATAAATAGAGGGTGTTACATGTTATTTATTTTGAGCAACAATAACTCAAAGCGCTCATACATTGTTAACGCAAGAACAAACCCAGTTAAACACAAACGCCAATAACACCAAACAAACTCAAGAACAACAAGAAACAATACACAAACGAAATCTCGGAATACCTTTGAGACTTTCATTAACCACTGGAAAATCCCAAGAAACCAAACTCTATCTTCAGAACACATCTAAGCTCCACTATCTACGAATAGCTTCTTGTTGTTATAGTCAATGGCTTCTCTCTCTCTCTCATCAGATTCACTCAAGGCTTTCTTTCTCTAACTCTCTAAAACAGAATTGAATCCACTAACTAATGAAATAGTAGTACAACAACCTATTTATAAGTTTCAACAGCCGGTTGAAACTATTTGCTAAACTTTGATTCCTAAACAAACAATCTGGTTTCCAGTACATCCTTGACAGTCTAGTTAACGTGTGCCACATCAGCTAACATATATAGATAGTAAAAACGTTACACTAGCTTGTGAATGTAGTGTAAACACCCTCTATTTGTACATCTTACATTTGAGACAGAACCTTAGTGAAAGGCTTACCTATAGATATGTGTGTGTGTAATAATGAAAGGGCATTTATACCATTTTTCTATCTCATAGACTATCCCCAATACTTTTACACAACTCATTTAATTGCTCAAGTAGTTTTAGTATTGAGTGACAACCAATGAGACGGGAAATTTAAGGCAACATATACGAATTTTTTGATACGTTCATGTTGCACTTGCGTGGAAACTATAATCCCCCAATCTTATGGAAATGGATTCAGATCACTCCTCTTTAAGCTACGATAGTACGAGCAGGATGATCTGATAAAATTCATAAATGGTTGTAGCTTGCCTTAAATTGTTTTAAGTTCTTTTTTGCCGAGAAATTAGTGTAGAGCTTTCCTTTCCTGCATTACCTTGTTGGTGTTTTTTTTTTTTTTTTTAATCATTGAATTAGTGCTTGTTATAATTCTTCCTGTATTTTTAATGCTAATATTATAAAATTTTATAATCTTTGGATGAGCAGATACTAAACAAGCGCAGCTGCTGGATGAGCTCACAAAAGATATCCTCAATCTGGATATTGGTAAGGCTCAATCTTTCACTCAACTCTGTTCCAACCAATGGTGCAGTACTTCAATTTCTATGTATTTCTTTAATGATAATTACACAATTTTAATTCCATGTTTGAATGTAGATTCTGTGGAAACTCAGCAGTTAGACGAGCTAATCGAAAACATCATGGATTACTTCGATAATAGTACAGAAGACCCTTCCTCCACTCAATGATCGAATTTTCTTTCATCTGATTTTTTTATGAAGGTAACTGAAAGAAAGCAATTATTCGGTGATTTCTCATTTTAGTTTTTAGCGTTTATTTTTCTTTGGGGCATATTTGATGTACTCTATTAGAATAATGTATTGTATTATTTTATAGTGTAATACAATGTTTGATATAGCTACTATATTGTATAAGTTAATACACATCTTTCTTATGGTATATTTTCAGTATATTGTGTGGTATAATTAATTATCGGGACCGAGAAGAGTTGAGGTTGAACTAAATTCAGTTCAAACATAGGGCGGGCTACACCCAATGCCGGAGTTAGGATTTAACTCCAGTGAGGCACAAATAAATTTTAAAAAATTCATAGATTAGAATAAAATGAAGAAAAAATGATAAATTACTTCGTAATAATTTTTTCTATGCTCTTTACTTGATTTTCTTCTGTTCTTTTAAAATATTTTTCCATATTATCCAATATAGAATTTAAAAATTTAAATTTAAATTGCAACAATAATTCATCGTACATATTTCTAGTGTAATATTATGGACCTAAAGAAATAAAACAAAGAGAAACAAATTTCTTAATCACCAAAAAAGAAAAAAGTTCAATAAAAAACACAAAAAGCAAGTTTATCGACATTTTTATAAATAAAAATAAATTTAGAAGTTATGTTGAAATGATAAGCACAAAATTTTATCTATACGTTAACCATTGAGTATTATTCTTCAAAAAAATTATGGGTTATTGAGATTAACGATCTTGAGGAATAGTCATACCTTAATTTTTTTTTACGAACAAAGCAAGCAAGGAAAAATAAACAAAAATAAACAAAAAATGAGAAAGAAAAATAAATAAGAATATTGCATATTAGCACTCTTTTCAGGGGTAGTAAAAAAGAATCATATAGGACGTTTAAAAAAAAAAAAAAAAGAATCATATAGGTGAGAAAAGTCATTGAAGTCCGTATAATATGAATAAGGGGGAAAAAAATACAAAAAGGAAAGATAGGAAGGAGAGAGAGAGAGAGAGAGAGAGAGAGAGTGTGGATGATGTCATGCTTTAAAAAATAAAAATAAAAACAAAAACAAAACAAATAAAAGGTAATTTACAGTTTGGGGTTGGAAATGGAAGGAAAGAAAGAAAAAAAAAAAGAACCACTGGATTATGGGGCCTTAAAAAAATGAAAAAAAAAAAAATATTAGTTGGGGCATTTAGCAAGATGTAAGTGAAGGCATTCATACAAAACAAATTTTTTTTGCTCAGTGGGGGCACGTGCCCCCATTGATCCTACATGTCACCGTGTCTGGTTACACCAAACATTGTATTAGGTTATTAATTTTAAATATTTAATGACACGAAATACAGTTATTATGACTATTTTAGTACACCAGTACACTATATTAATACTAGTAACTAAACATGTTTATATGACTTTATTTTCAGAATTCTTCATCGTTAGGCTGCAAATCGGCGGCTGCAGTCGTGATCGTTGTGTTCTTTGTGGTGTATTTTTCTACATGCTTTTTTTAGGAAATCATGGGGAGCAGATTGAGTTGTTATTACAGCCTTACAGGATAACTACTTGTCAATGGCAAGGAAGTGCCTGCGCTGCTATAGAACAAGACGTCTCTTCAAAGTTTAACCACACCTGTGATGTATTTTTACCAAAAGGAGCACTTGTAAGCAATGACTTATGATTCCGGTTCGGTTTGGTTCTGTACCTTTCTAGTTTCTGGAGTGCATCTCCTAAACTCGTTGTGTGTGTTAAATCAATATTTAAGACGTTGAAAACCGATTCTTACTTAACAGGATTACTATTAACTTTAATATTGTTCTTCATATCATTCAGAGTTTTGGATGAAGGAAAAAGTTGAACTTCAGTCTATTGATACCTATTTCATGGTTTGCGTATGAAGTCTAGTGATGAAACTACTTGGCTCACCAATCAATCTTTTTTTTTTTTGTTTTTTTTTTTTGTGACCAATCTTAATTTGAATATCAATTTTGGGGCGAATTTAGGATCAATTTTTTAAATTATTCCAGAACTATGTAACTTGTGTTATTATGCCTCCAAAAAAAAAAAAAAAAAAAAAGTTGTTCTCTACCCGATATCTAGAGAATTTTTTTTCAAAAAATATCATTCCTTACGTTCCGACAAAACACCCTACATGGCAATGAAGAAGTAGGTTAATAACGTTTAGTATATTGCAATTAGTGCAATCGTACCTACTGAATTATTATTCGTACATGCATATTTGGCCTCTGCTAAGGGATCCACGCAAGTACAAATAAGGGTGGAATCACCGATGAACGAGTAAAACTTTATCATTTGCTCCCATTAGAATTTATAATCCCAATAATATAATTGATCCCCTTGAAAACTTTATCCTTGATGTACGCCCCGATTGAAACCCTCCACAAACTATAACCTAACAAGCGAACAAAGTGTTCAAAGGAGGGAAAAAAAAAAGGGTGATTGCATGATTATGAAATACTGATAAATTTAAGTCAATCTACCATTGGTCACGGGTTTTTTTTTTACAGTGCACATGTATGTCAGCAATATATACCATAAATATTTAAATGTATATATGCAACTGTCTGTGCCATCCAACATGAATCTACAATAATTATCGTTGTAGTCGTCGACAAAAGCTCATAACACAGCTAGTACAAATGCACGACAAGGTTACATGCTAAAAGTAAACTTTACAGGCCAGGGACGAACTAAATTGAACGTTGCATCTCTCTGAGCATTCTTGAAACCAAACTCAATGTGCTCCGTAGAAACGCAGACACTTTAGTGGTTTCACCTTTTCCTGTGATCAAGAGAAGTAGAATTAGTAACATGATTAATACCCTATTATATTTTAAAGGAAATATCTTCCGTAACTTGAGCAAAACCTGAATTGTTTCTCCACATTGGGAAGGGAAATGAAACCCAGTTGAGCAATTCTCCAATACTTCAGGACTCTTCATCCATGCTCTACGTGCATCACTCACCTTTATCTTATACTTGAACATCTGAAAGTAAAGACAAAATGACTATGAATAGAAACCGAGAATTTTCTAAGATCTCTTCACCACCTAGATATTGGACTCTCCAGTACTTTAATCAGAGTCGGGCAGAGTTGAATACAAGATTTGTAGAGCTCTAAAGATATTTATTTCACGACAACTTTTCTTGGATCATCAATGCTTATCATTGTTTTTACTTGACTAGAAAAATGTAAAGTTTAAATAAGACGTTAGTTGTGTTTGATGCAAACCTTTGAAAGGGGCACCGTTGGTTTCTCATCCACTCCATCAATGATCGTTCCAGTCCCCTGGCACTCTGGACAGATTACGCAACTAATCGGTGTCCTGAAAGCATTCGTGTCACTATCATTTTGCACTCCATTACACTTAGAAGCAGTTTTTCTCCGAGATCTTCGTTTTAACTTTTGGAGTATCTGGCTGATTTGCAAATGTTTCAAGTTCACATAGAAGTACCCAGTGTATGAGGCAGGAAGTATGAAATAAATGAAAAGCCTGTGTAAAGTAAATTAAACAAGCAAATGAGGGAGTTTGAAAAAGTATTGGAGCTTATTGGTAAAAATGAAAGTATAGGAGCAAAATTAGAAAGATATGTAGAACGGATAAGTAATAACTAGAAAAGAAAGAAACAGCAAGTTATTTAGTCTTACCCCATTTGTATTTCGACTACTGCAAGCCAGCCTTCCAGTCTTAACATTCATTAGTGTTGCCACATCTTTGCCAGGAAGCATCTTATGTTGGCAGATGTCACACATTCTTTCAGCAGCTATACGCTGCTGTCTTCTCAACTCCCGTCTTATAGCCTTGTTTGATATGAATCTAGTCTGAAGAAGCTGATCATCATATCGGTCTAACATCAAACTTGTTACAGCAGAAGCTGAAGAATCTTCCCCACATGAGTCATACTGATTACTCAAGTTCTCACTAGAATCCTCGGGATCAGAAAAAGACTTCCTTCTTTTCCTACTACCGTCATCACCGTTCTGTGCTTCAACTACTGGACTTGAACAGAGCAATGCTTTCACATCATTGAAGCTTGAGATGTGTACTTTAAAGTCATCAAGTTATTTCCTTTAGTGTTTGAGTGTTTCATACTATAAACTTAGGTTTTGTTACTGTTATCCTCACATATGTATCATATGTCTAGATTTAAAGATAAACTTAGAAAAATCATAACAATTCACTTACAGGTCCAAATAAGGCAAAAGATATATTATCGGAAAGCTTATGGTGTCTAGTTCATATACTAAGAACAGTTTTGCAAAACACTATAGTTTACTAACTCAAAAATACAAAATTCGTGGCTGGTACAGGCTTCCGGCAAAAACTCTCGGTTGGTAGTCTAAACTTATAAAATTCATAAAAAACTGCACATTCATCCGTTTGAGGTGCATGATACCTTGTTGGAAAGCTTAAGGAATCTAGTTTTTAGATCTATAACTTATAATACAAACTTTTGAGACTAAAGGGTTCGAAGTACATAAAACCCGTGGCTAGACTGTAACCCAGAGGTTCCTTGGCTCTCTAGTTTTGTGTCACAACTTCAAATGCACATAACTTTAGACATACAAAAGCAAACTAAGTGATTCCAAAGTCTAAAATGAAGCTTATCATCTGCAGAATTTTATCATATAATTTATTTTTCATACCAAAGTTTCTAATACATGGATTATTTAAGATCTTGGACCTCCAAAGTTATTCTCAAAACCTTTTCTTAGGTAAAAAGAAGTCTAACATTAAGATTCTAACTAAAAATCATGCTTTAGTTCTCTAAAAATGACTAAAACACAAAGAATACCATTAGGTTACCTCTAGTAATACGTCCTCTAACTCCACTTCAGACTTCTTCGAACTTTGTAACGTGGTTGCTTGGAGGTTGAAAATGGAGGGAGGAGGGTGCTAGAGGGGTGTTGGAGATGGAGAATGGTGTTGTTTTTTTTTTTTGTTTTTTTTGTTTTTTTTTTTTGGTGAGCTTGGTGGTGGCTAGAAAAGCTAGTGTTTTTGAGCTTAACTTGTGTGAGAATAAAATAAAATATTAGGGGCTTGTTTTCAGTCAACATTTACTTTAAAGGAACTGTATTTTGAGGGGTAAAAAATGGAAAATTTTGGCTGATTCTCTCCTTGAATTGCCGCCACTTAAGGGAGGGAGTTGATGTGAAAATTTTGTTCAACAAAGTAAGAGACAAGGAGTCACTTTCACTTGTACTTTTTTTTTGTGTCATATTGCTAAAACAAGTCATATCATCTCTTGCATAAGGTTGCATGCATGCACTATTTTTTTTTTCCTCAGTTGTTCAAATTTCTTCTTGCTTTTGACCACAACAAATTCGGATCTCCCCTTTGATTTCTCATTTTTATTTTGTTCTTCTTTCTTCCAAGTTTTCCACCATTGATCAAAGGTTGTCATCCTTGTTCTCATTTCTTAGATCTTCCTTCACACAAATCCTTACCCTAAGCTCTCATTGGTCACTTATCATCCAAAACTTGACCATTGACTTGCCTAGGATCCTTTAACATAAAATATACACCATTGATTTCAAATCTAAGCACAATTCTTGATCAATCTTCCACCTTTGGATTTACTAAGAGTACATTCTAATTTTTTATCTTCTATCTATGTGACATATTAATTTTCCCAATCATATTCTCAAAACTTAACTATATGACCAAAATAAATACTAAGGTCATCAAATTGACCTACTAATTAAAATTCGGTTTCTTTCCTAAAAATTAACATTCATCCCTCTAATACGATATAATAAATTTTTTTTTATAAATTTATATATTGTTCAACTCATCTTCTACGTATCTATAATTTTTCATTTAAATAGAGAAACTCAACATTTTTATATCATTGACATCATCATACTGATGATATCTATACAATCATTCATGATCTTAAAATTTGATATTCATCAAAATATATTCATTAAAAGTATAATAATTCATGAAATCCATGATAATAATTCATGAAATCAAGTTTATGAATTTCTAGGACATCACACTCGCATCTATACCTAAGAAGGCCTGCAAAAAGATCTCCATTACCTTGCTTCAAGAATCTCATTTGTTTCCTCCTCACTGCTAAAGCCATCTACGTTCACTTTCTTTGTTTCTACATCAGCGGTAGACCCGTTTTCATTTATCTGACAAAGAACCTCCGAAAATGATTCTCCAGCAGCATCACAAGTGCTCAATAATCTCTTATGTGTATCCATGCTCAAAACATCCATGTTCCTCAATGCACTTAAAATTTCTTCCATTCTAGTAACATCATCTTGCTCTTTTAAGTAATCTAGACGGGCAGCCAAAGTGACACAACTCGGCATCCACCCCTTTCGACCAACTGAGAGTCCCTTCTTCAACACCTCAACTGCTTTAGGCATTTGGTTATTCTCCACGTACCCGTTTGCCAAGATATTAAATGATGCAGTGTAGGGGGTTCTTCCTTTCAAAGCCTTCTCCAATGCCGATTCTGCCTTCTCCAGATGACCCTTCTTGCAATATGCAGCAAGAATGCTATTAAGCACCCGGAAGTCATAAGTTGTGCATTTTGACTACCACTCCTCGTAGATCCTCTTGGCACCCTCAATATCATCCAGCTTTGTGAGCTATCTAATCATGCAGGCATATGTTGCATCTATCTGCCCCTTTGATGGTCTATATGTATTCCAAACTCTGAAAAGCTCATCTCTATCACCAATACGAGAATAGAGTAAGAAGAAACATAAGCGCCGATCTGTTCGTTTTCCGACTCATTTTAGCAACTTCCTGATAAAGTTTCTGAAGCATGTCCAAAGCCTCTTCAATCAACCCGACTTTCAGATATCCACTTGCTGCCAACGAGTAAACTTTCCAGTCAACAGATAAGCGTGTATCTCTCTCCATCCTATTCAAGATATTTTCCATTCCCAAAATGTCAGATGCTGTAATATACGCAGACATTCAATTTCTAAAAGTGTACTTGTCATGAGGTATTTCCTTTATTTCCATTTCTTGCATCAACATGTCAATCTTATCGTATTGTCTATTCTGAGTGTAAAGGTTCATCAATATATTATACGGTAAAAAGAATTCATTCACTCCCATGTTTCTTATTTCCTGCATAGTCGCTTCTGCTTTCTCAACAGAATTCTCACAAACATAACTCCTGAGAAGAGCAACATATACACAATATGTTCTTAACTTTCTTGACATGGTATTGAAATAATCTTCTGCACGTTCAAGTCCGTGAACTATGTAAATCAAATCCAATCTAATTGCTGCATCACTTGGTGATATTCTAAGAAACCTATTGTCTGTCATCCAAAGCGATATTGGAACAAACAAAAAAAAAGGTGCAAGATAGTCAAGATTAGGCAATATAAAGATGAAAGGAGTCGAGTAGAAGTACATTTGATTCTGAGTGGAAAAAAAATCACCCAGCACTGTACTAAAATCGACAAAGTTAAACATTTTAATCGAAAAGAATACCGGGGACTGCTTGAGCTTTGATGAAATTGATATTGTAAATGTCAAATGAGCAAGAGAATAGGTTCTTCTTGGCAGGGAAGATGAATCATATTCCTCATGCAACATATTTAAATAACTGACAACAACTTAAGCACCCCTAAAGGTAACAACTCTAGCTCGTTCGACATTGCTTTTGCTTCTACTTTTAGTCAGTAAAACAAGAAAAGTAAAAGCTACGACATTTCAGTATAGATTCAAAACCATATTTCCAAAAGAGCTTAACAAGACTAAAATGATATTAAAATATTTTAATTAACTAAACTATTACAATAAATTTAATTGGATCAGTGAAGCCAAAAATCAACAGGAAGCAATGCCAAAATCGGGTCCTTATATCGTCCGTATAGAATGAATTTGTGAGCTCTTTTAGTGGTAAGAACAATGATTGGAAATTGAGTTTACACTACATGCTAAAAATGAAGTTACACAGATAAAAATTCAAAGTAAACATAACTTTTATAATTCAGCAACTAAACAGAGCACACATAAAAGTTAAAATCTAAAGAGAAAATTAAAAAAAAAAAAAAAAAGACTATTCAACATCATCAACAAGAAAGAAGAAGAGAAAAGGGGGAAACCTGAAGAGCGTGATGAAAGCGTCCGAAGTCCCTCATGGTACGGACAAGCCAGCTGAGTTCAGTCCTGGAAATGGGTCGTCCTTCGCCGACCCATTCTCGGAGGACTGGTAGAGTTGAGGCCTTCGGATCTCGGATCACTTGGATGCGCCTGAACAGAGAATCTGAAGCATCTGAAGATGAAAAAGAAGAAGAAGAAGAAGAAGAAGAAAATAAGAATAAGAATAAGGTGGGTTTAGGGTTGTAGTGGAGAAAAGGGAAGTTGAAAGAAGAGAGATTCTGTGGAGGTGGTTCTTCAGAAATCCAAAAGCGGCGAGCTTGGTCGGCCAATGAAGCTTCATTTTGGCATTCGATTCGGCTGGTCCGCCAACCGTGTTTGCTTGTATGTTTAAGAGACACTGGCTCTTTTGGAACAAATCTTCTTTCCTTGGCCAAGTCATATTTTCATACGGACCTATTTTTATGATAATTTCGAGGATTGGCCCCTCAAAAAGGACGTATTTGAATTTTTACCCTTTTTTATGATAACTTTAGTTTTTTGCTCCAATGTGAGAAGTATCTATAGAGAGTCAAAAATAGGACAAAAACATAAACATGCATATTTGAGAGGCTCTTTTCACAATTTTTTTCCCTATTTTTATGCCTTTTTATTTTTTAGCGCACCCAAACATTAGGATCAGATCAAAATATTAAGATAGTAAGCGCATTTGAGAGGATTTACTTGGATAAACCCATTGGGATAATGCTCAAGAATATTAGTAACATTAGTGATGTCCAACACAACACACTGATAAAGAATGACTCCCACACAATCACAACTTGAAACTCATAGAGAAGATTTATTTTTTATTAGTTATGATGTTCTACACTAGTAAAGCCGTCCTTTTTTTTTTTGTTGGGGGGAGGGGGGGTGGTGTTGTGGGGTTTAGTATTATGCCCTCTTTCTAGTCCTTTAATATTGCAGCACATGTGAAATTGTGCAATAAAATGTGTAGAATTTAGAGGAGGGGGTGAAGTTAGGACCTCCAACATTATTTATCGTAAGATCACAAAAACCAAAATGATTGAATCAAAACTTGAACTTTTTTTTTTTTTCCTTCTTCTTTATAACCAAATATTTTCAAACTTATAATCAATTTCCAAAACCAGGAGGCCTGAAACAGACATTGTACAAGTATAATGACAGCTTGCATGACATCCACATTAACTTTTTCCATGGATCTCATTTGTTTCTTCTTCTTCATCACTACTAAAACCATCCATGTTCATTCTGTTTGTTTCATCAGCGGTAGCACCATCTGTGTTCATCTGACGAAGAACCGCGGAAAATGATTCTTCAGCTGCATTACAAACGCTCAATAGTTTCTGTTATGTATCCATGCTCAAGACATCCAAGTTCCTCAACAAACCTACGATCTCTTCCATTCCTGCAACATCGCCTTGTTCTTTCAAGTAATCTAAACAAGCAGCCAAAGTGATGGGATTAGGCATCCACCCCTTTCGACCGATTGAGAGTCCTTTCTTCAACATTTCGACTGCTTTAGGCATTTGCTTATTCGCTGTGTACCCGTTTGCCAAGATATTAAATGAACTTGCAAAGGGGGTTCTTCCTTCCACAGCCTTCTCTAATGTTGACTCTGCCTTGTCAAATAGACCCTTCCTGCAATAACCAACAAGAATGGCATTCAGCACCCGGAAATCATAAATTTTACATTGTGAGTTCCACTCCTCAAAAATTCTCTCTGCGCCTTCGATATCATCCAGCTTCGTTAGAGTATTAATCATGCAAGAATATACTCCATCTGTCCGCCCCTCCGATGGTTTATATGCATTCCAGACTCTGAAAATCTCCTTTGTATTACCAACTTTAGCATATAGAGTAACCAGAAACATAAGTGCTGATTTACTCTTTCTATGACCCCTTTTGTTGACTTCCTGTTCAAGTTTCTGTAGCATCTCCACAGCCTGTTCAACCAAACCATGTTTCAGATATCCACTTGCTGCCAAAGAGTAAAACTTCCAGTCCACAAAAGAG
Organism: Ficus erecta; assembly: GCA_008635985.1. NCBI lineage: Eukaryota > Viridiplantae > Streptophyta > Magnoliopsida > Rosales > Moraceae > Ficus > Ficus erecta. The sequence continues at coordinate 214,586 of BKCH01001282.1, read as the reverse complement.
AGCGGATTATCCTCCATCTTCTTCAGGAGCTTTTCCATTCCTAAAATGTCTGATGCCGCAATATAGGCATACATTCTATTTCTCAAAGTGTACTTGTCATAACGTATTCCCTTTGTTTTCATCTCTTGGATCAACAAGTCAATCTTATCATATTCCCCAGTCCTAGTGTACAGGTCAATTAAAACGTTGTAAGCAAAAGACGATTCTTTTACACCCATATTTCTCATTTCCTGCATAGTGGCTTCAGCTTTCTCAACACATCTCTCTCGAACGTAAATCCTGAGCAAAGCACCATACACATTATATGTCTTCAAAATTCTCGACATATTATTGAAGTAATTTTCTGCACGTTCAAGTCCATGAACCTTGTGGATCAAATCCAACCTAACTGCCGCATCGCCAGGTGTTATATTGAGAAACCTACTGTCTGTCATCAAAAGAGATATCTGGAAAAACCAAAAGAAGGGTGAAGGATAATCATAAAACTGGCAAACGTAAAGATTCAACAACTAGAATTACACCAATTCTAGAAAAATAACCTAGCACCTCAGCCAAATTAGAACCCACCAAAAGTTGCATAAGATTGATAGAAACGAGTAAAGATAATTTGAGCATCCAATTTCCATGCCAATGCTAAAATTTGGAATTTGGGCAAGAAAATCATGCTCTGATGCAATGTTATACTCTAATGTCAAATTTTTATCACCAATAATCGCATATGCCAAATTTTTACATCCGCTGCTGATTGATTGACGTGTTGTCATATTTCGATTATATGAAAGTAAAAAATCCATATAAAAAAATTCCTTTTACAACTTCCAAAGCTGAAAAAATTATGACGAAAAACAGACATGCTATGCACAAAATAGAACACCATATCAAGTGTACATATACGTGTGTGTGTGTATACATTGTGTTACCATATATAACATGAGCGTTAGAATTTGCATTGGAGATGATCTTACGAGTCCCAGACTTGCTATATGGTCGATGCCAAAGCAAGATGGACCAAAGACAATACAACAGAGGCTATAAAAATAAAGGCCACACCTTCATAAGCTACTTTAAATGGGTATTTCTTCAACATAGAGCAGGAAAAAGGGGGGGAAAAATTACAAGTACGGAAAAGAGAAGCTCTTGCTTGCCCTGTTGCCCAATTGGTTTTTCATTACCAAATAATAATAAAACAAAATACATATATATATATATATAAATATACATACATATATATATATATATATATATTCAGGCAGGGTTGAGAGAAGGAATGTGAACCTCAAGAGCGTGATGAAAGCGTCGAAAGTCATTCATGGTTCGAATGAGCCAGCCAAGTTGTCTCTTGTCTACAGGTCTTCCTTCGCTCACCCATTGACGGAGCACTGGAAGAACCGACGCCTTTGGATCCCGAATGATTTGGATTCGCTCGTACAAAGAATCTGAAGAAGAAGAAGAAGAAGAAGAAGGTGGGTTTAGGGTTTTAGTGGAGAAGGAGAGAGAAGTTAAAACCCTAGAGTTGTACTTGTTGTGAAGGTTATTTTGGGACCCAGAAGCAAAGAGCTTGCTCAAGCACTGAAGCTTCATCTGGGATTTTGATTTTGGTGTCGAGTCGAGTCCTCCATTAGAGTTACTGAGACACTGGTTTAGCTACCAGAAATTAGACAGACCCCAATTAAATCTAGGAAAATGCCTTCTAACGTAATCAAATAATAGATGGTCGAATTTTTTTATTTAATAAGATAACGGTTTATTATTATTCCAGATTTAATATAAAACTAGCTAAAACACGTGTGGGTGTGGTGTATATAATAAGTTATAATTGAAGTTTTTATGATGTGAAATATGTATAATAACGCATCAATATACATAAATAGAATAAATTTTTCTTTAAAAGAATACATTAATAATAGTAATTTATCTTTATAATAGAACCATAATGATATTATATTTATAATACAAAACATTTTTAACACGACTATAATTCTTCTTCTTCTTCTTCTTTTTGTGTGTAAAATTTGTAACTTTCATTTCCAAAATAAAAGTTATAATATAATTGTGTTGAAAAGGATTAGTGAAATAATAACAATTGTCACAATGGTAATGAAATTGTTTAAGTATAACTTATTGAATTTAAATCCGTTAATTATATCAAGTACAAAGGGAGAAAATATATTATAAAAAAAATGATACAATTTTTCATAGCAAAGGAACTTAAATGATTACATAAAATACATTCAAAATAACAAAAGTAACTATAATAGTCTTCTTTTGTAAAACACCAAAAAAAAAAAAAGGAGAGAGAAAAAGAGAGTTCTTACAACCTCTTTAATTTATCGGGAAAACCCAAAGAAAATAAATAATCAAGAAAAGAAAGGAAAAAAAATCCTTACCACAATTTGATTCGGTCATAGTTAAGAAAATTAGAGTTTCCAGTGAGAAATTAACTAAGATAGAAGCATTAAAAAATAAAATATTGTCGGATGTTGAGTTTTTAATAAAGAAAAAATAAAATAAAAAGAAAACAAAAAAATTATGGCTGGAAATACCAGCTAAAATATTAGGGAAAATATAAGATAAAAACTAAAACAAAACATATAAAAAAGGGTTAGAATGAAAGAAATATTGACAAACAAATAAAAGTAAAGTAAAGTAAAAATCAAATCAAATCAAATAAAACAAAATAAAAATGAACAGCTAAACTGTTTTTAGAAAGAATTTTAGAGGGTCTTCTTCATTAAATGAATATATATATATATATATATATATTGAATGGAAAATGTAAAATGAACTGATCTTTGAAAGAAAGAAAATGAGCATAGTACGAATAAAAAAAAAAAAGAAGAAAAATATACACTTGGATTCATTTTGAAGTAAAAATTTTCATTTTAAAATGATGTGTAAATCACTCTGTATTAGTTGAACTTGATTCTTAACATCTGTTGAAAGAAAAAGGGGGAAAAATAACCCCTCTTTTTTTTTTTCCTAGAAAAAACTTTTACACAAAGTTAAATATAGAAAAAAAAAAAAAAAATCCCTACAAAAATAGAAAAAAAAATTTTGAAAGTTAAAATGGCAATTCTGTAATATGTTTTAATTTTTGGTCTTCTTTTAAGAAGCCTCAAAATACTTTCCCTAAAAAAAAAAGTCAGAATACTTGCAATAAATTTGAACACGTGGGAGGCCAAGTAACTGCCAACTAAAGCAAAGCAGTAGTTATGTAAGAGGAAGGACAATTTTTTAAGGAAAAAAAAAAAAAAAAAAGGAGAAGACGACAAAACGGTAAGTATTTGATTAAATAAATAATATTATGTGATTAATTATGTATTAATAATTAAGAAAATTGATTATTCATTTAAAAGAAAAATATGATTTTTTACTAATTTTTAAAAATTTCAATTATTTGTTTAAAAACTTCTTTTTTAAAAAAAGTCTATTCCGTTATAAATCTCTAAAAACTAAGCCTTGATTTCCAGCCGAAGTAACTTCTTTGCAGCATTTGCCCCCTAAACTGACCTTCACCTTAATTAATGAAAACGTTAGCCCATGTTTGGTGCAAGGGTTTGGACGCTAAAATTACAATAAAATTTTCATTTTTTTTTTCAATTTCACTATTCACAGTTTTCTAACTCAAAATTTAAAAATCCATAACTTTTCATATATAAATTCAAATGAGATTTTTTTTTTGTCAAGTTACATTGACTTTCGAAACAAACGAAATAAGCTTCATATTGATATTATTTTTCCGAACACAGTTCAAGTTTTTACACTTTTTAACTCCAGTAATTCAAACACCACACCAAACTCATATTTCAATTCAAACTCAAATTCTACAATCCAAACTTTAGTACCAAACGCATGAATTTCAATAAAAATCGATATATGATATATGAAATGCAAGCCATCTGTCAATTTTGATTAAAAAAAAAAAAACTATTGACACCTCCACATTTTACTTTTCCCACCCACTTTTTAAAACCACTTACCATATTAATTTTAGAATTAAAAAAATTACTTGTTTCATCCCATAATTTTTCCAAAAAACCCTTATGAATGAATTATTTACTATTTTCTTTCTTCTCTCATTAAAGTCTAAATCCCTATACATTTTTCCTTTTTTTTTTTTAAGAAAAATGTTATATTTTATTGTTATTTTAATTTATTTTCAGGAGAATTTTTTTTAAGAGAAGATTATTTTATTTTGTTTGTTATTATTCCTATTTTTCAATAGTTTTTGTAGTTCTATGTTATAGTAAGTTTTTTGTTTTTTAAGAAAATATAAGCAAATGGAAAACGTGTATGCATGATATAGATATATAATTAAATATATTGATTTGATTGGTTATTCATTTTCTAAATAATTGAGATAAATATTTAGGAATTCACTATGAATTGTGAGCTTTTTCTAATTATCAAATAAAAGTATTAACCAAATTCATAAGATTTTTAACCATGTTTGTGCAATACTCAGCTATCATCAGCATATTAACCTCAAGTTTTAATCATCTCAAGAAGAAGTGTATCAAAGAATAAGTTAATAGACTTTTATCTTAACATATAAACCGATGAAAATTTTTTATTGGATATCTAAAAAGAAAAAAAAGAAAAAAGAAATCTTGTGGAGAAAGTAGAAAGACAAATAATTTAGTTATAATGGATTTTTGGGAAAACTAAGAGGTAAAACAAGTAATCATTTAATTTTAAAATTAATTTGTTGATGATTTTGGAAAGTGGATGAAAAAAGCATTTCACAAAAAAAAAAAAAAAAAAAAAAAAAAGCGGTAAGAAAAGTAAAATGGAGGATGTCAATAAACTCACCTAAAAATAAATCAACATTGTTACCAATTAAGAGTGTTTTGTTACTTTTTTTAAAAAATTCATATAGCAAATTGCTAAAATTAAAAATTTAAAAAGTAAATTATAACTGTATTATAATTTTACGGACAACAATGTAATTTAGTATAACCAAGACTTCACCCCGAATTCTCGGAGGGATAAAAATCAAAATTATTTACCCCCAAAAAAGACCTAATTAGTTTTGCAACCAAATAAAAAAAATGGACAAATATTTTTCTCAGAGCTCTTGGCCTTGTAATAATGTGTCCTGTGAACTTTAAATCATAAGATAAATTGGCATGTGACATGGTATGAATCGGAGAAGTTAAAAAACTAATGTGAAACGATCAATTACCTTATGAATTAGAATGAACAACGAAAATTAGAGAATTAAAACTAAACTTGTGTTTAAAATCATTGTACTGTTGTAGAGGAGCAGTTGGGACAAAGACCTAGTAGGGTAAAGAGGAGCAGTTGGGACGAGGAGCAGTTGAGACAAAGAAAGACCTAGTCTCCCAAAGACCTAATAGGGTAAAGAGGAGCAGTTGGGACGAGGAGTAGTTGGGACAAAGACCTAGTAGGGTAAGGTGGTGGGCTTGCAGTGGCAACCTCCACGTTATTCCAACTTAAATTTACTATTCATATTGCATTTTCGATCTCGACCTCAAGGAATGGTATAGCTTCTACGTAGCATATTAATTTGATACATAAATCCTTCTCATAGATTGTTTATATATCCTAATTATTATAAAGTCCGAACTCGGATCCACGATTTCTTGTATAAAGGTGATAAGTGGGCTTACCATCCCACTTTTAGGATGGGTGATCAGTGGTAGTTAGATAAGAACTTATGTCTTATGTAGGCGCCATCAGCTATATACAGAGGTGGAAATTACCCAATTAACCCTCGAGAAAAAAACACAAGTGTAATAGGATTTTGTTTAGTTTCTTCGTGAGTTTTTTGCGTTTGTTTCTGGTTTGACAGCTTCCCCGGAAAGAGTAGAAAATGATCATAGGGAAAAAATTGCTATATTCACATGTCCTTTAGACTCACAATAGATTACTCTTTTTTTTTTTTTTTTTGGCTGACCTTCTTTTTTTTTTTTTTTTTTTTTTTTCTTCTTCTTTCTAAATGGTGGTAACAGATATTAGTAGGTACACTTAGACATCTCAACTATATCGGCACCTCCTTAGTACCCTCATCCCTTATTTGTTCCATTTTTTATTAATGAAAAAAGAAAGATACAAGAATGTTTAGAAGAAAATAAAGCAAAAGGAAAATAAAAACATATTAAGGATAAAAAAAAACTTCCTATAGCTAGAGATCAATCTCAAATAATTAAGCAGAAACTCTCATTTTGAAAGATAATCTCAAATATGTCTCATTAAAAACCCTTTGATCAAAACAAATGTCAAAGGGAAAAAAGAGTACATATCTATCAAGGGATAAACAAAGGTCGGATACTTACAAAATCTATAAGAAGGTAATCCCATCATATCTTTAGAGACTTCGAAAGAAATAATTATGGGATAAGGGATGTTAATTTATCAGCCCACTTGATTATCCTTACGAAACACGGTAATTTATATTCTCCAAATAATCCCACGTTTCCATCTAAAAAAGAATTTCCAAATAATGGCTGACCCCAGTCGTTATGCTATTGTACAATAAAACAATGTCCTACGAAAATTGATTCCCTCTGCCTTTTTGTTGCTATATTTCTTTTACCTACCTTAACATTAAGGTTTTGGTCTACTCAAAAAAAAAAAAAAAAAAAAAAAGTAAGGTTTTGGACCCCACTTGAGCTGCTTCTGTCCCCTATTTTAACTGATCTCTTCAACACCTTGAAAGCTTTCCCAGAAAGTGCCGGGAATTTCCTCTCGACTTTCGGTCACGCGGCTGAAAATTTTGCCCATATATCTAATTAGGAGCCTGCAAACTCAAGGAAGTATTTTCTGATCATGCTTTTGATTTGTGCCTTTTGATTATGGATAACACCTATTTATTATCACCACCTCCTCCTCCTCCCTTTCTACAAGAAAAGTACGATGTATTTCTTAATTTCAGAGGTGAGGACACTCGGGAAAATTTTACAAGTCATCTTTATGATGCATTGTGTCGGAAAAAAATTGAAACTTACATAGATTACAAACTTGAGAGGGGAGATGAAATTTCATTAGCTCTTTTGAAAGCGATCCAAGGATCAAGACTTTCGATAATCATTTTCTCGGAAAATTATGCTTCTTCTCCGTGGTGCCTGGATGAGCTTGTGCACATACTCGGGTGTAAAGAAAAAAGCGGACAGCTTGTTGTGCCCATCTTTTACCATATAGATCCATCTTGCGTGCGGAAACAACGAGGGAGTTATGAAATTGCCTTGAGTGTTCTTGAAGAAAGGTTCAATAAGAAAAAAGTGAACCAATGGAGGAATGCTCTAACAGCAGCAGCCAATCTATCCGGGTGGGATTCACTGGTTACAAGGTACGTGCGTACCCTCTACTCTAAATTGCGAATATTTTTAAATAACGTTTTCATCGTACGGATAATTGTTGTTCATCTTGTTTTTCATTGATTCATGAATATCAGAGGAAAGAGAGAGAGAGAGAGAAAGAGAGAAAAGAAAATCATGAAAATAGCAGATTTTTTTTTTTTTTTTTAATTTAGAAATTTGCTTTCTTTGTTTGAATTTTGGAAGTTGATTGACTCGAATACTGAAATGAATAAAAGATATTCTGATTATCAGACAAAGGTTTCCACTGTTAAATAGAGGTTAATTTGAACCCACACAACTTTAAAAAAAAAAAAATGGTTTAGTGATAGGGTCAGGGGAAATTAATATTTATATAGTTGTGCAAGACCCACATAATTTTATAAGTTTAACCCGTAAAGTTAGATGTTCATTTAGTTACACGTAAAGTTTCATTAGAATCAATAGAAAATTACATGAACCTGCTATAAAAAATAATAATAATAATAATACAAGGTTTCACAAGGGGTGACGAATATGAGACTAAACTATTGTATTTGTCTTTCATATATGCTAGGCCCGAGGCCAAATTAGTTGAGGCAATCGTGGAAGATGTTTTGAAGAAATTGAATTATATTTCACCTTTTGATGATTTCAAGGGCCTAGTTGGAATTGGCAAACGCATTGAAGAAATTATAACGTTGTTACAGATAGGATCACTTGATGTTCGCACCATTGGTATTTGGGGCATGGGCGGTATAGGCAAAGCAACTCTGGCGAGTGTTGTATTTAGCCGACTGGCCTCTCAATTTGAAGGTTGCTGCTTCCTTGAAAATGTGAGGGAAGAGTCGGAAAGACATGGATTAAATCATTTGCGCAATACGTTTTTCTCCAAACTATTGGAGGAGGACAATTTGGATTTGGGCCCCCTAAGTGTGGGAACAAGTTTTATTAAGAACAGATTACGCCGTAAAAGAGTGCTCATTGTTCTTGATGACGTGAATGATTCGGATCAATTAGAGCCTCTTGTTGGAGATCATAGTTGGTTTGGCATTGGAAGTAGGATTATTGTAAGAACAAGAGATATGCAAATGCTTAGGAATGAAGTTGATGAAATATACTCCGTCGAGAGGTTAAACTTTGGTGATGCTCTTCAACTTTTTCACTTTACCGCATTCAGAAGAAGCTCTCCGACGACAGATGACATTGAGTTGTCGAAAAGGGTTGTAAAATATACCCAAGGTGTTCCGTTAGCTCTTAAAGTTTTGGGCTCTTTCCTTCGAGGCAAGAGAAAGGAAAATTGGGAAAGTGAACTAGATAAATTGAAAGTGGTTCCCAATAATAAAATTCAGAATGTGTTGAGAGTGAGCTATGAGGGACTGGATAAGAAAGAGAAGAATATATTTCTGGATATCGCATGTTTTTTCAAAGGAATGGATAGAAATTACGCGGAAAAAATATTGGATGCTTGCGGTTTTTCTGCAAAAATAGGAATAGATGATCTTATTGACAAGTCTCTCATAATCATCAATGACGGCAACACACTTTGGATGCATGATTTGATACAAGAAATGGGCTGGGAAATCGTACGATCTATTGAAGATCTTCGAAAGCACAGTAGGCTGTGGATCGCTCAAGATATCTATCATGTTTTCAAGCATCATAAAGTACGTAAAAAGTGGAGTGAATTTCCCTTTTAAATTTCATTCACATTTCAAGGAAAAAATGTCTACACAAAATAACACCATATATATATATGTATGTATGTTTGTATTTGTATATTGTATGTTCGTCTATAAATTGTTCTCTTTTGTCAGGGGACTGGAGCAATTGAAGGAATCTTCCTAAACATGTCTGAGTTTGGAGATATACATTTGAGTCCCGAAGTTTTCGAAGAGATGTATAATTTGAGACTGCTCAAAATTTATTATTCCAGCCACGACAACAAGGGCAAAGTGTACCTTCCTTTGAGTCTTCAATTGCTTCCTAATACTCTAAGATATCTCGATTGGTACGAATGCCCGTTGAAATCTCTGCCGTCAAGTTTTATGCCTCAGAATCTCGTTGAAATTGACATGCGCTATAGCCAACTTGAGCGACTTTGGGATGGGGTCCAGGTATACTCTAATCCTGTTTTTGTTAGTATATTTAGTTTGTAAGTTGCGTACTCGCACGCATAATTCTTATTGCCAGTTTTCTTCTTTTACAGGATCTTATAAACTTGCGACATATCGATCTTGGTCACTCTAAGTACCTGACTCAAGTCCCGGATCTCTCTCTTGCTCCAAAACTTGAGAGTATAGATCTTGAATGTTGTAGAAGTTTACTTCACGTTCCTTGCCTCAGTATCAAAATTCTAGAGAAATTTAGTCCCTCTCTGGATGGGAGCTACTGCAAAGACCTTTGTTGTCATGAAGGGCGAGATGATCCAAGACTTCTCGGGACAGTTAATCTCACGGGATGCTCAAATCTCAAGTCGCTCTCGATAATCGTTGGGAATGTGAAATACTTGCATTTAGGTGACACTGCAATTGAAAATTTTCCATCATCATTTTGGTCTCTGAATAACCTTGTTTCATTGAACCTCAGCAACTGCCTATCGCTTAAGAATCTGCCAACAAGCATTTGTAAGTTGGAGTCTCTGCATGAACTTAACCTATCCGGTTGTTCATCTCTCGCCAGGTTTCCAGAACTTCCCAATAATTTAAGACATCTAATTTTCCACGAGATGGCATTAGAACAAGTCCCATCATCAATTATGCATCTCTCTCATCTCGAGGCATTTCATCTGGATAATTGCAAAAAGCTTAAGAGTCTCTCATCCAGCATTTGTAAGTTGAAATCTCTGAAATCACTTTCTCTTCGTGGCTGCACAAAGTTGGGAAACTTCCCTGAGATCTTGGAGCCCATGGAGTTTCTAGAGCAGCTCGATTTACATGCAACAGGAATTAAAAAGCTACCATTTTCGATCGAAAAACTGGTCGGACTTTGTTATCTGAGCTTGAGTTCGTGCGAAAATCTTGAGTTTGTCCCGAGTAGCATCTACAATATAAACTGCCTCAAAAGCATCTTCTTCGCTAACTGTTCAAAACTTGAAAATCTGCCTCCCATGAGTGATTTGTGCCATTTGGGTTATCTCGACCTTAGCTACTGCAACGTAGTGGAAATCCCCGATTCACTTGGCTATTTGTCCTCGGTAATCACATTGGATTTACGAGGAAATTCTTTTGGTAGCATACCTGCATGCATTAAACAACTTTCTAAGTTGAAGGTTCTCAAGTTAAGCGATTGCAAGAAGCTACGATCTTTGCCGAGGCTTCCATCGTCGTTAGAGTATCTGAATGCAAGCGGATGTGAGTTATTGGAGGAAGTATCGCCTTCAAGTACGGAATTCACTCGAGGGCATGTCGACTATAACGTTTTTCATAGTTGGGATTTTCTATTTTATGGCTGCCTAAAATTAAATCAAGATGCACGCCACAATACAATGACTGAATTCCAATCCAGAGTTTTGCAGACATCAACAATATCAGTATCATCGGAACCTGAAGAAATTGAAGTAAGTATTTTTTAGCTTAAGTAAGTTAATATTTTTTTTCTTTTCAATATTTGAAATAATAATAATGAGAATTTTCTACATCGCTCAGGATTCAAAATTAAAATATCTTGAAGTAAGCGTGTGTTTCCCGGGAACGGAAATTCCAAAGTGGTTCAATCACCAATCTGATAAATCTTCAGTAAATATCGAGCTCTCTCCGCATTGGCATGGTAGCAACTTCTTGGGATTTGCTTTATGCACCGTTGTTACATTTGGGGACCATCATTGTTGTAACTTCAAAGATATGTATTTTTACTGCGAACTCCATTTTAAAAACAATCGTGGCGAAACCAACACCCTTTTTTGGAATTTTCCACGATGGGAAGATTGTGAACTGAAGCAATTAGAAACAACAGTGTTCTATTCAGAACATGTGTTCATGTGGAGTAGGCAAGTGAGCTATCGTGATTGTCTCGACGCAGTAGAAGTGTCGTTTGAATTCTTTATTAGAGATGATAGGGGTCAACTTCTTGCGTCCGATGAATGCGAAGTTAAGAGATGCGGCGTTCGCCAACTGTACCTTCAAGATGCAGAGGAATTTCATTTTGTCAACAATCAATACAAATTCAGCCAATCAGATGCTATCTTTGACGAGCCTCAACCAAGCGGAACTCGGACGCTTGATTCCGAGAGGGAAGAACCAGACGAAGATGATCACCAACCAAATAGCAATGGAACAGTTCACTCCGTTATGAAAGAAGGAAAAGAAGAGGAACCAACTGGAAGAGGTAGATATAAAAGTCTCTTCCTCTCTCTGTTTGTTTTTCTTGATTTTAAAAGTCCCCCTCTTAATAAGTATAAATACCGATTACTAAGTATAAATAGAGGGTGTTACATGTTATATTTATTTCGAGCAACAATAACTCAAAGCATTCATATATTGTTAACGCAAGAACAAACCCAGTTGAACACAAACGCCAATAACACCAAACCAACTCAAGAACAACAAGACTTTTATTAACCACAGGAAAATCACAAGAAACCAAACTCTATCACACATCCAAGCTCCACCATCTACACAGAGCTTCTTGTTGTTACAGTCAATGGCTTCTCTCTCTCTCTCACCAGATTCACTCAAGGCTCTCTCTCTCTAACTCTCTAAAACAGAATTGAACCCACTAAGTAATGAAACAGTAAAACAACAACCTATGTATAAGTTTGAACAGCCATTTGAAACTATTTGCTAAACTACCCTTGATTTCTAAACTAACAATCTGATTTCCAGTGCATCCTTGACAGTCCAGTAAACGTGTGCACATCAGCTAACATATATAGATAGTAAAAACGTACTTACCCTCTATTTGTGCATCTTACATTTGAGACAGAACCTTAGTGAAAGGCTTAACTATAGATATATATGTGTGTGTAATAATAAAAGAGCATTTATATACATGAGCTTAGATCTGTTATACCATTTTTCTATCTCATAGACTATCCCCCAATACTTTTTGACAACTCATTTAATTGCTCAAGTAGTTTTAGAATTTAGTATTGGGGGACAACCAATGAGACAGGAAATTTAAGACAACATATATGGATTTTTTGATACGTTCATGTTGCACATGCGTGGAAACTACAATCCCCCAGTCTTATGGAAATGGATTCAGATCACTCCTCTTTAAGCTACGATAGTACGAGCGGGATGATCTGATAAAATTCATAAATGGTTGTAGCTTGCCTTAAATTGTTTAAGTTCTTTTTTGTGAAGAAATTAGTGTAGAGTTTTCTTTTCCTGCATTACCTTGTTGGTGTTTTTTTTTTTTTTTTAATCATTGAATTAGAGCTTGTTATAATTCTTCCTGTATTTTTAATGCTAATGTTATACAATTGTATAATCTTTGGATGAGCAGATACTAAACAAGCTCAGGTGCTGGATGAGCTCATAAAAGATATCCTCAACCTGGATATTGGTGAGGCTCAATCTTTCACTCATCTCTGTTCCAACCAATAATGCAGTACTTCAATTTCTATGTATTTTTTTAATGATAATTACACAATTTTAATTCTATGTTTGAATGTAGATTCTGTGGAAACTCAGCAGTTAGACGAGCTAATCGAAAACATCATGGATTACTTCGATAATAGTACAGAAGACCCTTCCTCCACTCAATGATCGAATTTTCTTTCATCTGGTTTTTTATGAAGGTAAACTGAAAGAAAGCAACTATTTGGTGATTTCTCATTTTAGTTTTTAGCGTTTATTTTTCTTTGGGGCATGTTTGATGTACTATATTAGAATAATGTATTGTATTATTTTATAGTGTAATACAATGTTTGATATAGCTACTATATTGTATAAGTTAATACACATCTTTCTTACAGTATATTTTCAGTTTACTGTGTGGTATAATTAATTATCGGGATCGAGATCATGGTTAGGGCTATGGCTGGGCAAGAGTTGAGGTTGAACTAATTTCAGGTCAAACATAGGGCGGGCTACACCCCGTGATGGTGTTAGGATTTAACTCCAATGAGGCACAAATAAATTTTAAGAAATTCATAGATTAGAATAAAATGAAGAAAAATGATAAATTACTTGGTAATAATTTTTTTTTATATGCTCTTTACTTGATTTTCTTCTGTTCTTTTAAAATATTTTTCCATATTCTCCAATATAGAATCTAAAAATAAAAATTTAAATTGCAACAATAATTCATCGTACATATTTCTAGTGTAATATTATGGACCTAAAGAAATAAAACAAAGAGAAACAAAATTCTTAATCACCAAAAAATAAAAAAGTTAAATAAAAAACACAAAAAGAAAGTTTATCGACATTCTTATAGATAAAAATAAAATTTAGAAGGTATGTTAAAATGATAAACAAAAAATTTTATCTATACGTTAACCATGGAGTATTATTCTTCAAAAAAAATTACGGGTTATTGAGATTAACGATCTTGAGGAATAATCATACCGTAAATTTTTTTTTTTTTACGAACAAAGCAAGCGAGGAAAAATAAAGAAAAAGAAAGAAAGAATGAGAGAGAAATAAATAAGAATGTTGCATATTAGCACTCTTTTCAGGGGTAGTAAAAAAGAATCATATAGGAAGTTTAAAAGAAAAGAATCAAATAAATGAGAAAATTCATTGAAGTCCGTATAACATGAATAAGGGGAAAAATATAAAAAGGAAAGATGGGAAGGAGAGAGAGATACAAAAAGGAAATATAGGAAGTAAGGACTAAAGAGAACAGGAAAAAATGAAGACATATTCACCAGTGTTAAAAATAGTGGGTGGTGGACAACTTGTAAACAAATGAAATAGAATGGGAGAAAATTAAAGGGTTTGAAGCGTAGGAATTACTTTCCTTAAAGTTTTATTTACCTCCATTACAAACATTTTGATATCGGATGTTTTGACAAATTACCTCCAAGATATAACAAACCCATGAATTTAATAAGTAACAATATTATTAAATTCCAGAACAAGATGTGAAATTGATATCAAAAACTGGAGTTTTAGAGCCTTTGATATGTATGTCCATGAAGAGTTATAATAGATACAACAATCATGTCTTTTAAATTAAAAGGTGTCTTTTCAGTCAAAAAAAATATCTATTTCAACAGACATACCTGTTGATTATCATAATTAATTATGACCGTTAGATTGTAATAATTCAATTAATGGTTTAAATTAAATCTGAAATCATTTAAATCCGACTGTTAAATCGTATCCGATCAGATCAACGGTCCAGATTTAATCTGAAAAAGCACCGCCTTAAAAAATAGAATGCTCATTGACTCCTTGGGACGATGTGTACGTGCAAAGTGCGCCCTAAACACCCAATCGCCCTTGCGTGTGCACATGTGGTGGTGCACGGTAGTAGCATAGTCCTCAATATACATCTAGCTAATAATCCTTACACTTCACTTGTTTCAATTTATACCACTACACTTGTTTGTGTTTCTCCAATGTGAGACTATTATTTTCACTATTCAATAATAATAGAAAAAATATTATAATCTCTCTAACACACTGAGTCTGAAAAGTCCATCTTTGACAATAATAATAATAATAATAATAATAATAATAATAAACCATGAAAGTTGCAAGTAATCCTTCCGTCTTCCAAAAAAAAAAAAAACTAAAAAAAACTACCGTTTGCCTTAGCCTGTTCAGCTAGATGTCAAAATTTTTTTTTTTTTTTTTTAAGAGTCAATAACTAAAGACAAACGGTGAATTCCTTTTTTTTTTTAATAATATTCCATGTTAACTATAGCCATGAAGACGTAATTCAAGGAATGATCAGTATGAAATCATCAACCTTCAGAGTACTAAGCAACCTATTGAGTAGTCGGGAATTGTTGACGCCAACTAATAACATGAATGTGAACGAGCAGTTATTCATTTTTTTAACCATTTGTGCACAAGGCGCTACAAACCGACACGTTTCGTATTTATTCCAGCATTCTAAAGAAATAACATCACGTTGGTTCTTTAAAGTGTTGAAGGTTATTTGTGCATTGAAGGACGAATTCATCCGACCACTTGACTACACGGCGGTGCAACATTTGATAAATGACCACGCGGAAAAATATCGGCCATTGTTTGATGTACGTTAACGATGTTCTCTAACTACCAATATTGTACGGTTTTCGATTAATAAATGTGGATGATGTTACGCTTATTGAATATTCTAATGGGTCATGCAGGGTTGTATTGGTGCTATTGATGGGACACACGTCCCATGTGTCCCAAGGCGCGAGAATGCTGATGGTTGGATTAATCGTAAAGGGTTTCACTCGCATTTTCTTCACTCTCTTCCGTTCCATGTTAACTTCCAAAAAAAAAAAAATCCCTTTTTTATTTATTAAACTATTTTTCATTTATAAACAATTCCCTTAAATGAAAAAAACCTTAATTCCATATGAGATGTTGATGAAAATTCTTAAAACCTTTTCCAAAATCGACATAAGTAATAGTATTCAACAATCAAATATTTCTTGTAAATATGAACCTTCAATATTTTCATGGACATACACTTCTCATTCGAACGTGACAGGCAATTTCTTCCAAATACTATATCAATCATCTAAAATACTTAAATCCACATATACTTATAAAAAAAAATCCACACTATCAATCATCTAAATTACTTAAATCCACATATACTTGTAAAAAAAAAAATCCACATACACACACACATATATATTCACATATATCCAACGAGAAGAGTTTTCAATGTATATATACATATATATTATTCCCCTTCTCAATCTTAGTAGATCTTCTTCAGACCTTCTTCAATTTCTTTTTTCTTATTTCTTCTTCTTTTTTTTTCAGTGGTTTGAGGGAGTTCGTACGTAAGATTTTTTTTTTTTTTAAATGGTCATTCGGAGGTCAGTTTCAGTAGTACTGGTAGAAAAATAAAATAAAATAAAAAAGAAGGTGCTAGATCCCTTTTTTATAAATTTATAAAAAATAATAAAAACAAAAAAAGAGAGACGGTCCTATATCAATTATGGTGGAGTTTTGGCAGTTCTTATATATAGAGTTAGAGATAATTCGTTTATTCCCAAAAATCTTCCCCGACGTCTAACTATCATGGTTGTCAGAGTATGAGATTGGGAATTAATTGTGAAAATTAAGAATCTCGATAAAGACATACATGGAAATTTAATTGGAATATTATATTTTATGACACTATTTTTCTCGATCATATACCCTTTAAAGAATCATCCAGATATATATATATATATATATGCATAAGCAAGCCCAAATCGGATCTTTTATTGCGACAACAACGAAAGAAAAAACCGAATTTGATGATCAAGACCACTAACTATGCTTTCGAGTTTCAAGCTTATTTTCTCTGAGGGCGTCGTGGCTATTTTTCCTACGTGGACAGACTCGACCTAAAAGGTTCAAATTTGTGCTCAACATATATTAATTGTCACCACAAAAAAAATTAAAAGTTAAATGTTAAAAAAAAAAAAAAAACAGTGGTCCAATAGTTAAAGATTTTTGTGATTGTGGCTCTATTTTTATTGGTAATTATATATGTGATTTTGATTTATTCAAATGTCAATTTTTCTAAACGGTAAATGGTTTAACTTATATAAAGGTCACGAGACTAAATGACGGCTAACATTCAATTTTTTCGTTTTAACCCTATGTGTGAATCAACCAACGAGCACAAATAATTAACATCATTAAAAAAAGTTGGTATTTCAATTAAGAAGTACTAAAACTATAATTTATGATAAATTCATAAAGAAATGTTGTATGTTTTCAGATCTACAAGATAAAATGAGACAATCTCTATTATTTTAGGAATCTAAAATTTGAAATTATCCCAAGAAATATAATGTTTTTTTTCCTTTAAAAAAAAAAAAAGAAAATGTGAGGTTTAATATGAAAATTTTATGGTGGGAACTGTATATTTACTCTACCGGTAGACATTGTTGTTTTAACCATTTAATTACCTTTTCAATGATTTGATGTGCGAGAGTGTTCATATTAACAATTTGAAGCACACAAAGTTATGAATTTATCCCGTATCGTTAAGTTATTAGGTTGTTGGATATTTATATATGAATTGTTCATTTCTTGTCTTTAAGTTAAATTTTGTCTTTTTGAAATTGATTTATATCCAAACTTATTTAACAATATGCTCTGTACATTATAATTTAAAATATACAGTTCCTATGATAATATTTTTTTTCTTAAAACATATTAAAAAAAAGGCCATGTTTGCACAAATTCATTTTTTCACTATATAATTTACATTTGCAAGGTAACGAATTAACTTTCTTATATCTATTTCGCAATATTAATTACAACTACCAAGATTATTTGGCAAGGTTCCAACAAAATGCTAAATTTGGTAGTCCTTTGCTTTCTAATTCTTCCTTGATATTAATTATTAAAAAAAAAATGTGTGTACATTGCATATTCTCTCACGTAGAGTAAAATAGTTCAAAGTTAAATGATCAGTAGACATCCTTTTTGTAACTAATTCGCAAAGCTATCACTTCATTTGTGGCTGTTTATAGTAGCCCCTTAATCAAAGCCAAAACAGTCGGGTCTCTCTCAAATCTGTCCTCGAAAGATTCTTGTACATATTACTACCTAACTAGAGAGTTCTAGAAAAGCATCCCAAAAAATAAAAATAAAATAAAACAATATAAATGACTGTAACACGTTGGCTTTGTTGCGACAGCTGCAGCGGATGTTCACAAAATAATTAAATAATAATAATAATAAAAAACTGTGGCTTTGTTGTGACGAACTATTTGTCCACGTGGATGTATCTCCATTAATGCCTCTTAAGACCACAACTTTCTTTGGAGTACCAAATATACATCTTGACAAAATTCCAAAACCATGCTTTGACCCTACATCAGCGTGACCTGGCCCAGTCACGTGTACGTTACATATATACGTAGTTGTCGTCTCCTATTAACACCTTTATAAACTGTTATTTATAATTAGAGTCGGTTTGATGTAACGGTTTGAGTTGGAATTTTTAAATTTAAGTTGATTAATTTTTTAAAAATTAGTTATAATTTTTATTGATTTTTCAGAAAAAAATAAAAATAAAAACAGAGAAAAAAATTTTGAGTTTAAACTCATTTACCAAACGAGGTCTTAGTATTATCATATTACTAAATTCTAAAAAAAAAGTTACATTTTTCTAAAAAAAAATTATATTAAATTAACCGGTGGTTATAAAATTTTAAATAAAATATTATAATTGTCGGACTCGACACATGTTCTATATGTTCATGAATGTTCTAAAATTTGCTAAATAATGTGCATTTTAAATTATTATGGTGCTAAGTAATGATACTGTCCCTTTTTAGCATTATTTGTCATTTTAGTACACCTTTAAATTTTCTTCTCTATAAATACGTGCCGATGCCGCACAAGACTGGCCGTGAGAGACACAACAACCAAAATCTTTGAACATCTTTTTCTGCTTTTTCTTTGAATTTTGATAAGACAGCAGTTAGGACTAGATATCATGATATATATCATGGCAACCGAGCTCTTGTACATGAGCCCTGGATGCTTCTTCGCACACAAACTCAGTACATCACAAAGTGCACGCAGGCCTCTTCAAGGCATTGCCTCCACCACTTCCCGACCCTCTCAACTGGTCCGCTGTTCTGCCGATCAAAGACTGTCGGCTAATTACCAGCCGTCTTCTTGGAGCTACGATTTTCTGCAGTCCCTAGAAGCTAATTACCATGTATGATATGATCTTCTAAACATGCTGTACTTCTTAAACTCCTTTTTTTTTTTTTTTTGGTAACTGGTTAAAACGTTAATTTCGTATGCAGGTTGAAACATACAAGGAGAAAGTGGAGAAGTTAGAGAAAGAAGTGAAGCTCATGATTAACAAAGAGGACGCTTCATTGATGTCCACACTTGAGTTGATTGATGACATCCAACGGCTGGGATTGGGGTACAGATTTGAGGAAGAAATAAGGAAAGCACTTGAAAGGATTTCCTCATTAGAAGGATTTAATTCCGGAATCGAGAAAAGCCTACACGCTACTGCTCTCGGTTTCAGGCTCCTCAGACAACATGGGTTTAACTATGTTTCTCAAGGTATTAATTTTTGGACCAAATTTTTTTCCAAAATTTTGAAAACAAGATTCGTTCCAGAAAATTTAAGGAAAAATATAAAATAAAAAGGGCCTCCAATGGAAAGCTTTTGATATAATAACCTTAAAAAAAGTTCACCTTAAAAAAATGAGGTTTATAATGTTTTTTTGAATTCCAAGTTTTCCAGCTGCCTTAAATATAACGGTCGACTTTAACTATGTTTAGAAAATTAGGAGAAATTGTTAATATTTCATGTGGTATAGTTACATATAAATCTTTTACCTGTAAGTCTGTAAATACTTACTTGAAAATAATTTGACAAATAAGATTAATTAGATTTAGAACCTTCTAGTTGTTTTTTTTTTTTTTTTTTTCAAATGTCTATATGTTTTTTTTTCCCCAGCTGTTTTATGTTGTTTTTGCAAGAGACAGGTGTTACGTGGCTCGTGCTCGGTCACAAATCATGATTTTTTTTTTTTTGTTTCACAAATCATGATTTTCTTTTCCACGAGTATGACATAAAAATTAGAATATTTAACTTTTGTCTCGTACGTTTGGCCGGAAAGAAAAAGACAAAATCAAAGAGAGTTTTTTTTTTTTTTTTTTTTTTTTTGCTAGAACAAAGAAATAGTACGTACAAATCAAATAAATAGACTGTTCTGTAATTAACTTTTTGTTTTTGTTTTTGTTTTTTTCTCTGTGTAAGTTCTGTAAATAATAGCTTTTACTATTTAGAACCTAAGGAATTAAATGAAAGACAAAATCAAGAAAGTATACAAACAGATCAAATAAATAAACTGCTCTGTAAATAACTTTTATTTATTTTTTATTTATTTAGAACTTAAGTAATTAAATATTGTCTATCACTAAATATGGTACGATCGCATAACAATTCTCACCAAAATTGTTAATAGACACGGTAGGCGATCATTTTCAAAGAAAACTGTGGTTAAATAGGCGATCAATTTTTAACTGTTTTTATTATTAAATTTTTTTTTACTAAAATTTTTTTTAGTCATTGCAATTTAAGAAGGGTTTAAAGGGAAGGAAAATAAAGAGAGGAAAAGCAAGTTTAAAGAACATACAATTCTACAAAAATAAAAATAAAAAACATTTCAAAAAATAAATAAATATATAAACAGCCTTTAGTGTTAGAAAGAAATTAAAGATGCTGAGTGCCATACTATTTTGACCAATCCATTTAATTATACTTAAGTTCAAGAAAAAATCAATTTAATCATACTTGTCATATAAATTTTTTTATTTTTTATTTTGGTAAATATACTTGTTGTACAAGTTAAACTGATAAAGATTGTGTTTATTATGACTAAGACAGATATTTTCAAGATCATCAAAGATCAAAATGACAGTTTCAAGGAATCCCTCTCTAAAGATGTCAAAGGCATGCTAAGTCTCTACGAGGCTTCGCATCTTGCTTTTCAAGGCGAGAGCCTCTGGGACGAGGCCAGGGAATTCACACGGACGCATCTCAATGACCTAATTAGATCTGATGATTTAAGCAAAGACGTCGCAGAGGAAATTAGGCATGCATTGGAGCTTCCTTTGCACCAAAGAATGAACAGGCTGGAAGCTAGACGGTACATAGAAGGATATGCTAAAAGGTCAGACGCAAACCGAGTTCTACTCGAATTCGCCAAGTGGGATTTTAACATGGTACAATCGACACTGCAGAACGATCTTAAAGACTTGTCGAGGTATGTAGATTTACAGTTTATTATGAAAAGAAATAAGCATGTGTGAAGTACATGTAGTACATATATAACTAGTCATGAAAATTAAGATGTTTCCGCTTAATTTGTTAGCTAGTTTCACATCATGAATAATTTAACTATTGGGATTGACTTGAAATTTTAATTAGGTGGTGGAAAGATGTGGGATTGACAAACAAGTTGAGCTTTGCAAGAGACAGACTTGTGGAGTCCTTTTTTTGGTCCGTTGGGATGGCGTTTGAACCTCAATATAGCAGGCTCCGCAAAGAGTTAACGAAAGTGTTTGCTTTCGTTACAGTCATCGACGACGTCTATGATGTCTACGGTACTGTGGATGAACTAGAGCTATTTACCAATGCCATTGAAAGGTTGGTGTTATGGTAACTTAAATTCCCACAAAAACATTTGTAAAATCAGAAACAAAAAAAAAAAAAAAATCATGATTAATTTTTGTTTAATTTTTCGAGATGTAATTTCAGATGGGATGTCCAGGCTGTGCAGAATCTTCCAGACTACATGAGGATATGCTTCCTAGCTCTCTACAACACTGTCAACGACTTGGTTTACGAAACTCTCAAAGAGCGAGACGAGTACATTCTTCCCTACCTCACAAAAGCTGTAAGAAACTAGCTATGTTCATATTTTACTCGAGCAAATTTTTGTAATTTTTCATTTTGAAAAAAAGATTTTCATATTAATTTCTGGCCGTGTGGTGACTTTGGTAGTTTTTTTTTTTTTTTTTTTTTCTTTTAGTGGGCTGACATGTGCAAAGCTTTTCTACAAGAAAAGAAATGGACACAAAACAAGGAAACGCCAAGGTTTGAGAACTACCTTGAGAATGGGTGGATGTCATCATCAGGAGGAGTCTTTTTGGTTAATGCATATCTGTTAATGAGCCAAGATATCACAAAGCAAGGGCTTGAGAGCTTGGAGAATTACCACAATCTCTTGCGATGGCCGTCTATCATTTTTCGGCTTACCAATGATTTGGCAACTTCATCGGTATTATATAATCATGATTAGTGAATCTACTTTCCTTTATTTCCCTTTTAGATTTCTTAACATATGGTAAAATATGTAACATCGATTCTTTTTTTTTCCCCCTACTGTAAAAAATGCAGGCGGAACTCGAAAGAGGTGAAACTGCCAACTCAATTTCGTGCATCATGAGTGACACTGGCCTTTCTGAGGAATCTGCTCGTCAACACCTAAGAAATTTGATTGAAGAAACATGGAAGCAGATGAACAAAGACACAATGTCTGGCGAGTCTCCGTTCACGAAGCCTTTTATGGAGACAGCAATTAACCTTGCTCGGATTGCGCAATGCCAATACCAGCATGGAGATGGGCATGGAAATCCCGACACAAAATCAAAGAACCGAGTTTTATCTCTTATAATCGACCCCATTAAGTAACAAAACAATATTTTCTTCTTCAAACTGTAATAATTCAAAATACGATGGAACCATATAATGATGTTAGAAACAAAAATAGAAATATTGGGCTAACAAATAGATAGGAACAGAGCATATATATAAATGATATAAATATATATATATATATATATATAAAACATAATGCAAGTGTATGTTATGTAAAAATTCCCTTTTGAAGGAAGTATATATAATTGATCCTTTAGTCATTAAAGAAAGAACATATGTGTGTGCTAATTAATTCATCTCTCTTTATCTAGCTAGTTATTTTTGCAAAAGTACGCAGATCAAAGCTATGATATTAGGTAGATCATTTCTTAATCTCTGTTTGAACGCAGTATATATATCCAAACAAAGTAAATTTTTTGGAGTTTTAGGCCCAGTCTAGTGCAATCCAAATAAATCTTTGTAACTAAGCAAAATAGAATTAGTCGACAGTGATCCAAAGCAAACGCATTCCACATCCTCCACCTGTACACGAGGCATTAATTGTTGCGTTCGTTCACATAAATTTTCTTATGAACCAAAACATCACAAAGCAAGGACCGGCCCTGTTTTGTTCCAGCAGGGTCGCCACTGCCTTGAGGAAAAATAAATAAATATATAAATAAAAAGATCGAACAGTCATTTTCTACAAGTCTAGGATTAAATTGTAAATTTCTGAAAAAATAGTAAAATGTGATGTGCTCAGAGGAAGAAAACAAAGACCAACAACCCGAAAACTACTCCAAAAGGGATTTCTAAAATCACTTTCGACTCAGTTGTGTTAATCAAGCGTGACAAATCATGCGTGACACCAATTGTGTCTCAAAGGAATTTGGTTATCAAAACACAAGGAATTTGCAGGTTGCTACAACTATTGGAAAAGGATGAACAAAGATGTACGTGGCTGAAGAGATTCTCCGTTTGCAAAGCATTTTGTAGAGACAACAGTTAATTACCTTGCTTAGTATTTTTCCCACCTGATACTAGATCGAAGAACCGAGTCTTTTCTTTAATAATAGTTCCCAATCATATAAAAGAAGAGGAACCAAGTGGAAGAGGTAAATATAAAAGTCTCTTCCTCTCTCTGTTTATTTTTCTTGATTTTAAAAGTCCCTCTCTTATAAATAGAGGGTGTTATATGTCATATATTTTGAGCAACAATAACTCAAAGCATTCATATATTGTTAACGCAAGAACAAACCCAGTTGAACACAAACGCCAATAACACCAAACCAACTCAAGAACAACAAGAAACAATACACAAACGAAATCTGGGAAAACCTCTGAGACTTTTATTAACCACTGGAAAATCACAAGAACACCAAACTCAATCTTCACAACACATCTAAGCTCCACTATCTACACGGAGCTTCTTGTTGTTATAGTCAATGGCTTCTCTCTCTCTCTCACCAGATTCACTCAAGGCTTTCCCTCTCTAACTCTCTAAAACAGAATTGAACCACCCACTAACTAATGAAACAGTAAAACAACAACCTATGTATAAGTTTCAACAGCCAGTTGAAACTATTTGCTAAACTACCCTTGATTCCTAAACTAACAATCTGATTTCCAGTGCTTCCTTGACAGTCCAGTAAACGTGAGCCACATCAACTAACATATATAGATATTAAAAACGTTACACTAGCGAGTGAATGTAGTGTAAACACCCTCTATTTGTACATCTTACATTTAAGACAGAACCCTGATGACAGGCTTGCCTATAGATATATATGTGTGTGTGTGATAATAAAAAAGCATTTATATACATGAGCTTAGATCTGTTACACCATTTTTCTATCTCATAGACTATCCCCCAATACTTTTTGACAACTCATTTAATTGCTCAAGTAGTTTTAGTATTTAGTATTGAGGGACAACCAATCAGACGAGACAACATATATAGATTTTTTGATATGTTCATGTCGCACATGCATGGAAACTATAATCCCCCAGTTTTATGGAAATGGATTCAGATCACTCCTCTTTAAGCTACGATAGTATGAGCGGGATGATCTGATAAAATTCATAAACGGTTGTAGCTTGCCTTAAATTGTTCAAGTTCTTTTTTGCGGAGAAATTAGTGTAGAGTTTTCTTTTCCTGCATTACCTTGTTGGTGTTTTTTTTTTTTTTTTAAATCATTGAATTAGTGCTTGTTATAATTCTTCCCGTATTTTTAATGCCAATGTTATAAAATTGTATAATCTTTGGATGAGCAGACACTAATCAAGCGCAGCGGCTGGATGAGCTCACGAAAGATATCCTCAACCTGGATATTGGTAAGGCTCAATCTTTCACTCAACTCTGTTCCAACCAATAATGCAGTACTTCAATTTCTATGTATTTTTTTACTGATAATTACACAATTTTAATTCCATGTTTGAATGTAGATTCTGCGGAAACTCAGCAGTTAGACGAGATAATCGAAAATATCATGGATTACTTCGATAATAATACAGAAGACCCTTCCTCCACTCAATGATCGAATTTTCTTTCATCTGATTTTTTTTATGAAGGTAAACTGAAAAAAAGCAATTATTTGGTGATTTCTCATTTTAGTTTTTAGCGTTTATTTTTCTTTGGGGCATGTTTGATGTACTATATTAGAATAATGTATTGTATTATTTTATAGTGTAATACAATGTTTGATATAGCTACTATATTGTATAAGTTACTACACATCTTTCTTACGGTATATTTTCAGTATACTGTGTGGTATAATTAATTATCGGGACCGAGACCTTGGTCAAGGCTATGGTTGGGCGAGAGTTGAGGTTGAAATAATTTCAAGTCAAACATAGGGCGGGCTACACCCAGTGACGGAGTTAGGATTTAACTCCAATGAGACACAAATAAATTTTAAGAAATTCATAGATTAGAATAAAATGAAGAAAAATGATAAATTACTTGGTAATAAATTTTTTATCTGCTCTTTACTTGATTTTCTTCTCTTCTGTTCTTTTAAAATATTTTTCCATATTATCCAATATAGAATTTAAAAATAAAAATTTAAATTGCAACAATAATTCATCGTACATATTTCTAGTGTAATATTCTGGACCTAAAGAAATAAAATAAAGAGAAACAAATTTCTTAATCACCAAAAAATAAAAAGTTAAATAAAAAACACAAAAAGAAAGTTTATCGACATTCTTATAGATAAAAATAAAAATTTAGAAGGTATGTTGAAATGATAAACAAAAAATTTTATC
The DNA here is from genome assembly GCA_008635985.1 of Ficus erecta. Classification (NCBI taxonomy): domain Eukaryota; kingdom Viridiplantae; phylum Streptophyta; class Magnoliopsida; order Rosales; family Moraceae; genus Ficus; species Ficus erecta. The sequence goes on along the minus strand of BKCH01001282.1, from coordinate 188,775 downwards.
TATACGTTAACCATGGAGTATTATTCTTCAAAAAAAAATTACGGGTTATTGAGATTAACGATCTTGAGGAATAGTCATACCGTAAATTTTTATTTTTATTTTTATTTTTTTACGAACAAAGCAAGCGAGGAAAAATAAAGAAAAAGAAAGAAAAAATGAGAAAGAAAATAAATAAGAATATTGCATATTAGCACTCTTGGCAGGGGTAGTAAAAAAAGAATCATATAGAAAGTTTAAAAGAAAAGAATCATATAAATGAGAAAATTCATTGAAGTCCGTGTAACATCAAGGGGAAAAATACAAAAATGAAAGATAGGAAGGAGAGAGAGATACAAAAAGGAAAGAGAGGAAGTAAGGACTAAAGAGAACAGGAAAAAATGAAGACATATTCACCGTGTTAAAAATAGTAGGCCGTGGAAAACTATTTGGCTAAAAATAAACGAAATAGAATGGGAGAAAATCAAAAGGTTTGAAGTGTATGAATTACTTTTTTTAAATTTTATTTGCCCTCATTACAAAAAGTTTGCTATCGGATGTTTTGACAAATTACCTCTAAGATATAATAAATTCATAAATTTAATAAGTAACAATCTTATTAAATTCCAGAATAAGAGGTGAAACTGATATCAGAAACTGGAGTTTTATAGCCTTTAATATATATGTCCATAAAGAGTTGTAATAGATACAACAGTCATGTCTTTTAAAATAAAATGTGTCTTTTCAGTCAAAAAATGTATCTGTTTCAAAAGACATACTGGTTGATCAGCAGAATTAATTATGATCGTTAGATTGTAATAATTCAATTAACGGTTTAAATTAAATCTAAAATCATTTAAATTCGACTGTTAGATCGTGTCCGATCAAATCGACGGTCCAGATTTAATGTGAAAAATCACCGCCTTAAAAAATAGAGTGCTCATTGACTCCTTGCGACGATGTGTACGTGTAAAGTGCACCCTAAACACCCAATCGTCCTTGCGCGCGCATATATGATGGTGCATGATAATAACATAATTCTCACTATACACTAATAATCTTTACACTTTATTTATTTTAATTTATATCACTATATTTATTTATGTTTATCTAATATGAGACTTTATTGTTTTCACTGTCTAATAATAATAGAAGAAATATTATACTCTCTCTAACACACTGAGTCTGAAAAGTCCATCTTTGACAATAATAATAATAATAAACCTTGAAAGTTGCAAGTAATCCTTCCGCCTTCCACACCAAAAAAAAAAAAAAAAAAAAACTTACCGTTTGCCTTAGCCTGTCCAGCTAGGTGTCAAAAAAAAAAAAAAAAAAATTTTTTTAAGAGTCAATAACTAAAGACAAACGGTGTGTTCATTATTATTATTTTTTTTGTAATATTCCATGTTAACTATATCAAAAATGCTTTTTTCTTCACTCTCTTCCGTTCCATGTTAACTTCCAAAAAAAAAAAAAAAAAAAAATCCCTTTTTTATTTATTAAACTATTTTTCATTTACAAACAATTCCCTTAAATGAAAAAAACCTTAATTCCATATGAGATGTTGATGAAAATTCTTAAAACCTTTTTCAAAATTGACATAAGTAACAGTATTCAACAATCAAATATTTCTTGTAAATATGAACCTTCAATATTTTCATGGACATACACTTCTCATTCGAACGTGGCAGGCAATTTCTTCCAAATACTATATTAATCATCTAAAATACTTAAATCCACATATACTTATAAAAAAAATCCACACTATCAATCATCTAAAATACTTAAATCCACATATACTTGTAAAAAAAAAAAAAAAAAAATCCACACACACACACACATATATATCACATATATATATCCAACGAGAAGAGTTTTCAATGTATATATACATAAATATTATTCCACTTCTCGATCTTAGTAGATCTTCTTGAGACCTTCTTCAATTTCTTTTTTCTTATTTCTTCTTCTTCTTCTTTTTTTTTTTTTTTTTTCAGTGGTTTGAGTGAGTTCGTACGTAAGATTTTTTTTTTTTTTTTTTAAATGGTCCTTCGGAGGTCAGTTTCAGTAGTACTGGTAGAAAAAAAAAAAAAAAGAATAAAAAGAAGGTGCTAGATCCCTTTTTTATAAATTTAAAAAAAATAATAAAAACAAAAAACAGAGAGACGGTCATTTATCAATTATGGTGGAGTTTTGGCAGTTCTTATAGAGCCAGAGATAATTCGTTTATTCCCAAAAATCTTTCCCGATGTCTAACTATCATGGTTGTCAGAGTATGAGATTAGGAATTAATTGTGAAAATTAAGAATCTCGATAGAGACATACATGGAAATTTAATTGGAATATTATATTTTATAACACTATTTTTCTCGATCATATACCCTTTAAAGAATCTTCCAGATATATATATATATATATATATGTGTGTGTGTGTGTGCATAAGCAAGCCCAAATCGGGTCTTTTATTGCGACAACAACGAAAGAAAAAGGGGAATTTGATGATCAAGACCACTAACTATGCTTTCGAGTTTCAAGCTTATTTTCTCTGAGGGCGTCGTGGCTATTTGTCCTACGTGGACAGACTCGACCTAAAAGGTTCAAATTTGTGCTCAACATATATTAATTATCACCACAAAAAAAATTAAATGTTAAATGTTAAATGTTTAAAAAAAAAAAAAAACAGTGGTCCAATAGTTAAAGATTTTTGTGATTGTGGCTCTATTTTTATTGGTAATTATATATGTGATTTTGATTTATTCAATGTCAATTTTTTTCTAAATGGTAAATGGTTTAACTTATATAAAGGTCAAGGTCACGAGACTGAAAGACGACTAACGTTCAATTTTTTTGTTTTAACACCATGTGTGAAGCAACCAACGAGCATAAATAATTAACATCATTAAAAAAGTTGGTATTTCAATTAAGAAAGTATTAAAATTACAATTTATGATAAGTTCATAAAGAAATGTTGTATGTTTTAAGATCTACAAGATAAAGTGAGACAACATCTATTATTTTAGGAATCTAAAATTTGAAATTAACCCAAGAAATATCATGTTTTTTTTTTCCTGTTTAAAAAAAAAAAAAGAAAATGTGAGGTTTAATATGAAAATTTTATGGTGGGAACTGTATATTTACCCTACCAATAGACATTGTTGTTTTAACCATTTAATTATCTTTTCATGATTTGATGTACGAGTGTTCATAATAACAATTTGGAGCACACAAAGTTGTGAATTTATCTCGGATCGTTAAGTTATTAGGTTGTTGGATATTTATATATGAATTGTCCATTTCTTGTTTTTAAGTTAATTTTTGCCTTTTTGAAATTGATTTATATCCAAACTTATTTAACAATATGTTCTGTACATTATAATTTAAAATATGCAGTTCCTATGATAAATTTTTTTTTTTCTTAAAAATATTCAAAAAAAGGCCATGTTTGCACAAATTCATTTTTTCACTATATAATTTACATTTACAAGGTAACGAATTAACTTTCTTATATCTATTTCGCAATATTAATTACAACTACCAAGATTATTTGGCAAGGTTCCAACAAAATGCTAAATTTGGCAGTCCTTTGCTTTCTAATTCTTCCTTGATATTAATTATTAAAAAAAAATGTGTGTACATTGCATATTCTCTCACGTAGAGTAAAATAGTTCAAAGTTAAATGATCAGTAGGCATCCTTTTTGTAACTAATTCGCAAAGCTATCACTTCATTTGTGGCTGTTTATAGTAGCCCCTTAATCAAAGCCAAAACAGTCGGGTCTCTCTCAAATCTGTCCTCGAAAGATTCTTGTACATATTACTACCTAACTAGAGAGTTCTAGAAAAGCATCCCAAAAAATAAAAATAAAATAAAACAATATAAATGACTGTAACACGTTGGAGGAACGCGACAGCTGCAGCGGATGTTCACAAAATAATTAAATAATAATAATAATAAAAAACTGTGGCTTTGTTGTGACGAACTATTTGTCCACGTGGATGTATCTCCATTAATGCCTCTTAAGACCACAACTTTCTTTGGAGTACCAAATATACATCTTGACAAAATTCCAAAACCATGCTTTGACCCTACATCAGCGTGACCTGGCCCAGTCACGTGTACGTTACAGTCACGTGTACGTTACATATATATGTAGTTGTCGTCTCCTATTAACACCTTTATAAACTGTTATTTATAATTAGAGCCGGTTTGATGTAACGGTTTGAGTTGAAATTTTTAAGTTTGAGTTGGTTAATTTTTTAAAAACTAATTATAACTTTTAATAACTTTTCAGAAAAAACAAAAACTGAGATTAAAATTTTGAGTTTAAACTTATTCACTAAACGAGGCGTTAGTATTATCATGTTACTAAATTCTAAAAAAAAAAAAGGTTACATTTTTCTTTAAAAAAATTATATTAAATTAACTAGTGGTTACAAGATTTTAAATAAAATGTTATAATTGTCAAACTCGACACATGTTCTATATGTTCATGAATGTTCTAAAATTTGCTAAATAATGTGCATTTTTAATTATTATGGTGCTAAGTAATGATACTGACCCTTTTTAGCATTATTTGTCATTTTTGTACATCCTTAAATTTTCTTCTCTATAAATACGTGCCGATGCTGCACAAGGCTGGCCGTGAGAGACACAAGAACCAAAATCTTTGAACATCTTTTTCTCCTTTTTCTTTGAATTTTGATAAGACAGCAGTTAGGACTAGATATCATGATACATATCATGGCAACCGAGCTCTTGTACATGAGCCCTGGATGCTTCTTCACACACAAACTCAGTACATCACAAAGTGCACGCAGGCCTCTTCAAGGCATTGCCTCCACCACTTCCCGACCCTCTCAACTGGTCCGCTGTTCTGCCGATCAAAGACTGTCGGCTAATTACCAGCCGTCTTCTTGGAGCTACGATTTTCTGCAGTCCCTAGAAGCTAATTACCATGTATGATATGATCTCCTAAACATGCTGTACTTCTTAAACTCCTTTATTTATTTTTTTTTTGGTAACTGGTTAAAACGTTAATTTCGTATGCAGGTTGAAACATACAAGGAGAAAGTGGAGAAGTTAGAGAAAGAAGTGAAGCTCATGATTAACAAAGAGGACGCTTCTTTGATGACCACACTTGAGTTGATTGATGACATCCAACGGCTGGGATTGGGGTACAGATTTGAGGAAGAAATAAGGAAAGCACTTGAAAGGATTTCCTCATTAGAAGGATTTAATTCCGGAATCGAGAAAAGCCTACACGCTACTGCTCTTGGTTTCAGGCTCCTCAGACAACATGGATTTAACCATGTTTCTCAAGGTATTAATTTTTGGACCAAATTTTTATCCAAAATTTTCAAAACAAGATTCGTTCCAGAAAATTTAAGGAAAAATATAAAATAAAAAGGGCCTCCAATGAAAAGCTTTTGATATAATAACCTTAAAAAAACGTTCACTTAAAAAAAATAAAGTTTATAATGCTTTATTGATTCTAAATTTTCCAGTTAGTTTAGTTGTCTTGAATATAACGGTCGACTTTAATTATCTTTAAAAAATTAGGAGATATTTTTAATATGTCATCTCATGTGGTATAGTTACACATAAATCTTTTACCTGTAAGTCTGTAAATACATACTTGAAAATAATTTGAAAAATAAGATTAATTAGATTTAGAACCTTCTTGTTTTTTTTTTCATATGTCTATATATTTTTTTTTCCCCAGCTGTTTTATGTTGTTTTTGCAAGAGACAGGTGTTACGTGGCTCGTGCTCGGCCACAAATCATGATTTTCTTTTCCACAAGTACGAAATAAAGATTAGAATATTTAACTTTTGTCTCGTACGTTTGGCCGGTAAGAAAAAGACAAAATCAAAGAGAGTACTTTTTTTTTTTGCTAGAACAAAGAAATAGTACGTACAAATCAAATATATAGACTGTTCTGTAATTAACTTTTTGTTTTTGTTTTTTTCTCTGTGTAAGTTCTGTAAATAATAGCTTTTACAATTTAGAAACTAAGGAATTAAATGAAAGACAATATCAAGAAAGTATACTAACAGATCAAATAAATAAACTGCTCTGTAAATAACTTTTATTTATTTAGAACTTAAGGAATTAAATATTGTCTATCACAAAATATGGTACGACCGCATAAAAATTCTCACCAAAATTGTTAATACACACGGTAGGCGATCATTTTCAAAGAAAACTGTGGTTAAATAGGCGATCAATTTTTAACTGTTTTTATTACTAATTTTTTTTAACAAAAGTTTTTTTTAATCATTGCAATTTAAGAAGGGTTTGAAGGGAAGGAAAATAAAGAAAGGAAAAACAAGTTAAAAGAACATGCAATTCTACAAAAATAAAAATAAAAAACATTTCAAAAAATAAATAAATATATAAACAGCCTTTAGTGTTAGAAAGAAATTAAAGATGCTGAGTGCCATACTATATTGACCAATCCATTTAATTATACTTAAGTTCAAGAAAAAATCAATTTAATTATACTTGTCATATAAATTTTTTTATTTTTTATTTTGGTAAATATACTTGTTGTACAAGTTAAACTGATAAAGATTGTGTTTATTATGACTAAGACAGATATTTTCAAGATCATCAAAGATCAAAATGGCAGTTTCAAGGAATCCCTCTCTAAAGATGTCAAAGGCATGCTAAGTCTCTACGAGGCTTCGCATCTTGCTTTTCAAGGCGAGAGCCTCTGGGACGAGGCCAGGGAATTCACACGGACGCATCTCAATGACCTAATTAGATCTGGTGATTTAAGCAAAGACGTCGCAGAGGAAATTAGGCATGCATTGGAGCTTCCTTTGCACCAAAGAATGAACAGGCTGGAAGCTAGACGGTACATAGAAGGATATGCTAAAAGGTCAGACGCAAACCGAGTTCTACTCGAATTCGCCAAGTGGGATTTTAACATGGTACAATCGACACTGCAGAACGATCTTAAAGACTTGTCGAGGTATGTAGATTTACAGTTTATTATGAAAAGAAATAAGCATGTGTGAAGTACATGTAGTACATATATAACTAGTCATGAAAATTAAGATGTTTCCGCTTAATTTGTTAGCTAGTTTCACATCATGAATAATTTAACTATTGGGATTGACTTGAAATTTTAATTAGGTGGTGGAAAGATGTGGGATTGACAAACAAGTTGAGCTTTGCAAGAGACAGACTTGTGGAGTCCTTTTTTTGGTCCGTTGGGATGGCGTTTGAACCTCAATATAGCAGGCTCCGCGAAGAGTTAACGAAAGTGTTTGCTTTCGTTACAGTCATCGACGACGTCTATGATGTCTACGGTACTGTGGATGAACTAGAGCTATTTACCGATGCCATTGAAAGGTTGGTGTTATGGTGACTTAAATCCCCACAAAAACATTTGTAAAATCAGAAAAAAAAAAAATCATGATTAATTTTTGTTTAATTTTTCGAGATGTAATTTCAGATGGGATGTCCAGGCTGTGCAGAATCTTCCAGACTACATGAGGATATGCTTCCTAGCTCTCTACAACACTGTCAACGACTTGGTTTACGAAACTCTCAAAGAGCGAGACGAGTACATTCTTCCCTACCTCACAAAAGCTGTAAGAAACTAGCTATGTTCATATTTTACTCGAGCAAATTTTTGTAATTTTTCATTTTGAAAAAAAGATTTTCATATTAATTTCTGGCCGTGTGGTGACTTTGGTAGTTTTTTTTTTTTTTTCTTCTTTCAGTGGGCTGACATGTGCAAAGCTTTTCTACAAGAAAAGAAATGGACACAAAACAAGGAAACGCCAAGGTTTGAGGACTACCTTGAGAATGGGTGGATGTCATCATCGGGAGGAGTCTTTTTGGTTAATGCATATCTGTTAATGAGCCAAGATATCACAAAGCAAGGGCTTGAGAGCTTGGAGAATTACCACAATCTCTTGCGATGGCCGTCTATCATTTTTCGGCTTACCAATGATTTGGCAACTTCATCGGTATTATATAATCATGATTAGTGAATCTACTTTCCTTTATTTCCCTTTTAGATTTCTTAACATATGGTAAAATATGTAACATCGATTCTTTTTTTTTTTCCCCCTACTGTGAAAAATGCAGGCGGAACTCGAAAGAGGTGAAACTGCCAACTCAATTTCGTGCATCATGAACGACACTGGCCTTTCTGAGGAATCTGCTCGTCAACACCTAAGAAATTTGATTGAAGAAACATGGAAGCAGATGAACAAAGACACAATGTCTGGCGAATCTCCGTTTACGAAGCCTTTTATGGAGACAGCATTTAACCTTGCTCGGATTGCGCAATGCCAATACCAGCATGGAGATGGGCATGGAAATCCCGACACAAAATCAAAGAACCGAGTTTTATCTCTTATAATCGACCCCATTAAGTAACAAACCAATATTTTCTTCTTCAAACTATAATAATTCAGAATACGATGGTACCATATAATGATGTTAGAAATAGAAATAGAAATATTGAGCTAACAAATACATAGGAACAGAACATACATATAAATGATATAATCAACATACCGGATACTATCTCCGGATATATATATATATATATATATATAACATAATGCAAGTGTATGTTATGTAAATATTCCCTTTTGAAGGAAGTATATATAATTGATCCTTTAGTCATTAAAGAAAGAACATATGTGTGTGCTAATTAATTCATCTCTCTTTATCTAGCTAGTTATTTTTGCTAAAGTACGCAGATCAAAGCTATGATATTAGGTAGATCATTTCTTAATCTCTGTTTGAACGCAGTATATATATCCAAACAAAGTAAATTTTTTGGAGTTTTAGGCCCAGTCTAGTGCAATCCAAATAAATCTTTGTAACTAAGCAAAATAGAATTAGTCGACAGTGATCCAAAGCAAACGCATTCCACATCCTCCACCTGTACACGAGGCATTAATTGTTGCGTTCGTTCACATAAATTTTCTTATGAACCAAAACATCACAAAGCAAGGACCGGCCCTGTTTTGTTCCAGCAAGGTCGCCACTGCTTTGAGGAAAAATAAATAAATAAATAAAAAGATCGAACGGTCATTTTCTACAAGTCTAGGATTAAATTGTAAATTTATGCAAAAATAGTAAAATGTGATGTGCTCAGAGGAAGAAAACAAAGCCCAACAACCCGAAAACTACTACAAAAGGGATTTCTAAAATCACTTTCAACTCAGTTATGTTAATCATGCGTGACACCAATAGTGTCTCAAAGGAATTTGGTTATCAAAGCACGAGGAATTTGCAGGTTGCTACAACTATTGGAAAAGGATGAACAAAGATGTACGTAGCTGAAGAGATTCTCCGTTTGGAAAGCATTTTGTAGAGACAACAATTAATTACCTTGCTTAGTATTTTTCCCACCTGATACTAGATCGAAGAACCAAGTCTTTTCTTTAATAATAGCTCCCAATCATATAAAAGAAGAGGAACCAAGTGGAAGAGGTAAATATAAAAGTCTCTTCCTCTCTCTCTTTATTTTTCTTGATTTTAAAAATCCCTCTCTTATAAATAGAGGGTGTTATATGTCATATATTTTGAGCAACAATAACTCAAAGCATTCATATATTGTTAACGCAAGAACAAACCCAGTTGAACACAAACGCCAATAACACCAAACCGACTCAAGAACAACAAGAAACAATACACAAACGAAATCTGGGAAAACCTCTGAGACTTTTATTAACCACCGGAAAATCCCAAGAAACCAAACTCTATCTTCACAACACATTCAAGCTCCAACATCTACCCAGAGCTTCTTGTTGTTACAGTCAATGGCTTCTCTCTCTCTCTCACCGGATTCACTCAAGGCTTTCTCTCTCTAACTCTCTAAAACAGAATTGAACCACCCACTAACTAATGAAACAGTAAAACAACAACCTATGTATAAGTTTCAACAGCCAGTTGAAACTATTTGCTAAACTACCCTTGATTCCTAAACTAACAATCTGATTTCCAGTGCTTCCTTGACAGTCCAGTAAACGTGTGCCACATCAACTAACATAAATAGATATTAAAAACGTTACACTAGCGAGTGAATGTAGTGTAAACACCCTCTATTTGTACATCTTACATTTAAGACAGAAACCTGGTGACAGGCTTGCCTATAGATATATATGTGTGTGTGTGATAATAAAAGAGCATTTATATACATGAGCTTAGATCTGTTATACCATTTTTCTATCTCATAGACTATCCCCCAATAATTTTTGACAACTCATTTAATTGCTCAAGTAGTTTTAGTATTTAGTATTGAGGGACAACCAATAACACGAGACAACATATATGGATTTTTTGATATGTTCATGTCGCACATGCATGGAAACTATAATCCCCCAGTTTTATGGAAATGGATTCAGATCACTCCTCTTTAAGCTACGATAGTATAAGCGGTATGATCTGATAAAATTCATAAACGGTTGTAGCTTGCCTTAAATTGTTCAAGTTCTTTTTTGCGGAGAAATTAGTGTAGAGTTTTCTTTTCCTGCATTACCTTGTTGGTGTTTTTTTTTTTTTTCCTTAATCATTGAATTAGTGCTTGTTATAATTCTTCCCGTATCTTTAATGCTAATGTTATAAAATTGTATAATCTTTAGATGAGCAGACACTAAACAAGCGCAGCTGCTGGATGAGCTCACAAAAGATATCCTCAACCTGGATATTGGTAAGGCTCAATCTTTCACTCAACTCTGTTCCAACCAATAATGCAGTACTTCAATTTGTATGTATTTTTTTTTTTAATGATAATTACACAATTTTAGTTCTATGTTTGAATGTAGATTCTGTGGAAACTCAGCAGTTAGACGAGCTAATCGAAAACATCATGGATTACTTTGATAATAGTACAGAAGACCCTTCCTCCACTCAATGATCGAATTTTCTTTCATCTGATTTTTTTTTTTTTTTTTTTATGAAGGTAAACTGAAAGAAAGCAATTATTTGGTGATTTCTCATTTTAGTTTTTAGCGTTTATTTTTCTTTGGGGTATGTTTGATGTGCTATATAAGAATAATGTATTGTATTATTTTATGGTGTAATACAATGTTTGATACAGCTACTATATTGTATAAGTTAATACATATCTTTCTTACGGTATATTTTCAGTATACTGTGTGGTATAATTAATTATCGGGACCGAGACCGTGGTCAGGGCTAGGGCTATGGCTGGGCGAGAGTTGAGGTTGACCTAATTTCAGGTCAAATATAGGGTGGGCTACACCCAGTGACGGAGTTAGGATTTAACTCCAGTGAGGCACAAATAAATTTTAAGAAATTCATAGATTAGAATAAAATGAAGAAAAATGATAAATTACTTGGTAATAATTTTTTTATATGCTCTTTACTTGATTTTCTTCTGTTCTTTTAAAATTTTTTTCCATATTATCCAATATAGAATTTAAAAATAAAAATTTAAATTGCAACAATAATTCATCGTACATATTTCTAGTGTAATATTATGGACCTAAAGAAATAAAACAGAGAGAAACAAATTTCTTAATCACCAAAAAATAAAAAAGTTAAATAAAAAACACAAAAAGAAAGTTTATCGACATTCTTATAGATAAAAATAAAAATTTAGAAGGTATGTTGAAATGATAAACAAAAAATTTTATCTATACGTTAACCATGGAGTATTATTCTTCAAAAAAAAGTTACGGGTTATTGAGATTAACGATCTTGAGGAATAGTCATACCGTAAATTTATATTTTTATTTTTATTTTTTACGAACAAAGCAAGCGAGGAAAAATAAAGAGAAAGAAAGAAAAAATGAGAAAGAAAATAAATAAGAATATTGCATATTAGCACTCTTGGCAGGGGTAGTAAAAAAAAAATCATATAGAAAGTTTAAAAGAAAAGAATCATATAAATGAGAAAATTCATTGAAGTCCGTGTAACATCAAGGGGAAAAATACTAAAAGGAAAGATAGGAAGTAAGAACGAAAGAGAACAGGAAAAAATGAAGACATATTCACCGTGTTAAAAATAGTAGGCCGTGGAAAACTATTTGGCTGTAAATAAACGAAAAAGAATGGGAGAAAATCAAAAGGTTTGAAGTGTATGAATTACTTTTTTTAAAATTTTATTTGCCCTCATTACAAAAAGTTTGCTATCGGGTGTTTTGACAAATTATCTCTAAGATATAATAAATTCATGAATTTAATAAGTAACAATCTTATTAAATTCCAGAATAAGAGGTGAAACTGATATCAGAAACTGGAGTTTTATAACCTTTAATATATATGTCCATAAAGAGTTGCAATAGATACAACAGTCATGTCTTTTAAATTAAAATGTGTCTTTTCAGTGAAAAAACGTATCTGTTTCAAAAGACATACTGGTTGATCATCAAAATTAAGTATGACCGTTAGATTGTAATAATTCAATTAACGGTTTAAATTAAATCTAAATTTATTTAAATTCGACTGTTAGATCGTGTCCGATCAAATCAATGGTCCAGATTTAATGTGAAAAATCACCGCCTTAAAAAATAGAGTGCTCATTGACTCCTTGCGACGATGTGTACGTGCAAAGTGCGCCCTAAACACCCAATCGTCCTTGCGCGCGCATATATGGTGGTGCATGATAGTAACATAGTCCTCACTATACATTAATAATATTTATGCTTTATTTGTTTTAATTTATACCATTATATTTATTTATGTTTATCTAATATGAGATTTTATTGTTTTCACTGTCTAATAATAATAGAAGAAATATTATACTCTCTCTAACACACTGAGTCTGAAAAGTCCATCTTTGACAGTAATAATAATAATAAACCTTGAAAGTTGCAAGTAATCTTTCCGCCTTCCACACCAAAAAAAAAAAAAAAAAAAAAAAAAAAATACCTACCGTTTGCCTTAGCCTGACCAGCTAGGTGTCAAAAAAATATATATTTTTTTTTTTAAGAGTCAATAACTAAAGACAAACGGTGTGTTCATTATTATTATTATTTTTTTGTAATATTCCATGTTAACTATATCAAAAATGCTTTTTTCTTCACTCTCTTCCGTTCCATGTTAACTTCCAAAAAAAAAAAAAAAAATCCCTTTTTTATTTATTAAACTATTTTTCATTTACAAACAATTCCCTTAAATGAAAAAAACCTTAATTCCATATGAGATGTTGATGAAAATTCTTAAAACCTTTTTCAAAATTGACATAAGTAACAGTATTCAACAATCAAATATTTCTTGTAAATATGAACCTTCAATATTTTCATGGACATACACTTCTCATTCGAACGTGGCAGGCAATTTCTTCCAAATACTATATTAATCATCTAAATTACTTAAATCCACATATACTTATATAAAAAAAAAATCCACACTATCAATCATCTAAAATACTTAAATCCACATATACTTGTAAAAATAAAAAATAAAAATCCACACACACACACACATATATATCACATATATCCAACGAGAAGAGTTTTCAATTTATATATACATAAATATTATTCCACTTCTCGATCTTAGTAGATCTTCTTGAGACCTTCTTCAATTTCTTTTTCCTTATTTCTTCTTCTTTTTTTTTTTCAGTGGTTTGAGTGAGTTCGTACGTAAGATTTTTTTTTTTTTTTAAATGGTCCTTCGGAGGTCAGTTTCAGTAGTACTGGTAGAAAAAAAAAAAAACAAAAGAATAAAAAAGAAGGTGCTAGATCCCTTTTTTTATAAATTTAAAAAAATAATAAAAACAAAAAACAGAGAGACAGTCCTTTATCAATTATGGTGGAGTTTTGGCAGTTCTTATAGAACCAGAGATAATTCGTTTATTCTCAAAAATCTTCCCCGACGTCTAACTATCATGGTTGTCAGAGTACGAGATTGGAAATTAATTGTGAAAATTAAGATTCTCGATAGAGACATGCACGAAAATTTAATTGGAATATTATATTTTATGACACTATTTTTCTTGATCATATACCCTTTAAAGAATCTTCAAGATATATATATCTATATATATATATATATGCATAATCAAGCCCAAATCGGATCTTTTATTGCGACAACAACGAAAGAAAAAACCGAATTTGATGATCAAGACCACTCACTATGCTTTCGAGTTTCAAGCTTATTTTCTCTAAGGGCGTCGTGGCTATTTGTCCTACGTGGACAGACTCGACCTAAAAGGTCCAAATTTGTGCTCAACATATATTAATTATCACCACAAAAAAAGAAAATAAATAAATAAAAGTTAAATGTTAAAAAAAAAAGTGGTCCAATAGTTAAAGATTTTTGTGATTGTGGCTCTATTTTTATTGGTAATTATATATGTGATTTTGATTTATTCAAATGTCAATTTTTTTCTAAATGGTAAATGGTTCAACTTATATAAAGGTCAAGGTCACGAGACTGAATGACGACTAACTTTCAATTTTTTTTGTTTTAACACCGTGTGTGAATCAACCAACGAGCACAAATAATTAACATCATTAAAAAAGTTGGTATTTCAATTAAGAAAGTACTAAAATTACAATTTATGACAAGTTCATAAAGAAATGTTGAATGTTTTAAGATCTACAAGATAAAGTGAGACAACCTCTATTATTTTAGGAATCTAATATTTGAAATTAACCCAAGAAATATCATGTTTTTTTTTTCTTGTTTAAAAAAAAAAAAAGAAAATGTGAGGTTTAATATGAAAATTTTATGGTGGGAACTGTATATTTACCCTACCAATAGACATTGTTGTTTTAACTATTTAATTATCTTTTCATGATTTGTTGTGCGAGTGTTCATATTAACAATTTGGAGCACACAAAGTTGTGAATTTATCTCGGATCGTTAAGTTATTAGGTTGTTGGATATTTATATATGAATTGTCCATTTCTTGTCTTTAAGTTAATTTTTGTCTTTTTGAAATTGATTTATATCCAAACTTATTTAACAATATGTTCTGTACATTATAATTTAAAATATGCAGTTCCTATGACAAATTTTTTTTTTCTTAAAACATATTCAAAAAAAGGCCATGTTTGCACAAATTCATTTTTTCACTATATAATTTACATTTACAAGGTAACGAATTAACTTTCTTATATCTATTTCGCAATATTAATTACAACTACCAAGATTATTTGGCAAGGTTCCAACAAAATGCTAAATTTGGTAGTCCTTTGCTTTCTAATTCTTCCTTGATATTAATTATTAAAAAAAAAATGTGTGTACATTGCATATTCTCTCACGTAGAGTAAAATAGTTCAAAGTTAAATGATCAGTAGACATCCTTTTTGTAACTAATTCGCAAAGCTATCACTTCATTTGTGGCTGTTTATAGTAGCCCCTTAATCAAAGCCAAAACAGTCGGGTCTCTCTCAAATCTGTCCTCGAAAGATTCTTGTACATATTACTACCTAACTAGAGAGTTCTAGAAAAGCATCCCAAAAAATAAAAATAAAATAAAACAATATAAATGACTGTAACACGTTGGAGGAACGCGACAGCTGCAGCGGATGTTCACAAAAAAAATTAAATAATAATAATAATAAAAAACTGTGGCTTTGTTGTGACGAACTATTTGTCCACGTGGATGTATCTCCATTAATGCCTCTCAAGACCACAACTTTCTTTGGAGTACCAAATATATATCTTGACAAAATTTCAAAACCATGCTTTTGACCCTACATCAGCGTGACCTGGCCCAGCCACGTGCACGTTACATATATACGTAGTTGTCGTCTCCTATTACCACCTTTATAAACTTTTATTTATAATTAAGTTCCGTTTGGTGCAACGATTTAAGTTGAAATTTTTAAGTTTGAATTGGTTATTTTTTAAAAATTAATTATAATTTTTATTAATTTTTCAGAAAAAAAATAAAAACTGAGATAAAATTTTTTAGTTTAAACTCATTCACCAAACGAGGCCTTAGTATTATCATGTTACTAAATTCTAAAAAAAAAAGTTACATTTTTCTTAAAAAAATGATATTAAATTAACTAGAGGTTACAAGATTTTAAATAAAATATTATAATTATCGGACTCGACACATGTTCTATATGTTCATGAATGTTCTAAAATTTGCTAAATAATGTGCATTTTTAATTATTATGGTGCTAAGTAATGATACTGACCCTTTTTAGCATTATTTGTCATTTTTGTACATCCTTAAATTTTCTTCTCTATAAATACGTGCCGATGCTGCACAAGGCTGGCCGTGAGAGACACAACAACCATAATCTTTGAACATCTTTGTCTCCTTTTTCTTTGAATTTTGATAAGACACAACAAATACACACTACACTAGTATTGTAGCAGTTAGGAATAGATATCATGATATATATCATGGCAACCGAGCTCTTGTACATGAGCCCTGGATGCTTCTTCGCACACAAACTCAGCACATCACAAAGTGCACGCAGGCCTCTTCAAGGCATTGCCTCCACCACTTCCCGACCCTCTCAGCTGGTCCGCTGTTCTGCCGATCAAAGACTGTCGGCTAATTACCAGCCGTCTTCTTGGAGCTACGATTTTCTGCAGTCCCTAGAAGCTAATTACCATGTATGATATGATTTCCTAAACATGCTGTACTTCTTAAACTCCCTTTTTTTTTTTTGGTAACTGGTTAAAACGTTAATTTCGTATGCAGGTTGAAACGTACAAGGAGAAAGTGGAGAAGTTAGAGAAAGAAGTGAAGCGCATGATTAACAAAAAGGACGCTTCATTGATGTCCACACTTGAGTTGATTGATGACATCCAACGGCTGGGATTGGGGTACAGATTTGAAGAAGAAATAAGGAAAGCACTTAAAAGGATTTCCTCATTAGAAGGATTTAATTCCGGAATCGAGAAAAGCCTACATGCTACTGCTCTCGGTTTCAGGCTCCTCAGACAACATGGGTTTAACAATGTTTCTCAAGGTATTAATTTTTGGACCAAATTTTTTTCCAAAATTTTGAAAACAAGATTCGTTCCAGAAAATTTAAGGAAAAATATAAAATCAAAAGGGTCTCCAATGGAAAGCTTTTGATATAATAACCATAAAAAAAGTTCACCTTAAAAAAATGAATTTTATAATGCTTTTTTGAATTCTAAGTTTTCCAGCTAGTTCAGCTGCCTTGAATATAACGGTCGACTTTAACTATCTTTAGAAAATTAGGAGAAATTGTTAATATTTCATGTGGTATAGTTACATATAAATCTTTTACCTGTAAGTCCGTAAATACTTACTTGAAAATAATTTGACAAATAAGATTAATTAGAGTTAGAACCTTCTTATTGTTTTTTTTTTTTTTTTTTTTTCAAATGTCTATATGTTTTTTTTCCCCAGCTGTTTTTTGTTGTTTTTGCAAGAGACAGGTGTTACGTGGCTCGTGCTCGGTCACAAATCATGATTTTTTTATTTTTATTTTTGTTCACATATCATGATTTTCTTTTCCACAAGTACGAAATAAAAATTAGAATATTTAACTTTTGTCTCGTACGTTCGGCCGGAAAGAAAAAGACAAAATCAAAGAGAGTACTTTTTTTTTTTTTGCTAGAACAAAGAAATAGTACGTACAAATCAAATAAATAGACTGTTCTGTAATTAACTTTTTGTTTTTGTTTTTTTCTCTGTGTAAGTTCTGTAAATAATAGCTTTTACTATTTAGAACCTGAGGAATTAAATGAAAGACAAAATCAAAGAAAGTATACTAACAGATCAAATTAATAAACTGCTCTGTAAATAACTTTTATTGATTTAGAACTTAAGGAATTAAATATTGTCTATCACTAAATATGGTACGATCGCATAACAATTCTCACCAAAATTGTTAATTCGACACGGTAGGCGATCATTTTCAAAGAAAACTGTGGTTAAATAGGCGATCAATTTTTAACTGTTTTTATTACTATTTTTTTTTTTACTAAAATTTTTTTTTAGTCATTGCAATTTAAGAAGGGTTTAAAGGGAAGGAAAATAAAGAGAGGAAAAACAAGTTAAAAGAACATACAATTCTACAAAAATAAAAATAAAAAACATTTCAAAAAATAAATATATATATAAACAGCCTTTAGTGTTAGAAAGAAATTAAAGATGCTGAGTGCCACTATATTGACCAATCCATTTAATTATACTTAAGTTCAAGAAAAAATCAATTTAATTATACTTGTCATATAAATTTTTTTATTTTTTATTTTGGTAAATATACTTGTTATACAAGTTAAACTAATAAAGATTGTGTTTATTATGACTAAGACAGATATTTTCAAGATCATCAAAGATCAAAATGGCAGTTTCAAGGAATCCCTCTCCAAAGATGTCAAAGGCATGCTAAGTCTCTACGAGGCTTCGCATCTTGCTTTTCAAGGCGAAAGCCTCTGGGACGAGGCCAGGGAATTCACACGGACGCATCTCAATGACCTAATTAGATCTGATGATTTAAGCAAAGACGTCGCAGAGGAAATTAGGCATGCATTGGAGCTTCCTTTGCACCAAAGAATGAACAGGCTGGAAGCTAGACGGTACATAGAAGGATATGCTAAAAGGTCTGATGCAAACCGAGTTCTACTCGAATTCGCCAAGTGGGATTTCAACATGGTGCAATCGACACTGCAGAACGATCTTAAAGACTTGTCGAGGTATGTAGATTTACAGTTTATTATGAAAAGAAATAAGCATGTGTGAAGTACATGTAGTACATATATAACTAGTCATGAAAATTAAGATGTTTCCGCTTAATTTGTTAGCTAGTTTCACATCATGAATAATTTAACTATTGAGATTGACTTGAAATTTTAATTAGGTGGTGGAAAGATGTGGGATTGACAAACAAGTTGAGCTTTGCAAGAGACAGACTTGTGGAGTCCTTTTTTTGGTCCGTTGGGATGGCGTTTGAACCTCAATATAGCAGGCTCCGCGAAGAGTTAACGAAAGTGTTTGCTTTCGTTACAGTCATCGACGACGTCTATGATGTCTACGGTACTGTGGATGAACTAGAGCTATTTACCGATGCCATTGAAAGGTTGGTGTTATGGTGACTTAAATCCCCACAAAAACATTTGTAAAATCAGGAAAAAAAAAAAAAATCATGATTAATTTTTGTTTAATTTTTCGAGATGTAATTTCAGATGGGATGTCCAGGCTGTGCAGAATCTTCCAGACTACATGAGGATATGCTTCCTAGCTCTCTACAACACTGTCAACGACTTGGTTTACGAAACTCTCAAAGAGCGAGACGAGTACATTCTTCCCTACCTCACAAAAGCTGTAAGAAACTAGCTATGTTCATATCTTACTCGAGCAAATTTTTGTAATTTTTCATTTTGAAAAAAAGATTTTCATATTAATTTCTGGCCGTGTGGTGACTTTGGTAGTTTTTTTTTTTTTCTTTTAGTGGGCTGACATGTGCAAAGCTTTTCTACAAGAAAAGAAATGGACACAAAACAAGGAAACGCCAAGGTTTGAGAACTACCTTGAGAATGGGTGGATGTCATCATCAGGAGGAGTCTTTTTGGTTAGTGCATATCTGTTAATGAGCCAAGATATCACAAAGCAAGGGCTTGAGAGCTTGGAGAATTACCACAATCTCTTGCGATGGCCGTCTATCATTTTTCGGCTTACCAATGATTTGGCAACTTCATCGGTATTATATGATCATGATTAGCGAATCTACTTTCCTTTATTTCCCTTTTAGATTTCTTAACATATGGTAAAATATGTAACATCGATTCTTCCCCCCCCCCCCCCCCCCCCTACTGTGAAAAATGCAGGCGGAACTCGAAAGAGGTGAAACTGCCAACTCAATTTCGTGCATCATGAGCGACACTGGCCTTTCTGAGGAATCTGCTCGTCAACACCTAAGAAATTTGATTGAAGAAACATGGAAGCAGATGAACAAAGACACAATGTCTGGCGAGTCTCCGTTCACGAAGCCTTTTATGGAGACAGCAATTAACCTTGCTCGGATTGCGCAATGCCAATACCAACATGGAGATGGGCATGGAAATCCCGACACAAAATCAAAGAACCGAGTTTTATCTCTTATAATCGACCCCATTAAGTAACAAAATAATATTTTCTTCTTCAAACTGTAATAATTCATAATACGATGGTACCAAATAATGATGTTAGAAATAGAAATAGAAATAATGAGCTAACAAATAGATAGGAACACAACATACATTTAAATGATATAATCAACATACCGGATACTATCTCCGGATATATATATATATATATATAACATAATGTAAGTGTATGTTATGTAAATATGCCCTTTTGAAGCAAGTATATATAATTGATCCTTTAGTCATTAAAGAAAGAACATATGTGTGTGCTAATTAATTCATCTCTCTTTATCTAGCTAGTTATTTTTGCAAAAGTACGCAGATCAAAGCTATGATATTAGGTAGATCATTTCTTAATTTCTGTTTGAACGCAGTAAATATATCCAAACAAAGTAAATTTTTTGGAGTTTTAGGCCCAGTCTAATGCAATCCAAATAAGTCTTTGTAATTAAGCAAAATAGAATTAGTCGACAGTGATCCAAAGCAAACGCATTCCATATCCTCCACCTGTACACGGGGCATTAATTGTTGCGTTCGTTCACATAAATTTTCTTATGAACCAAAACATCACAAAGCAAGGACCGGCCCTGTTTTGTTCCAGCAGGGTCGCCACTGCTTTGAGGAAAAATAAATAAATAAATAAAAAGATCGAAGAGTCATTTTCTTCAAGTATAGGATTAAATTGTAAATTTCTGCAAAAAGAGTAAAATGTGATGTGCTCAGAAGAAGAAAACAAAGACCAAGAACCCGAAAACTACTCCAAAAGGGATTTTTAAAATCACTTTCAACTCAGTTGTGTTAATCAAGCGTGACAAATCATGCGTGACATCAATTAATAGTGTCTCAAAGGAATTTGGTTATCAAAACACAAGGAATTTGCAGGTTGCTACAACTATTGGAAAAGGATGAACAAAGATGTACGTAGCATGGGACATGGTCCCCCTCCTTATATTTAATATTATTTAGGTATTGAAGTAGAAATTTAATTAGGTATGAATGTCCAAATTTCCATGACTAATTAAGATATCATTATGTCTATTTAACTAAAAGATTAGTCCATGATGTGATTTCTCTCTCCATGAGCAAATTAAAACGTTTTTTTAACTTTATTTATTTATTTATTTATTATTACTTTTTTTTTTTTTTTGGTGTAATCTCTGATGCCTTTCGAACCCGAATAAGAAAAAGGTGAATAAAACCAAAATTAAGGTCAACTCTACTCCACAAGTCAAAATTCAAGAAAATCTATTAACTACTAACGACATTTATAAACGCTTCATGGTCATCAGACATCAACTATACGTTGCTTCACCAGTAAATAATGTTCTTCTTAGTTTAATGTACGAGGCAAAAACAAGAATACAATAAATTAATTACAACTTCTTGTATAATCGGGATGTTCTGTTCAACTAATTTAAAATAATAATAATAATAATAATAACAGGTAAAAACTTGGGAAGTTAATTAAGAGAGTAGTGGAGAAGAAAAGTGCCGTCTAAGGAAAAGGTTTCTGGGACTTTGTATCTTGTCATATATATATATATATATATGAATTAATATGATCCCTTGTTTGCAGCAATATCAGGTAACTAAACATTTCATACCGATTGGCATCATCAGCATCTTCTGCGACAAGGCAGGTGTGAAGAATTTTAATGAATTTTAAGTGATTTTTTTATTTTTAAATTTTGGTCAGTATATAACACGCAAGTTAAGATCGAGAATAAAACCTGCATGATACGTTATGTCAGTTTGAAGGGCTTTATTAAGAGACAGAGAGAGTGTGTGTGTGTGGATGATGTCATGCTTAAAAAAATAAATAAATAAATAAACAAAACAAATAAAATGTAATTTACAGTTTGGGGTTGGAATGGATGGAAAGAAAAAAAGGAAACGGGGCCTTAAAAGAAAAAAAATATTAGTGGGGGCACTTGTCAAGATGTAAGTGAAGGAATTCATACAAAACAAAAAAATTTTTTGCTCAGAAGGGACACGTGCCCCTAATGACCCCACCCGTCACCGTGTCTAACTACATCAAATATTGTATTAGGTTATTAACTTTAAATATTTAATAATACGAAACACAGTTATTATGACTATTTCAGTACACAAGTACAATGTAAACTAGTAACTAAACATGTTCATATGACTTTATTTTCAGAATTCTTCATCGTTTTGCGGCTAATCGGCGGCTGCAGTCGTGATCATTGTGTTCTTTGTGGTGCATTTTTCTACATCCTTTTTTAAGGAAATCATGGGGAGCAGATTGAGTTGTTGTTACAGCCTTACAGGAGAACTACTTGTCAATGGCAAGGAGTGCATCTCCTAAACTCGTTGTGTGTTAAATCAATTTTTAAGACGTTGAAAAGGATTCTTACTTAACAGGAATCCTATCAACTTTATTATTGTTCTTCATATCATTCAGAGCTTTGGATGAAGGAAAAAGTTGAACTTCAGTCTATTGATACTTATTTCATGATTTGCGTATGGAGTCTAGTGATGAAACTACTAGGCTCACCAATCTTTCTTTTTTTTATTTTTTTTATTTTTTTTTGTAGGATCAATTTTTAAAATTATTCCAGAACTATGTAACTTGTGTTATTATGCCTCCAAATTCCACACCCAAAAAAAAAAAAAAGTTATTCTCTACCTGATATCAAGATAATTTTTTGCAAAAAATATCATTCCTTACGACTCCGACAAAACACCCTACATGGCAATGAGGAAGTAGGTTAATAACGTTTAGTAAATTTGCAATTAGTGCAATCGTAACTACTGAATTATTCTTCATACATGCAAATTTGGCCTCTGCTGAGGGATCCACGCAAGCACAAATAAGGGCGGAATCATTGATGAATGAGTAACACTTTATCATTTGCTCCCACTAGAACTTATAATCCCAATAATATAAATCCCCTTAAAAACTTTATCCTCGATGTACGCCCCGATTGAAACCCTCCACAAACTATAACCTAACAAGCTAACAAAGTGTTCAAAGGAGGAAAAAAAAAAAAGGGTGACTGCATGATTATGAAATACTGATAAATTTAAGTCAATCAATCATTGGTCACCGGTTTTTTTACAGTGCACATATATGTCAGCAATATATACCATAAATATTTAAATGTATATATGCAACTGTCTGTGCCATCCAACAGGAATCTACAATAATTATCCTTGTAGTCGTCGATAAAAGCTCGTAACACAGCTAGTACAAATGCACGACAAGGTTACATGTTAAAAATAAACTTTACAGGCCAGGGACGAACTAAATTGAACTTGCATCTCTCTGAGGATTCTCGAAACCAAACTCAATGTGCTCCGTAGAAACGCAGAGACTTTAGTGGTTTCACCTTTTCCTGTGATCAAGAGAAGTAGAATTAGTAACATAATTAACACCCTATTATATTTAAAGGAAATATCTTCCGGAACTTGAGCAAAACCTGAATTGTTTCTCCAGATTGGGAAGGGAAACGAAACCCAGTTGAGCAATTCTCCAATACTTCAGGACTCTTCTACGTGTATCACTTACCTTTATCTTATGCTTGAACATCTGAAAGTAAAGACAAAATGACTATGAATAGAAACTGAGAATTTTCTAAGATCTCTTCACCACCTAGATATTTGACTCTCCAGTACTTTAATCAGAGTCTGGCAGAGTTGAATACAAGATTTGTAGAGCTCTAAAGATATTTATTTCATGACAAGTTTTCTTGGATCATCAATGCTGATCATTGTTTTTACTTGACTAGAAAAATGTAAAGTTTAAATAAGACGGTAGTTGTGTTTGATGCAAACCTTTGAAAGAGGTACAGTTGGTTTCTCATCCACTCCATCAATGATCGTTCCAGTCCCCTAGCACTCTGGACAGATTATGCAATTAATCGGGGTCCTGAAAGCATTCATCACGCTATCATTTTCCACTCCATTACACTTAGAAGCAGTTTTTCTCTGAGATCTTTGTTTAATTCTTGGAGTATCTGGCTGATCTGCAAATGTTTCAACTTCACATAGAAGTACCCAGTGTATAAGGCAGGAAGTATGAAATAAATGAAAAGCCTGTGTATAGTAAATTAAACAAGCAAATAAGGGAGTTTGAAAAGGTATTGGAGCTTATTGGTTAAAATGAAAGTATAGGACCAAAATTAGAAAGATATGTAGAACGGATAAGTAATAACTAGAAAAGAAAGAAACACAAGTTATTAAGTCTTACCCCGTTCGTATTTCGACTACTGCAAGTCAGCCTTCCAGTCTTAATTTCATTAGTGCTGCCACATCTTTGCCAGGAAGCATCTTATGTTGGCAGATGTCACACATTCTTTCAGCAGCTATACGCTGCTGTCTTCTCAACTCCCGTCTTATAGCCTTGTTTGATATGAATCTAGTCTGAAGAAGCTGATCATCATATCGGTCTAACATCAAACTTGTTACGGCAGAAGCTGAAGAATCTTCCCCACGAGTCATACTGATTACTCAAGTTCTGACTAGAATCCTCGGGATCAGAAAAAGACTTCCTTCTTTTCCTACTAGTGCCATCACCGTTCTGTGCTTCAACAACAGGACTTGAACAGAGCAATGCTTTCACATCATCGAAGTTTGAAATGTCTACTTTAAAGTCATCAAGTTATTTCCTTTAGTGTTTGAGTGTTTCACACCATTAACTTAGTTTTGTTACTGGTATTCTCACATATGTATCATATGTCCAGATTTATAGATAAACTTAGAAAAATCATAACAATTCACTTACATGTCCAAATAAGGCAAAAGATATATTATCGGAAAGCTTATGGTGTCTAGTTCATACACTAAAAACAGTTTTGCAAAACAATATGGTTTACTAACCCAAAAATACAAAATCCGTGGCTGGTACAGGGTTCCAGCAAAAACTCTCAGTTCGTAGTCTAAACTTGTAAAATTCATCAAAAACTGCACATTTATCCGTTTGAGGTGCATGATACCTTGTTGGAAAGCTTAAGAAATCTAGTTTTCAGATCTATAACTTATAATACAAAATTTTGAGACTAAAGGGTTCGGAGTACATAAAACCCGTGGCTAGACTGTAACCTAGAGGTTCCTTGTCTCTCTAGTTTTGTGTCACAACTTCAAATACATATAACTTTAGACATACAAAAGCAAACCAAGTGATTCCAAAGCCTAAAATGAAGCTTATCCTCTGCAGAATCTTATCATATAATTTATTTTTCATACCAAAGTTTCTAATACATGCCATATTACCACAACAACCACAAGCTCTAACAAAGTTCGTAAATCTTACCGAAATGCTCCGTGGATTATTTAAGATCTTGGACCTCCAAAGTTCTTCTCAAAACCTTTTCCTAGATATGAAGAAATCTAACATTAAGATTCTAACTTAAAATCATGCTTTAGTTCTCCAAAAATGACTAAAACACAAAGAATACCACTAGGTTACCTCTAGTAACACGTCCTCTTGCTCCACTTCACACTTCTTCGAACTTTGTAACGTGGTTGCTTGGAGCTTGAAAATGGATGAAGGAGGGTGCTAGAGGGGTGTTGGAGATGGAGAATGGTGTTGATTTTTTTTTTTTTTGTGAGCTTGGTGGTGGTTAGAAAAGCTAGGGTTTTTGAGCTTAACATGTGTGAGAATAAAATAAAATATTAGGGGTTTGTTTTCAGTCAATATTTGCTTTAAAGGAGCTGTTTTTTGAGGGGTAAAAAATGAAAAATTTTGGCCGATTCTCCCCTCGAATTGCCGCCACTTAAATGAGGGAGTTGATGTGAAAATTTTGTTCAACAAAGAAGGAAACAATGGGTCACTTTCACTTGTACCTTCTTTGTGTCATATTGCCAAAACAAGTCATATCATCTCTTGCATAAGGTTGCATGCATGCACTACCTCCTTTTTTTTTTTTTTTTTCCTCAGTTGTTCAAATTTCTTCTTGCTTTTGACTACAACAAATCCGGATCTCCCCTTTGATTTCTCATTTTTATTTTGTTTTTCTTTCTTCCAAGTTTTCCGCTATTGATCAAAGGTTTTCATCCTTGTTCTCATCCGTTAGATCTTCCATCACACAAATTCTTACCCTAAGCTCTCATTGGTCACTTATCATCCAAAACTTAGCCATTGATTTGCCTAGGATCCTTTAACATAAAATCTACACCATTGATTTCAAACCTAAGCACAATTCTTGATTAATCTTCCACCTTTGGATTTACTAAGAGTAAATTCTAATTTTTCATCTTCTATCTATGTGACACATTAATTTTCCTAATCATATTCTCAAAACTTAATTATTGATATGACCAAAATAAATACTAAGGTCATCAAATTGACCTACTAATAAAAATCAGATTTCTTTCCTAAAAATTAACATCCATCCCTCTAATACGACATAATAAATTTTTTGTATAAATTTATATGTCGTTCAACTCATCTTCTATGTATCTATAATTTTTTATTTAAATAGAGAAACTCAATATTGTTATATAATTGACATCATCATACTGATGATATATATACAATCATTCATGATCTTAAAATTTGATATTCATCAAAATATATTCATTAGAAGTATATTAATGAATAAAATCCATGATAATAATTCATGAAATCAAGTTTATGAATTTCTAGGGCGTCACACTCGCATCTATGCCTGAACAATGGGAAGGCCTGCAAAAAGATCTCCATTAGCTTGCTTCAAGAATCTCATTTGTTTCCTCCTCATTGCTAAAGCCATCTACGTTCACTTTCTTTGTTTCTTCATCAGCCGTAGACCCGCTTTCATTTATCTGACAAAGAACCTCCGAAAATGATTCTCCAGCAGCATCACAAGTGCTCAATAATCTCTTATGTGTTTCCATGCTCAAAACATCCATGTTCCTCAATGCACTTAAAATTTCTTCCATTCTAGTAACATCACCTTGCTCTTTTAAGTAATCTAGACAGGCAGCCAAAGTGACACAACTCGGCATCCACCCCTTTCGACCAACTGAGAGTCCCTTCTTCAACACCTCAACTGCTTTAGGCATTTGGTTATTCTCCACATACCCGTTTGCCAGGATATTAAATGATGCAGTGTAGGGGGCTCTTCCTTTCAAAGCCTTCTCCAATGCCGATTCTGCCTTCTCCAGATGACCCTTCTTGCAATATGCAGCAAGAATGCTATTAAGCACCCGGAAGTCATAAGTTGTGCATTTTGACTCCCACTCCTCATAGATCCTCTCAGCACCCTCAATATCATCCAGCTTTGTGAGCTATCTAATCATGCAGGCATATGTTGCATCTATCTGCCCCTTTGATGGTTTATATGTATTCCAAACTCTGAAAAGCTCATCTCTATCACCAATACTAGAATAGAGTAAGAAGAAACATAAGCGCCGATCTTTTCGTTTTCCGACTCATTTTAGCAACTTCCTGATAAAGTTTCTGAAGCATGTCCAAAGCCTCTTCAATCAACCCGACTTTCAGATATCCACTTGCTGCCAACGAGTAAACTTTCCAGTCAACAGATAAGCGTGTATCTCTCTCCATCCTATTCAAGATATTTTCCATTCCCAAAATGTCAGATGCTATAATATATGCAGACATTCAATTTCTAAAAGTGTACTTGTCATGAGGTATTCCCTTTATTTCCATTTCTTGCATCAACATCTCAATCTTATCGTATTGTCTATTCTGAGTGTAAAGGTTCATCAATATATTATACGGTAAAAAGAATTCATTCACTCCCATGTTTCTTATTTCCTGCATAGTCGCTTCTGCTTTCTCAACAGAATTCTCACAAACATAACTCCTGAGAAGAGCAACATATACACAATATGTTCTTAACTTTCTTGACATGGTATTGAAATAATCTTCTGCACGTTGAAGTTCGTGAACTCTGTAAATCAAATCCAATCTAATTGCTGCATCACTTGGTGATATTCTAAAAAACCTATTGTCCGTCATCCAAAGCGATATTGGAACAAACAAAAAAAAAAGGTGCAAGATAGTCAAGATTAGGCAATATAAAGATGAAAGGAGTCGAGTAGAAGTACATTTGACTCTGAGTGGAAAAAAAATCACCCAGAACTGTACTAAAATCGACAAAGTTAAACATTTTAATCGAAAAGATACCGGGGACTGCTTGAGCTTTGATGAAATTGATATTGTAAATGTCAAATGAGCAAGAGAATAGGTTCTTCTTGGCAGGGAAGATGAATTATATTCCTCATGCAACATATTTAAATAACTGACAACAACTTAAACACCCCTAAAGGTGACAACTGTAGCTCGTTTGACATTGCTTTTGCTTCTACTTTTAGTCAGTAAAACAAGAGAAGTAAAAGCTATGACATTTCCGTATAGATTCAAAACCATATTTCCAAAAGAGCTTAACGAGACTAAAATGAAATTAAAATATTTTAATTAACTAAACTATTACAATTAATTTAATTGGATCAGTGAAGCCAAAAATCAACAGGAAGCAATGCCAATATCGGGTTCTTATATCCTCCGTATAGAATGAATTTGTGAGCTCTTTTAGTGGTAAAAACAATGATAGGAAATTGAGTTTACACTGCATGCTAAAACTGAAGTTACACAGATAAAAATTCAAAGTAAACATAACTTTTATCATGAAAATCCAATTCAGCAACTAAACAGAGAACACATAAAAGTTAAAATCTAAAGAGAAAATTATAAAAAAAAAAAAAGACTATTCAACATCATCAACAAGAAAGAAGAAGAGAAAAGGGGGAAACCTGAAGAGCGTGATGAAAGCGTCCGAAGTCCCTCATGGTATGGACAAGCCAGCTGAGTTCAGTCCTGCAAATGGATCGTCCTTCGCCTTCGGATCTCGGAGGACTGGTAGAGTTGAGGCCTTCGGATCTCGGATCACTTGGATGCGCCTGAACAGAGAATCTGAAGCATCTGAAGATGAAGAAGAAGAATAAGAATAAGAGTAAGAAGGTGGGTTTAGGGTTGTAGTGGAGAACAGGGAAGTTGAAAGAAGAGAGTTTCTGTGGAGTTGGTTCTTCAGAAATCCAAAAGCAGCGAGCTTGGTCGGCCAATGAAGCTTCATTTTGGCATTGGATTCGGCTAGTCCTCCAACCGTGTTTGCTTGTATGTTTAAGAGACACTGGCTCTTCTGGAACAAATCTTCTTTCCTTGGCCAAGTCAGATTTTCATACGGACCTATTTTTATGATAATTTAGAGGATTGGCCCCTCAAAAAGGACGTATTTGAATTTTTACCCTTTTTTATGATAACATTAGTTTTTTGCTCCAGTGTGAGAAGTATCTATAGAGCGTCAAATATAGGACAAAAACATGAACATGTCTATTTAAGAGGCTCTTTTCACTAATTTTTTCCCTATTTTTATGCCTTTCTATTTTTTAGCACACCCAAACATTAGGATCGGGTCAAGATATTAAGATAGTAAGCACATTTGAGAGGACTTACTTGGATAAACCCACTGGGATAATGCTTAAGAATATTAGTGATGTCAAACACGACATACTGATAAAGAATGACTCCCACACAATCACAACTTGAAACTCACAGAGAAGATTTATTTTCTATTAGTTATGATGTTCTACATTAGTAAAGCCTCCCTTTTTTATTTTGTTGGGGCGGGGTGTGGGGGTTAGTATTATGCCCTCTTTCTAGTCCTTTAATATTGCAGCACATGTGAAATTGTGCAATAAAATGTGTAGAATTTAGAGGAGGGGGTGAAGAAGGCATTACGAATTAGGACCTCCAACATTATTCATTGTAAGATCACAAAAACCAAAATGATTGAATCAAAACTTGAACTTTTTTTTTTCTTCTTTATTACCAAATATTTTCAAACTTATAATCAATTTCCAAACCAGGAGGCCTGAAACAGACATGGTACAAATATAATGACAGCTTGCATGACATCCACATCAACTTTTTTCATGGATCTCATTTGTTTCTTCTTCTTCATCACTACTAGAACCATCCATGTTCATTTTGTTTGTTTCATCAGCGGTAGCACCATCTGTGTTCATCTGACGAAGAACCGCGGAAAAAGATTCTTCAGCTGCATTACAAACGCTCAATAGTTTCTGATTTGTATCCATGCTCAAGACATCCAAGTTCCTCAACAAACCTACGATCTCTTCCATTCCTGCAACATCACCTTGTTCTTTCAAGTAATCTAAACAAGCAGCCAAAGTGATGGGATTAGGCGTCCACCCCTTTCGACCGATTGAGAGTCCTTTCTCCAACATTTCGACTGCTTTAGGCATTTGCTTATTCGCTGTGTACCCGCTTGCCAAGATATTAAATGAACTTGCAAAGGGGGTTCTTCCTTCCACAGCCTTCTCTAATGCTGACTCTGCCTTGTCAAATAGACCGTTCCTGCAATAACCAACAAGAATGGCATTCAGCACCCGGAAATCATAAATTTTACATTGTGAGTTCCACTCCTCAAAAATTCTCTCTGCGCCTTCGATATCATCCAGCTTCGTTAGAGTATTAATCATGCAAGCATATACTCCATCTGTCCGCCCCTTCGACGGTTTATATGCATTCCAGACTCTGAAAATCTCCTTTGTATTACCAATTTTAGCATATAGAGTAACCAGAAACATAAGTGCTGATTTACTCTTTCTACAACCCCTTTTGTTGACTTCCTGTTCAAGTTTCTGTAGCATCTCCACAGCCTGTTCAACCAAACCATGTTTCAGATATCTACTTGCTGCCAAAGAGTAAAACTTCCAGTCCACAAAAGAGCGCGGATTATCCTCCATCTTCTTCAGGAGTTTTTCCATTCCTAAAATGTCTGATGCCGCAATATAGGTATACATTCTATTTCTCAAAGTGTACTTGTCATTACGTATTCCCTTTGCTTTCATCTCTTGGATCAACAAGTCAATCTTATCATATTCCCCAGTCCTAGTGTACAGGTCAATTAAAACGTTGTAAGCAAAAGACGACTCTTTTACACCCATATTTCTTATTTCCTGCATAGTGGCTTCAGCTTTCTCGACACATCTCTCTCGAACGTAAATCCTGAGCAAAGCACCATATACATTATATGTCTTCAAAATTCTCGACATATTATTGAAGTAATTTTTCGCACGTTCAAGTCCATGAACCTTGTGGATCAAATTCAACCTAACTGCCGCATCGCCAGGTGTTATATTGAGAAACCTACTGTCTGTCATCCAAAGAGATATCCGGACAAACCAAAAGAAGGGTGAAGGATAATTACAAACTGGCAAACGTAAAGATTCAACAATTAGAATTACACCAATTCTAGAAAAATAACCTAGCACCTCAGCCAAATTAGAAGCCACCAAAAGTTGCATAAGATTGATAGAAACGAGAAAAGATACTTTGAGCATCCAATTTCCATGCCAATGCTAAAATTTGGAATTTGGGCAAGAAAATCATGCTCTGATGCAATGTTATACTATTATGTCAAATTTTTATCACCAATAATCGCAAATGCCAAATTTTTACATCCGCTGCTGATTGATTGACGTGTTGTCATTTTTCGATTATATGAAAATAAAAAATCCGTATAAAAAAATTCCTTTTACAACTTCCAAAGCTGAAAAAATTATGACAAAAAAAGGACATGCTATGCACAAAATAGAACACCATATCAAGTGTACATATACGTGTGTGTGTGTATACATTGTGTTACCATATATAACATGAGCGTTACACTTTGCATTGGAGATGATCTTATGAGTCCCAGACTTGCTATATGGTCGATGCCAAAGCAAGATGGACCAAAGACAATACAACAGAGGCTATAAAAATAAAGGTTACACCTTCATAAGCTACTTTAAATGGGTATTTCTTCAACATAGAGCAGGAAAAAGGGGGGGAAAATTACAAGTACGGAAAAGAGAAGCTCTTGCTTGCCCTGTTGCCCAATTGGTTTTTCATTACCAAATAACAATAAAACAAAATACAAAAATATATATATATATATATATATATGTAAATATACATACATACATACATATATTCAGGCGGGGTTGAGAGAAGGAATGTGAACCTCAAGAGCGTGATGAAAGCGTCGAAAGTCATTCATGGTTCGAATGAGCCAGCCAAGCTGTCTCTTGTCTACAGGTCTTTCTTCGCTCACCCATTGACGGAGCACTGGAAGAACCGACGCCTTTGGATCCCGAATGATTTGGATTCGCTCGTACAAAGAATCTGAAGAAGAACAAGAAGGTGGGTTTAGGGTTTTAGTGGAGAAGGAGAGAGAAGTTAAAACCCTAGAGTTGTACTTGTTGTGAAGGTTCTTTTGGGACCCAGAAGCGAAGAGCTTGCTCAAGCACCGAAGCTTCATCTGGAATTTTGATTTTGGTGTCGAGTCGAGTCCTCCGACAGAGTTACTGAGACACTGGTTTTGCTACCAGAAAATAGACAGACCAATTAAAACTAGGAAAATGTGTTGTTAGTTGCTAATAAAATAGATTGGTCTGATTTTTTTATTTATGATTTATCATTATTTCAGATTTAATATAAAATTTAATGATTTATATAATAATTAATTAAAAATTAATCATTAATTGATCAAATTAATAATATTATGTAGTTAATTATGAATTGATAATTTAAAAAAATTAATTATTTATTTAAAAATAATAATATTTTAACTAATTTTTTAAAAACTTGTTTAAAAACTTCTAGAGAAAAGTCTATTTAGTTATAAATCTCTAAAAACTAGGCCTTGATTTCTAGCCGAAGTAACTTCTTTGCCGCATTTGCCCCCTAAACTGACCTTTAGCTTAATTAATGAAAATGTTAGTCCATGTCTGGTGCAAGGGTTTGGACCAATTACAATTCAATTTTTGTTTTTTTGCCTCAATTTTACTATTCACAGTTTTCTAACTCAAATTTTAAAAATCCATAACTTTTCATATACAAATCCAAATGAGATCATTTTTTTTTTCAAATTGCGTTGAATTTCAAGACAAACGAAATAAGCTCTATATTAATATTATTTTTCTAAATATATTTCAAGGTTTTACACTTTTTAACTCTAGCAATTCAAACGCATAATTTAATTCAAACCAAAATTCTACAATATTTACCTTAGCACCAAACGCATGAATTTCAATAAAAATTGATATGTGATATATGAAATGCAAGCCCTATGTCAATTTTGATTAAAAAAAAAGGATGGATTTATTCGCACCCTTTATTTTACTTTTCCTATCTATTTTTTAAAATCACTTACCATATTAATTTTAGAATTAAAAAAATTACATGTTCCATCTCTGAATTTTTCCAATAATTTTTCCAAAAAACCCTTATAAATAAATTATTTATTTTTTCTTTCTCCTCTCATTAATGTCTAAATCCCTATACATTTTTTTTCTTTTTTTTTTTTAAAGAAAAATGATCTATTTTATTGTTATTTTTTAATTTATTTTCAAGATATTTTTTTTAAGAGAAGATTCTTTTATTTTGTTTATTATTATTCTTATTTTTCATAGTTTTTATAGTTCTATGTTATAGCTAGTTTTTTGTTTTCTAAGAAATAATAAGCAAATGAAAAACACGTATGTATTATGTGGATATATAATCAAATATATTGATTTGATTGGATATTCATTTTATAAATTATTGAAAGAAATGGTTGGGAATTCATTTTGAATTGTGAGATTTTTCTAATTATCAAATAAAAGTATTAACCAAATTCATAACATTTTCAACCATGCTTGTGGAATGCTCAGCTTCATCAGCATATTAACCTCAAGTTTGAATCGTCTCAATAAGAAGTGTGCTGAATAAGTTCATAGATTTTTATCTCAACATATAAACTGATGAAAATTTTTTATTGGATATCTATAAATAAATAAATAAATAAATAAATAAAAGAAATCTTGTGGAGAAAGAAGAAAGACAAATAATTTAGTTATAAGGGATTTTTAGGAAAACTAAGAGGTAGAATAAGTGATTATTTAATTATAAATTTAATATGTTAATGATTTTGGAAAGTGGGTGAGAAAAGCATTTCATAAAACCAAAAAAAAAAAAAAAAAGTGAGAAAAGTAAAATGGGAGATGTCAATAAACCCACCTAAAAATAAATCAACATTGTTATCAATTAAGAGTGTTTATTACCATTATTTTTAAATTCATACAAAAAATTACTAAAATTAAAAATTCAAGAGGCAAATTGTAACTATACTATAATTTTACAGGACAACAATGCAATTTAGTATAACCAATACTTCATCCCAAATTCTCGGAGGGATAAAAATTAAAATTATTACCTTCAAAAAAGACCTAATTAGTTTTGCAACCAAATAAAAAATAAATGGACAAATATTTTTCTCAGAGCTTTTGGCCTTGTAATAATGTGTCCTGTGAACTTAAAAACGTAACATAATGGAACTTGGCATGTGACAACCTCCATGTTATTCTAACTTAAATTTACTATTCCTCTTGTATTTTCGATCTCAACCTCAAGGAATGGTATAGCTTCTACGTAGCATATTGATTTGGTATATAGATCTCTCTCAAAATAGATTATCTATATATCTTGATTATTACAAAGTCCCAACTCAAGCCAATGATTTCTTGCATATAGGTGATAAGTGGGCTTACCATCCCACCTCTAGGATGGGTGATCAGTGATGGTTTGAAAAGAACTTATGTCTCATGTACGCGCCTCAGTTACATGCATAGGTGGAAATTACTCAATTAACCCTTGAACAAAAAACACGAAAGTAAAAAGGATTTTGTTTAGTTTCTTAACGAGTTTTTTGTGTTTGTTTCTGGTTTAACAGCTTTCCCGAAAAAAGTTGAAAATGATCAAAGGGAAAAAAATTGCTATCTTCACATGTTCTTTAGACTCACAATAGATTACTCTTTTTTTTTTTCGGCTGACCCAGTCTTTTTCTTTTTTCCTAAATGATGGTAACATATATGAGTAGATGTACTCAGATATCCCGACTATATCGGTACCTCCTTAGCACTCTCATCCCTTATCTGTTTTGTTTTTTATTAATGAAAATAAAAAAAAATACAAGAATGTTTAGAAGACAATAAAGCAAGAGGAAAATAAAAACAACTCTATTAAGGATAATAAAAAAAACACAATAATAAAAAGCTCCCTATAGCCGGAGATCAATCTCAAAAAATTAAGCCGAAATTCTTATCTTGAAATATAATCTCAAATATGCTTCGTTAAAAACCCTTTGACCAAAACAAATGTCAAAAGAAAAAAAAAAGTACATATCTACCAAGAGATAAATAAAGGTCAACTACTTATAAAATTTGTAAGAAGGTAATCTCATCATATCTCTAGAAACTTTTGAAGAAATAATTATGAGACAAACAAATCACCAAACAATATCTTTGATATAAATCACATGAAACGCTAACTTATCCGACATTTGATTACACTCACAAAAAAAAAAAAAAAAAATGAAACACAGTAGTTTATATTCTCCAAATAATACAGCCTGTTTCCATCTAAAGAGGAATTTCCAAACAATGGCTGACCCCAGTCATTATGCTATTGTACAATAAAACAATATCCCACGAAAATTGATTCCTCTGCTTTTTTGTTGCTTTATTTCTTTCACCGACCTTAACATTAAGGTTTTGGTCTACTCAAAAAAAAAAAAAAAAGTATGGTTTTGGACCCCACTTGAGCTACTTCTGTCCTCCATTTAACTGATCTCTTCAACACCTTGAAAGCTTTCCCAGAAAGTGCCCGGAATTTCCTCTCGACTTTCGGTCACGCGGCTGAAAATTTTGCTCATATATCTAATTAGGAGCCTGCAAACTCAAGGAAGTATTTTCTGATCATGTTTTTGATTTGTGCCTTTTGATTATGGATAACACCCATTCCTTATCACCATCTCCTCCTCCTCCCTTTTTAAAAGAAAAGTACGATGTATTTCTTAGTTTCAGAGGTGAAGACACTCGGGAAAATTTTACAAGTCATCTTTATGATGCATTGTGTCGGAAAAAAATTGAAACTTACATAGATTATAAACTTGAGAGGGGAGATGAAATTTCATTAGCTCTTTTGAAAGCGATCCAAGGATCAAGACTTTCGATAATCATTTTCTCGTAAAATTATGCTTCTTCTCCGTGGTGCCTGGATGAGCTTGTGCACATACTCGGGTGTAAAGAAAAAAGCGGACAGCTTGTTGTGCCCATCTTTTACCACATAGATCCATCTTGCGTGCGGAAACAACAAGGAAGTTATGAAATTGCCTTGAGTGTTCTTGAAAAAAGGTTCAATGAGAAAAAAGTGAACCAATGGAGGAATGCTCTAACAGCAGCAGCCAATCTATCCGGGTGGGATTCACTGGTTAGTAGGTACGTACGTACCCTCTACTCTAAATTGCGAATGTTTCTAAATAACGTTTCAATCGTAAGGATAATTGTTGTTCATCTTGTTTTTCATTGATTCATGAATATCAGAGGAAAAAGAGAGAGAGAGAGAGAGAGAAGAAAATCATAAAAATAGCAGATTTATTTTTTTTAATTTAGAAATTTGCTTTATTTGTTGGAATTTTGGAAGTTGATTGACTCGAATACTGAAATGAATAAAAGATATTCTGATTATCAAACAAAGGTTTCCACTGTTAAATAGAGCTTAATTTGAACCCACACAACTTTAAAAAAAAAAAAAAAAGTTCAGTGATAGGGTCAGGGGTAATTTATATTTATATAGTTGTGCAAGACCCACATAATTTTATAAGTTTAACCCGTAAAGTTAGATGTTCATTTAGTTAGACGTAAAGTTTCATTAGAATCAATAGAAAATTACATGAACCTGCTATAAAAAAAATAAAAAAATAATAATAATACAAGGTTTCACAAGGGGTGATGAATATGAGACTAAACTATTGTATTTGTCTTTCATATATGCTAGGCCCGAGGCCAAATTAGTTGAGGCAATCGTGGAAGATGTTTTGAAGAAATTGAATTATATTTCACCTTTTGATGATTTCAAGGGCCTAGTTGGAATTGGCAGACGCATTGAAGAAATTATAACGTTGTTACATATAGGATCACTTGATGTTCGCATCATTGGTATTTGGGGCATGGGCGGTATAGGCAAAACAACTCTGGCGAGTGTTGTATTTAGCCGACTAGCCCCTCAATTTGAAGGTTGCTGCTTCCTTGAAAATGTGAGGGAAGTGTCGGAAAGACATGGATTAAATCATTTGCGCAATACGTTTTTCTCCAAACTATTGGAGGAGGACAATTTGGATTTGGGCCCCTTAAGTGTGGGAACAAGTTTTATTAAGAGCAGATTACGCCGTAAAAGAGTGCTCATTGTTCTTGATGACGTGAATGATTCGGATAAATTAGAGCCTCTTGTTGGAGATCATAGTTGGTTTGGCATTGGAAGTAGGATTATTGTAACAACAAGAGATATGCAAATGCTTAGGAATGAAGTTGATGAAATATACTCCGTCGAGAGGTTAAACTTTGGTGATGCTCTTCAACTTTTTCACTTTACCGCATTCAGAAGAAGCTCTCCGACGACAGATGACATCGAGTTGTCGAAAAGGGTTGTAAAATATACCCAAGGTGTTCCGTTAGCTCTTAAAGTTTTGGGCTCTTTCCTTCGGGGCAAGAGAAAGGAAAATTGGGAAAGTGAACTAGATAAATTGAAAGTGGTTCCCAATAATAAAATTCAGAATGTATTGAGAGTGAGCTATGAGGGACTGGATAAGAAAGAGAAGAATATATTTCTTGATATCGCTTGTTTTTTCAAAGGAATGGATAGAAATTACGTGGAAAAAATATTGGATGCTTGTGGTTTTTACGCAAAAATAGGAATAGATGATCTTATTGACAAGTCTCTCATAATCATCAAAGACGGCAACATACTTTGGATGCATGATTTGATACAAGAAATGGGCTGGGAAATCGTACGATCTATTGAAGATCTTCGAAAGCGCAGCAGGCTGTGGATCGCTCAAGATATCTATCATGTTTTCAAGCATAATAAAGTACGTAAAAAGTGGAGTGAGTTTCCCTTTTAAATTTCATTCACTTTTCAAGGAAAAAATGTCTACACAAAATAACACCATATCTATATATATATATATATGTATGTATGTATGTTTGTATTTGTATATTGTATGCTCGTCTATAAATTGTTCTCTTTTGTCAGGGGACTGGAGCAATTGAAGGAATCTTCCTAAACATGTCTCAGTTAGGAGATATACATTTGAGTCCCGAAGTCTTCGAAGAGATGTATAATTTAAGACTGCTCAAAATATATTATTCCAGCCACATCAACAAGGGCAAAGTGTACCTTCCTCTGAGTCTTCAATTTCTTCCTAATACTCTAAGATATCTCGATTGGTACGAATGCCCGTTG
Organism: Ficus erecta; assembly: GCA_008635985.1. Classification (NCBI taxonomy): domain Eukaryota; kingdom Viridiplantae; phylum Streptophyta; class Magnoliopsida; order Rosales; family Moraceae; genus Ficus; species Ficus erecta. The sequence continues at coordinate 150,468 of BKCH01001282.1, read as the reverse complement.
AAATCTCTGCCGTCAAGTTTTATGCCCCGGAATCTCGTTGAAATTGACATGCGTTATAGCCAACTTGAGCGACTTTGGGATGGGGTCCAGGTATGCTCTAATGCTGTTGTAGTTAGTATATTTAGTTTGTAAGTTATGTACTCGCACGCATAATTCTTATTGCCAGTTTTTCTTCTTTTACAGGATCTGATAAACTTGCGACGTATCGATCTTGGTCACTCTAAGTACCTGACTCAAGTCCCGGATCTCTCTCGTGCTCCAAAACTCGAGAGTATAAATCTTGAATGTTGTAGAAGTTTACTTCACGTTCCTTCCCTCAGAATCAAAATTCTAGAGAAATTTAGTCCTTCTCTGGATGGGAGCTACTGCAAAGACCTTTGTTGTCGTAAAGGGCGAGATGATCCAAGACCTCTCGGGACAGTTAATCTCACGGGATGCTCTAATCTCAAGTCGCTCTCGATAATCGTTGGGAATGTGAAATGCTTGCATTTAGGTGACACTGCAATAGAAAATTTTCCATCATCAATCTGGTCTCTGAATAACCTTGTTTCATTGAACCTCAGCAACTGCCTATCGCTTAAGAATCTGCCAACAAGCATTTGTAAGTTGGAGTCCCTGCATGAACTTAACCTATCCGGTTGTTCATCTCTCGCCAAGTTTCCAGAACTTCCCAGTAATTTAAGACGTCTAAGTTTCCGCGAGATGGCATTAGAACAAGTCCCATCATCAATTATGCATCTCTCCCATCTCAAGGAATTTCATCTAGATAATTGCAAAAAGCTTAAGAGTCTCTCATCCAGCATTTGTAAGTTGAAATCTCTGAAATCACTCTCTCTTCGTGGCTGCACAAAGTTGGAAAACTTCCCTGAGATCTTGGAGCCTATGGAGTTTCTAGAGCAGCTCGATTTAGATGCAACAGGAATTAAAAAGCTACCATTTTCGATCAAAAAACTGGTTGGGCTTTGTTATCTGAGTTTGAATTCATGTGAATATCTTGAGTTTGTCCCGAGCAGCATCTACAATATAAACCGCCTTGAAAGCATCTTCTTCTCTAACTGTTCAAAACTTGAAAAGTTGCCTCCCATGAGTGATTTGTGCCATTTGGGTTATCTCGACCTTAGCTACTGCAACGTAGTGGAAATTCCCGATTCACTTGGCTATTTGTCGTCGGTAAGCACATTGGATTTACGAGGAAATTCTTTTGGTAGCATACCTGCAAGCATTAAACAACTTTCTAAGTTGACGACTCTCAAGTTAAGCGATTGCAAGAAGCTACGATCTTTGCCAAGGCTTCCATCGTCATTGGAGTATCTTAATGCAAGCGGATGTGAGTTATTGGAGGAAGTATCGCCTTCAAGTACGGAATTCACTCGAGGGCATATCGACTGTAACGCTTTTCATAGATGGGATTTTCTTTTTTATGGCTGCCTAAAATTAGATCAAGATGCACGCCACAATACAATGACTGAATTCCAATCTAGAGTTTTGCAGACATCAACAAGATCAGTATCATCGGAACCTGAAGAAATTAAAGTATGTATTTTTTTGCTGAAGTAAGTTAATTTTTTTTTTCTTTTCAATATTTGAAATAATAATAATGAGAATTTTCTACATGGCTCAGGATTCAAAATTAAAAGAACTTGAAGTAAGCGTGTGTTTCCCGGGAACGGAAATTCCAAAGTGGTTCAGCCGCCAATCTGATAAATCTTCAGTAAATATCGAGCTCTCTCCGCATTGGCATGGTACCAACTTCTTGGGATTTGCTTTATGCACCATTGTTACATTTGGGGAATATCATTGTTGTAACTTCAACGATTTGTATTTTTACTGCGAGCTCCATTTTAAAACCAATCGTGGCGAAACCAACACCCTTTCTTGGAGTTTTCCACGATGGGAAGATGTTGAACTGAAGCAATTAGAAAGAACAGTGTTCAATTCAGAACATGTGTTCATGTGGAATAGGCAAGTGAGTTATCGTGATTGTCTCGACGCAGTAGAAGTGTCGTTTGAATTCTTTATTAGAGATGATTGTGGTCAACTTCTTGCGCCCGATGAATGCGAAGTTAAGAGATGCGGCGTTCGCCAACTGTGCCTTCAAGATGCTGAGGAATTTCATTTTGTCAACAATCAATACAAATTCAGCCAATCAGATGCTATCTTTGACGAGCCTCAACCAACCGGAACTCGGACGCTTGATTCCGAGAGGGAAGAACAAGAAGAAGATGATCACCAACCAAATATCAATGAAACAGTTCACTCCGTTATGAAAGAAGGAAAAGAAGTGGAACCAAGTGGAAGAGGTAAATATAAAAGTCTCTTCCTCTCTCTGTTTATTTTTCTTGATTTTAAAAGTCCCCCTCTTAATAAGTATAAATACCGATTAGTAAGTATAAATAGAGGGTGTTACATATTATATTTATTTTGAGCAACAAGAACTCAAAAGCATTCATATATTGTTAACGCAAGAACAAACTAGTTGAACACAAACGCCAATGACACCAAACCAACTCAAAAACAACAAGACTTTTATTAACCACTGGAAAATCATAAGAAACCAAACTCTATCTTCACAACACATCCAAGCTCCACCATCTACACAGAGCTTCTTGTTGTTACAGTCAATGGCTTCTCTCTCTCTCTCCGGATTCACTCAAGGCTTTCTGTCTCTAACTCTCTAAAACAGAATTGAACCACCCACTAACTAATGAAACAGTAAAACAACAACCTATTTGTAAGTTTCAACAGCCAGTTGAAACTATTTGCTAGACTACCCTTGATTCCTAAACTAACAATCTGATTTCCAGTGCATCCTTGACAGTCCAGTAAACGTGTGCCACATCAACTAACATATATAGATATTAAAAACGTTACACTAGCGAGTGAATGTAGTGTAAACACCCTCTATTTGTACATCTTACATTTAAGACAGAACCTTGGTTAAAGGCTTGCCTATAGATATATATGTGTGTGTAATAATAAAAGAGCATTTATATACATGAGTTTAGATCTGTTATACTATTTTTCTATCTCATAGACTATCCCCCAATACTTTTTGACAACTCATGTAATTGCTCAAGTAGTTTTAGTGTTTAGTATTGAGGAACAACCAATAAGACGAGACAACATATATGGATTTTTTGATACATTCATGTCGCACATGCGTGGAAACTATAATCCCCCAGTTTTATGAAAATGGATTCAGATCACTCCTCTTTAAGCTACGAAGCGAGATGATCTGATAAAATTCATAAATGGTTGTAGGTTGCCTTAAATTGTTTTGAGTTCTTTTTTGCGGAGAAATTAGTGTAGAGTTTTCTTTTCCTGCATTACCTTGTTGGGTTTTTTTTTTTTTTTTTTTTTTTTAAGTGCTTGTTATAATTCTTCCTGTATTTTTAATGCTAATGTTATAAAATTGTATAATCTTTGGATGAGCAGACACTAAACAAGCGCAGCAGCTGGATGAGCTCACAAAAGATATCCTCAACCTGGATATTGGTAAGGCTCAATCTTTCACTCAACTCTGTTCCAACCAATAATGCAGTACTTCAATTTGTATGTATTTTTTTTTAATGATAATTACACAATTTTAATTCTATGTTTGAATGTAGATTCTGTGGAAACTCAGCAGTTAGACGAGCTAATCGAAAACATCATGGATTACTTTGATAATAGTACAGAAGACCCTTCCTCCACTCAATGATCGAATTTTCTTTCATCTGATTTTTTTTTTTTTTTATGAAGGTAAACTGAAAGAAAGCAACCATTTGGTGATTTCTCATTTTAGTTTTTAGCGTTTATTTTTCTTTGGGGCATGTTTGATGTACTATATTAGAATAATGTATTGTATTATTTTATAGTGTAATGCAATGTTTGATATAGCTACTATATTGTATAAGGTTAATACACATCTTTCTTACGGTATATTTTCAGTATACTGTGTGGTTTAATTAATTATTGGTACCGAGACCATGGTTAGGGCTGTGGCTGGGCGAGAGTTGAGGTTGAACTAATTTCAGGTCAAACATAGGGCGAGCTACACCAGTGACGGAGTTAGGATTAACTCCAATGAGGCACAAATAAATTTTAAGAAATTCATAGATTAGAATAAAATGAAGAAAAATGATAAATTATTTGGTAATAATTTTTTTATATGCTCTTTACTTGATTTTCTTCTCTTCTGTTCTTTTAAAATATTTTTCCATATTATCCAATATAGAATTTAAAAATAAAAATTTAAATTGCAACAATAATTCATCGTACATATTTCTAGTGTAATATTATGGACCTAAAGAAATAAAACAAAGAGAAACAAATTTCTTAATCACCAAAAAATAAAAAAGTTAAATAAAAAACACAAAAAGAAAGTTTATCGACATTCTTATAGATAAAAATAAAATTTAGAAGGTATGTTGAAATGATAAACAAAAAATTTTATCTATACGTTAACCATGGAGTATTATTCTTCAAAAAAAATTACGGGTTATTGAGATTAACGATCTTGAGGAATAGTCATACCGTAAATTTTTTTTTTTTACGAACAAAGCAAGCGAGGAAAAATAAAGAAAAAGAAAGAAAAAATGAGAAAGAAAATAAATAAGAACATTGCATATTAGCACTCTTGTCTGGGGCAGTAAAATAGAATCATATAGGAAGTTTAAAAGAAAAGAATCATATAAATGAGAAAATTCATTGAAGTCCGTATAACATCAAGGGGGAAAAATACAAAAAGGAAAGATAGGAAGTAAGGACTAAAGAGAACAGGAAAAAATTAAGACATATTCACCGTGTTAAAAATAGTGGGTGGTGGAAAACTATTTGGTTGTAAACAAACGAAATAGAATGGGAGAAAATCAAAGGGTTTGAAGTGTAAGAATTACTTTCTTTAAAGTTTTATTTGCCCTCATTATAAACAGTTTGCTATCGGGTGTTTTGACAAATTACCTCCAAGATACAACAAACCCATGAATTTAATAAGTATCAATCTTATTAAATTCCAGAACATGATGTGAAACTGATATCAAAAACTGGAGTTTTATAGCCTTCGATATGTATGTCCATAAAGAGTTGCAATAGATGCAATAGTATGTCTTTTAAATTAAAATGTGTCTTTTCAGTCAAAAAACGTATATGTTTCAAAAGATATATTGGTTGATCATCAGAATTAATTATGACCGTTAGATTGTAATAATTCAATTAACGGTTTAAATTAAATCTAAAATAATTTAAATCCGACTGTTAGCTCGTGTCCGATCAAATCAACGGTCCAGATTTAATCTGGAAAAGCACCACCTTAAAAAATAAAGTGCTCATTGACTCCTTGCGACGATGTGTATGTGCAAAGTGCGCCCTAAAGACCCAATCGCCTTCGCGCGCGCATATGTGGTGGTGCATGGTAGTAGCATAATCTCCACTATATACTAATAATTCTTAAACTTCACTTGTTTCAATTTATACCACTATACTTGCTTGTGTTTCTCTAACGTGAGACTTTATTATTTTCACTATCCAATAATAATAAAAGAAATATTATAATCTCTCCATCAAACTTAGAAGAAATATTATAATCTCTCCATCAAACTTGAGTCTGAAAAGTCCATCTTTGACAATAATAATAATAATAATAATAATAATAAACCATGAAAGTTGCAAGTAATCCTTCCGTCTTCCCAAAAACTACTACCGTTTGCCTTAGCCTGTCCAGTTAGGTGCCAATTTTTTTTTTTTTTTTTTTTAAAGAGTCAATAACTAAAGACAAACGGTGGATTCTTCTCTCCTTTTTTTTTTTTTTTTTTGGTAATATTCCATGTTAACTATATCAAAAATACTTTTTTCTTCACTCTCTTCCGTTCCATGTTAACTTCCAAAAAAAAAAAAAAAAAAAAAAATCCCTTTTTTATTTATTAAACTATTTTTCATTTACAAACAATTCCCTTAAATGAAAAAAACCTTAATTCCATATGAGATGTTGATGAAAATTCTTAAAACCTTTTTCAAAATTGACATAAGTAACAGTATTCAACAATCAAATATTTCTTGTAAATATGAACCTTCAATATTTTCATGGACATACACTTCTCATTCGAACGTGGCAGGCAATTTCTTCCAAATACTATATTAATCATCTAAAATACTTAAATCCACATATACTTATAAAAAAAAATCCACACTATCAATCATCTAAAATACTTAAATCCACATATACTTGTAAAAAAAAAAAAAAAAATCCACACACACACACATATATATCACATATATCCAACGAGAAGAGTTTTCAATGTATATATACATAAATATTATTCCACTTCTCGATCTTAGTAGATCTTCTTGAGACCTTCTTCAATTTCTTTTTTCTTATTTCTTCTTCTTTTTTTTCTTTTTTTTTCAGTGGTTTGAGTGAGTTCGTACGTAAGATTTTTTTTTTTTTTTTTAAATGGTCCTTCGGAGGTCAGTTTCAGTAGTACTGGTAGAAAAAAAAAAGGAATAAAAAAGAAGGTGCTAGATCCCTTTTTTATAAATTTAAAAAAAATAATAAAAACAAAAAACAGAGAGACGGTCATTTATCAATTATGGTGGAGTTTTGGCAGTTCTTATAGAGCCAGAGATAATTCGTTTATTCCCAAAAATCTTCCCCGACGTCTAACTATCATGGTTGTCAGAGTATGAGATTGGGAATTAATTGTGAAAATTAAGAATCTCGACAGAGTATTGCATTGAAATTTAATAAAAATATTATATTTTATGGCACTATTTTTCTCGATCATATACCCTTTAAAGAATCTTCCAGATATATATATATATATGCGCGCGCGCATAAGCAAGCCCAAATCGGATCTTTTATTGCGACAACAACGAAAGAAAAGATCGAATTTGATGATCAAGACCACTAACTATGCTTTTGAGTTTCAAGCTTATTTTCTCTGAGGGCGTCGTGGCTATTTGTCCTACGTGGACAGACTCGACCTAAAAGGTTCAAATTTGTGCTCAACATATATTAATTATCACCACACAAAAAATTAAATGTTAAATGTTAAATGTTAAAAAAAAAAAAAAAAAACAGTGGTCCAATAGTTAAAGATTTTTGTGATTGTGGCTCTATTTTTATTGGTAATTATATATGTGATTTTGATTTATTCAAATGTCAATTTTTTTCTAAATGGTAAATGGTTTAACTTATATAAAGGTCAAGGTCACGAGACTAAAAGACGACTAACGTTCAATTTTTTTGTTTTAACACCATGTGTGAAGCAACCAACGAGCATAAATAATTAACATCATTAAAAAAGTTGGTATTTCAATTAAGAAAGTATTAAAATTACAATTTATTATAAGTTCATAAAGAAATGTTGTATGTTTTAAGATCTACAAGATAAAGTGAGACAACCTCTATTATTTTAGGAATCTAAAATTTGAAATTAACCCAAGAAATATCATGTTTTTTTTTTCTTGTTTAAAAAAAAAAAGAAAATGTGAGGTTTAATATGAAAATTTTATGGTGGGAACTGTATATTTACCCTACCAATAGACATTGTTGTTTTAACCATTTAATTATCTTTTCATGATTTGATGTGCGAGTGTTCATATTAACAATTTGGAGCACACAAAGTTGTGAATTTATCTCGGATCGTTAAGTTATTAGGTTGTTGGATATTTATATATGAATTGTCCATTTCTTGTCTTTAAGTTAATTTTTGTCTTTTTGAAATTGATTTATATCCAAACTTATTTAACAATATGTTCTGTACATTATAATTTAAAATATGCAGTTCCTATGACAAATTTTTTTTTTCTTAAAACATATTCAAAAAAAGGCCATGTTTGCACAAATTCATTTTTTCACTATATAATTTACATTTACAAGGTAACGAATTAACTTTCTTATATCTATTTCGCAATATTAATTACAACTACCAAGATTATTTGGCAAGGTTCCAACAAAATGCTAAATTTGGTAGTCCTTTGCTTTCTAATTCTTCCTTGATATTAATTATTAAAAAAAAAATGTGTGTACATTGCATATTCTCTCACGTAGAGTAAAATAGTTCAAAGTTAAATGATCAGTAGACATCCTTTTTGTAACTAATTCGCAAAGCTATCACTTCATTTGTGGCTGTTTATAGTAGCCCCTTAATCAAAGCCAAAACAGTCGGGTCTCTCTCAAATCTGTCCTCGAAAGATTCTTGTACATATTACTACCTAACTAGAGAGTTCTAGAAAAGCATCCCAAAAAATAAAAATAAAGTAAAACAATATAAATGACTGTAACACGTTGGAGGAACGCGACAGCTGCAGCGGATGTTCACAAAAAAAATTAAATAATAATAATAATAAAAAACTGTGGCTTTGTTGTGACGAACTATTTGTCCACGTGGATGTATCTCCATTAATGCCTCTCAAGACCACAACTTTCTTTGGAGTACCAAATATACATCTTGACAAAATTCCAAAACCATGCTTTGACCCTACATCAGCGTGACCTGGCCCAGTCACGTGTACGTTACATATATACGTAGTTGTCGTCTCCTATTAACACCTTTATAAACTGTTATTTATAATTAGAGTCGGTTTGATGTAACGGTTTGAGTTGGAATTTTTAAATTTAAGTTGATTAATTTTTTAAAAATTAGTTATAATTTTTATTGATTTTTCAGAAAAGAAAAATAAAAACAGAGAAAAAAATTTTGAGTTTAAACTCATTTACCAAACGAGGTGTTAGTATTACCATATTACTAAATTCTAAAAAAAAAAGTTACATTTTTCTAAAAAAAAATTATATTAAATTAACCAGTGGTTACAAAATTTTAAATAAAATATTATAATTGTCGGACTCGACACATGTTCTATATGTTCATGAATGTTCTAAAATTTGCTAAATAATGTGCATTTTAAATTATTATGGTGCTAAGTAATGATACTGTCCCTTTTTAGCATTATTTGTCATTTTAGTACGCCCTTAAATTTTTTTCTCTAGAAATACGTGCCGATGCCGCACAAGACTGGCCGTGAGAGACACAACAACCAAAATCTTTGAACATCTTTTTCTCCTTTTTCTTTGAATTTTGATAAGACAGCAGTTAGGACTAGATATCATGATATATATCATGGCAACCGAGCTCTTGTACATGAGCCCTGGATGCTTCTTCACACACAAACTCAGTACATCACAAAGTGCACGCAGGCCTCTTCAAGGCATTGCCTCCACCACTTCCCGACCCTCTCAACTGGTCCGCTGTTCTGCCGATCAAAGACTGTCGGCTAATTACCAGCCGTCTTCTTGGAGCTACGATTTTCTGCAGTCCCTAGAAGCTAATTACCATGTATGATATGATCTCCTAAACATGTTGTACTTCTTAAACTCCTTTTTTTTTTTTTTGTAACTGGTTAAAACGTTAATTTCGTATGCAGGTTGAAACATACAAGGAGAAAGTGGAGAAGTTAGAGAAAGAAGTGAAGCTCATGATTAACAAAGAGGACGCTTCATTGATGACCACGCTTGAGTTGATTGATGACATCCAACGGCTGGGATTGGGATACAGATTTGAGGAAGAAATAAGAAAAGCACTTGAAAGGATTTCCTCATTAGAAGGATTTAATTCCGGAATCGAGAAAAGCCTACACGCTACTGCTCTTGGTTTCAGGCTCCTCAGACAACATGGATTTAACCATGTTTCTCAAGGTATTAATTTTTGGACCAAATTTTTATCCAAAATTTTCAAAACAAGATTCGTTCTAGAAAATTTAAGGAAAAATATAAAATAAAAAGGGCCTCCAATGAAAAGCTTTTGATATAATAACCTTAAAAAACGTTCACTTAAAAAAAATAAAGTTTACAATGCTTTCTTGGATTCTAAATTTTCCAGTTAGTTTAGTTGTCTTGAATATAACGGTACACTTTAATTATCTTTAAAAAATTAGGAGATATTTTTAATATGTCATCTCATGTGGTATAGTTACACATAATTCTTTTACCTGTAAGTCCGTAAATACATACTTGAAAATAATTTGAAAAATAAGATTAATTAGATTTAAAACCTTCTTGTTTTTTTTTTCATATGTCTATATATTTTTTTTCCCCAGCTGTTTTATGTTGTTTTTGCAAGAGACAGGTGTTACGTGGCTCGTGCTCGGTCACAAATCATGATTTTCTTTTCCACAAGTACGAAATAAAAATTAGAATATTTAACTTTTGTCTCGTACGTTTGGCCGGAAAGAAAAAGACAAAATCAAAGAGAGTACTTTTTTTTTTTGCTAGAACAAAGAAATAGTACGTACAAATCAAATATATAGACTGTTCTGTAATTAACTTTTTGTTTTTGTTTTTTTCTCTGTGTAAGTTCTGTAAATAATAGCTTTTACAATTTAGAAACTAAGGAATTAAATGAAAGACAATATCAAGAAAGTATACTAACAGATCAAATTAATAAACTGCTCTGTAAATAACTTTTATTTATTTAGAACTTAAGGAATTAAATATTGTCTATCACAAAATATGGTACGATCGCATAAAAATTCTCACCAAAATTGTTAATACACACGGTAGGCGATCATTTTCAAAGAAAACTGTGGTTAAATAGGCGATCAATTTTTAACTGTTTTTATTACTAATTTTTTTTAACAAAAGTTTTTTTTAATCATTGCAATTTAAGAAGGGTTTAAAGGGAAGGAAAATAAAGAAAGGAAAAACAAGTTAAAAGAACATACAATTCTACAAAAATAAAAATAAAAAACATTTCAAAAAATAAATAAATATATAAACAGCCTTTTGTGTTAGAAAGAAATTAAAGATGCTGAGTGCCATACTATATTGACCAATCCATTTAATTATACTTAAGTTCAAGAAAAAATCAATTTAATTATACTTGTCATATAAATTTTTTTATTTTTTATTTTGGTAAATATACTTGTTATACAAGTTAAACTAATAAAGATTGTGTTTATTATGACTAAGACAGATATTTTCAAGATCATCAAAGATCAAAATGGCAGTTTCAAGGAATCCCTCTCCAAAGATGTCAAAGGCATGCTAAGTCTCTACGAGGCTTCGCATCTTGCTTTTCAAGGCGAAAGCCTCTGGGACGAGGCCAGGGAATTCACACGGACGCATCTTAATGACCTAATTAGATCTGATGATTTAAGCAAAGACGTCGCAGAGGAAATTAGGCATGCATTGGAGCTTCCTTTGCACCAAAGAATGAACAGGCTGGAAGCTAGACGGTACATAGAAGGATATGCTAAAAGGTCTGACGCAAACCGAGTTCTACTCGAATTCGCCAAGTGGGATTTCAACATGGTGCAATCGACACTGCAGAACGATCTTAAAGACTTGTCGAGGTATGTAGATTTACAGTTTATTATGAAAAGAAATAAGCATGTGTGAAGTACATGTAGTACATATATAACTAGTCATGAAAATTAAGATGTTTCCGCTTAATTTGTTAGCTAGTTTCACATCATGAATAATTTAACTATTGAGATTGACTTGAAATTTTAATTAGGTGGTGGAAAGATGTGGGATTGACAAACAAGTTGAGCTTTGCAAGAGACAGACTTGTGGAGTCCTTTTTTTGGTCCGTTGGGATGGCGTTTGAACCTCAATATAGCAGGCTCCGCGAAGAGTTAACGAAAGTGTTTGCTTTCGTTACAGTCATCGACGACGTCTATGATGTCTACGGTACTGTGGATGAACTAGAGCTATTTACCGATGCCATTGAAAGGTTGGTGTTATGGTGACTTAAATCCCCACAAAAACATTTGTAAAATCAGAAAAAAAAAAAAAAAAAATCATGATTAATTTTTGTTTAATTTTTCGAGATGTAATTTCAGATGGGATGTCCAGGCTGTGCAGAATCTTCCAGACTACATGAGGATATGCTTCCTAGCTCTCTACAACACTGTCAACGACTTGGTTTACGAAACTCTCAAAGAGCGAGACGAGTACATTCTTCCCAACCTCACAAAAGCTGTAAGAAACTAGCTATGTTCATATTTTACTCGAGCAAATTTTTGTAATTTTTCATTTTGAAAAAAAGATTTTCATATTAATTTCTGGCCGTGTGGTGACTTTGGTAGTTTTTTTTTTTTTTTTCTTCTTTCAGTGGGCTGACATGTGCAAAGCTTTTCTACAAGAAAAGAAATGGACACAAAACAAGGAAACGCCAAGGTTTGAGGACTACCTTGAGAATGGGTGGATGTCATCATCGGGAGGAGTCTTTTTGGTTAATGCATATCTGTTAATGAGCCAAGATATCACAAAGCAAGGGCTTGAGAGCTTGGAGAATTACCACAATCTCTTGCGATGGCCGTCTATCATTTTTCGGCTTACCAATGATTTGGCAACTTCATCGGTATTATATAATCATGATTAGTGAATCTACTTTCCTTTATTTCCCTTTTAGATTTCTTAACATATGGTAATATATGTAACATCGATTCTTTTTTTTTTCCCCCTACTGTGAAAAATGCAGGCGGAACTCGAAAGAGGTGAAACTGCCAACTCAATTTCGTGCATCATGAACGACACTGGCCTTTCTGAGGAATCTGCTCGTCAACACCTAAGAAATTTGATTGAAGAAACATGGAAGCAGATGAACAAAGACACAATGTCTGGCGAATCTCCGTTTACGAAGCCTTTTATGGAGACAGCATTTAACCTTGCTCGGATTGCGCAATGCCAATACCAGCATGGAGATGGGCATGGAAATCCCGACACAAAATCAAAGAACCGAGTTTTATCTCTTATAATCGACCCCATTAAGTAACAAACCAATATTTTCTTCTTCAAACTATAATAATTCAGAATACGATGGTACCATATAATGATGTTAGAAATAGAAATAGAAATATTGAGCTAACAAATACATAGGAACAGAACATACATATAAATGATATAATCAACATACCGGATACTATCTCCGGATATATATATATATATATATATATATATAACATAATGCAAGTGTATGTTATGTAAATATTCCCTTTTGAAGGAAGTATATATAATTGATCCTTTAGTCATTAAAGAAAGAACATATGTGTGTGCTAATTAATTCATCTCTCTTTATCTAGCTAGTTATTTTTGCTAAAGTACGCAGATCAAAGCTATGATATTAGGTAGATCATTTCTTAATCTCTGTTTGAACGCAGTATATATATCCAAACAAAGTAAATTTTTGGGAGTTTTAGGCCCAGTCTAGTGCAATCCAAATAAATCTTTGTAACTAAGCAAAATAGAATTAGTCGACAGTGATCCAAAGCAAACGCATTCCACATCCTCCACCTGTACACGAGGCATTAATTGTTGCGTTCGTTCACATAAATTTTCTTATGAACCAAAACATCACAAAGCAAGGACCGGCCCTGTTTTGTTCCAGCAGGGTCGCCACTGCTTTGAGGAAAAATAAATAAATAAATAAAAAGATCGAACGGTCATTTTCTACAAGTCTAGGATTAAATTGTAAATTTATGCAAAAATAGTAAAATGTGATGTGCTCAGAGGAAGAAAACAAAGCCCAACAACCCGAAAACTACTACAAAAGGGATTTCTAAAATCACTTTCAACTCAGTTATGTTAATCATGCGTGACACCAATAGTGTCTCAAAGGAATTTGGTTATCAAAGCACGAGGAATTTGCAGGTTGCTACAACTATTGGAAAAGGATGAACAAAGATGTACGTAGCTGAAGAGATTCTCCGTTTGGAAAGCATTTTGTAGAGACAACAATTAATTACCTTGCTTAGTATTTTTCCCACCTGATACTAGATCGAAGAACCAAGTCTTTTCTTTAATAATAGCTCCCAATCATATAAAAGAAGAGGAACCAAGTGGAAGAGGTAAATATAAAAGTCTCTTCCTCTCTCTCTTTATTTTTCTTGATTTTAAAAATCCCTCTCTTATAAATAGAGGGTGTTATATGTCATATATTTTGAGCAACAATAACTCAAAGCATTCATATATTGTTAACGCAAGAACAAACCCAGTTGAACACAAACGCCAATAACACCAAACCGACTCAAGAACAACAAGAAACAATACACAAACGAAATCTGGGAAAACCTCTGAGACTTTTATTAACCACCGGAAAATCCCAAGAAACCAAACTCTATCTTCACAACACATCCAAGCTCCAACATCTACCCAGAGCTTCTTGTTGTTACAGTCAATGGCTTCTCTCTCTCTCTCACCGGATTCACTCAAGGCTTTCTCTCTCTAACTCTCTAAAACAGAATTGAACCACCCACTAACTAATGAAACAGTAAAACAACAACCTATGTATAAGTTTCAACAGCCAGTTGAAACTATTTGCTAAACTACCCTTGATTCCTAAACTAACAATCTGATTTCCAGTGCTTCCTTGACAGTCCAGTAAACGTGTGCCACATCAACTAACATAAATAGATATTAAAAACGTTACACTAGCGAGTGAATGTAGTGTAAACACCCTCTATTTGTACATCTTACATTTAAGACAGAAACCTGGTGACAGGCTTGCCTATAGATATATATGTGTGTGTGTGATAATAAAAGAGCATTTATATACATGAGCTTAGATCTGTTATACCATTTTTCTATCTCATAGACTATCCCCCAATAATTTTTGACAACTCATTTAATTGCTCAAGTAGTTTTAGTATTTAGTATTGAGGGACAACCAATAACACGAGACAACATATATGGATTTTTTGATATGTTCATGTCGCACATGCATGGAAACTATAATCCCCCAGTTTTATGGAAATGGATTCAGATCACTCCTCTTTAAGCTACGATAGTATAAGCGGTATGATCTGATAAAATTCATAAACGGTTGTAGCTTGCCTTAAATTGTTCAAGTTCTTTTTTGCGGAGAAATTAGTGTAGAGTTTTCTTTTCCTGCATTACCTTGTTGGTGTTTTTTTTTTTTTTCCTTAATCATTGAATTAGTGCTTGTTATAATTCTTCCCGTATCTTTAATGCTAATGTTATAAAATTGTATAATCTTTAGATGAGCAGACACTAAACAAGCGCAGCTGCTGGATGAGCTCACAAAAGATATCCTCAACCTGGATATTGGTAAGGCTCAATCTTTCACTCAACTCTGTTCCAACCAATAATGCAGTACTTCAATTTGTATGTATTTTTTTTTTTAATGATAATTACACAATTTAGTTCTATGTTTGAATGTAGATTCTGTGGAAACTCAGCAGTTAGACGAGCTAATCGAAAACATCATGGATTACTTTGATAATAGTACAGAAGACCCTTCCTCCACTCAATGATCGAATTTTCTTTCATCTGATTTTTTTTTTTTTTTTTTTATGAAGGTAAACTGAAAGAAAGCAATTATTTGGTGATTTCTCATTTTAGTTTTTAGCGTTTATTTTTCTTTGGGGTATGTTTGATGTGCTATATAAGAATAATGTATTGTATTATTTTATGGTGTAATACAATGTTTGATACAGCTACTATATTGTATAAGTTAATACATATCTTTCTTACGGTATATTTTCAGTATACTGTGTGGTATAATTAATTATCGGGACCGAGACCGTGGTCAGGGCTAGGGCTATGGCTGGGCGAGAGTTGAGGTTGACCTAATTTCAGGTCAAATATAGGGTGGGCTACACCCAGTGACGGAGTTAGGATTTAACTCCAGTGAGGCACAAATAAATTTTAAGAAATTCATAGATTAGAATAAAATGAAGAAAAATGATAAATTACTTGGTAATAATTTTTTTATATGCTCTTTACTTGATTTTCTTCTGTTCTTTTAAAATTTTTTTCCATATTATCCAATATAGAATTTAAAAATAAAAATTTAAATTGCAACAATAATTCATCGTACATATTTCTAGTGTAATATTATGGACCTAAAGAAATAAAACAGAGAGAAACAAATTTCTTAATCACCAAAAAATAAAAAAGTTAAATAAAAAACACAAAAAGAAAGTTTATCGACATTCTTATAGATAAAAATAAAAATTTAGAAGGTATGTTGAAATGATAAACAAAAAATTTTATCTATACGTTAACCATGGAGTATTATTCTTCAAAAAAAAGTTACGGGTTATTGAGATTAACGATCTTGAGGAATAGTCATACCGTAAATTTATATTTTTATTTTTATTTTTTACGAACAAAGCAAGCGAGGAAAAATAAAGAGAAAGAAAGAAAAATGAGAAAGAAAATAAATAAGAATATTGCATATTAGCACTCTTGGCAGGGGTAGTAAAAAAAAAATCATATAGAAAGTTTAAAAGAAAAGAATCATATAAATGAGAAAATTCATTGAAGTCCGTGTAACATCAAGGGGAAAAATACTAAAGGAAAGATAGGAAGTAAGAACGAAAGAGAACAGGAAAAAATGAAGACATATTCACCGTGTTAAAAATAGTAGGCCGTGGAAAACTATTTGGCTGTAAATAAACGAAAAAGAATGGGAGAAAATCAAAAGGTTTGAAGTGTATGAATTACTTTTTTTAAAATTTTATTTGCCCTCATTACAAAAAGTTTGCTATCGGGTGTTTTGACAAATTATCTCTAAGATATAATAAATTCATGAATTTAATAAGTAACAATCTTATTAAATTCCAGAATAAGAGGTGAAACTGATATCAGAAACTGGAGTTTTATAACCTTTAATATATATGTCCATAAAGAGTTGCAATAGATACAACAGTCATGTCTTTTAAATTAAAATGTGTCTTTTCAGTGAAAAAACGTATCTGTTTCAAAAGACATACTGGTTGATCATCAAAATTAAGTATGACCGTTAGATTGTAATAATTCAATTAACGGTTTAAATTAAATCTAAATTTATTTAAATTCGACTGTTAGATCGTGTCCGATCAAATCAATGGTCCAGATTTAATGTGAAAAATCACCGCCTTAAAAAATAGAGTGCTCATTGACTCCTTGCGACGATGTGTACGTGCAAAGTGCGCCCTAAACACCCAATCGTCCTTGCGCGCGCATATATGGTGGTGCATGATAGTAACATAGTCCTCACTATACATTAATAATATTTATGCTTTATTTGTTTTAATTTATACCATTATATTTATTTATGTTTATCTAATATGAGATTTTATTGTTTTCACTGTCTAATAATAATAGAAGAAATATTATACTCTCTCTAACACACTGAGTCTGAAAAGTCCATCTTTGACAGTAATAATAATAATAAACCTTGAAAGTTGCAAGTAATCTTTCCGCCTTCCACACCAAAAAAAAAAAAAAAAAAAAAAAAAAAAAAAAAAAAAAAACCTACCGTTTGCCTTAGCCTGACCAGCTAGGTGTCAAAAAAATATTTTTTTTTTAAGAGTCAATAACTAAAGACAAACGGTGTGTTCATTATTATTATTATTATTTTTGTAATATTCCATGTTAACTATATCAAAAATGCTTTTTTCTTCACTCTCTTCCGTTCCATGTTAACTTCCAAAAAAAAAAAAAATAATCCCTTTTTTATTTATTAAACTATTTTTCATTTACAAACAATTCCCTTAAATGAAAAAAACCTTAATTCCATATGAGATGTTGATGAAAATTCTTAAAACCTTTTTCAAAATTGACATAAGTAACAGTATTCAACAATCAAATATTTCTTGTAAATATGAACCTTCAATATTTTCATGGACATACACTTCTCATTCGAACGTGGCAGGCAATTTCTTCCAAATACTATATTAATCATCTAAAATACTTAAATCCACATATACTTATAAAAAAAATCCACACTATCAATCATCTAAAATACTTAAATCCACATATCCTTGTAAAAAAAAAAAAAAAAAATCCACACACACACACATATATATCACATATATCCAACGAGAAGAGTTTTCAATGTATATATACATAAATATTATTCCACTTCTCGATCTTAGTAGATCTTCTTGAGACCTTCTTCAATTTCTTTTTTCTTATTTCTTCTTCTTTTTTTTTTTTTTTTTTTTTTCAGTGGTTAGAGTGAGTTCGTACGTAAGATTTTTTTTTTTTTTTAAATGGTCCTTCGGAGGTCAGTTTCAGTAGTACTGGTAGAAAAAAAAAAAAGGAATAAAAAAGAAGGTGCTAGATCCCTTTTTTATAAATTTAAAAAAAATAATAAAAACAAAAAATAGAGAGACGGTCCTTTATCAATTATGGTGGAGTTTTGGCAGTTCTTATAGAGCCAGAGATAATTCGTTTATTCCCAAAAATCTTCCCCGACGTCTAACTATCATGGTTGTCAGAGTATGAGATTGGGAATTAATTGTGAAAATTAAGAATCTCGACAGAGTATTGCATTGAAATTTAATTGAAATATTATATTTTATGGCACTATTTTTCTCGATCATATACCCTTTAAAGAATCTTCCAGATATATATATCTATATATATATATATATATATATATATGCATAATCAAGCCCAAATCGGATCTTTTATTGCGACAACAACGAAAGAAAAAACCGAATTTGATGATCAAGACCACTCACTATGCTTTCGAGTTTCAAGCTTATTTTCTCTAAGGGCGTCGTGGCTATTTGTCCTACGTGGACAGACTCGACCTAAAAGGTCCAAATTTGTGCTCAACATATATTAATTATCACCACAAAAAAAGAAAATAAATAAATAAAAGTTAAATGTTAAAAAAAAAAAGTGGTCCAATAGTTAAAGATTTTTGTGATTGTGGCTCTATTTTTATTGGTAATTATATATGTGATTTTGATTTATTCAAATGTCAATTTTTTTCTAAATGGTAAATGGTTCAACTTATATAAAGGTCAAGGTCACGAGACTGAATGACGACTAACTTTCAATTTCTTTGTTTTAACACCGTGTGTGAATCAACCAACGAGCACAAATAATTAACATCATTGAAAAAGTTGGTATTTCAATTAAGAAAGTACTAAAATTACAATTTATGACAAGTTCATAAAGAAATGTTGAATGTTTTAAGATCTACAAGATAAAGTGAGACAACCTCTATTATTTTAGAAATCTAATATTTGAAATTAACCCAAGAAATATCATGTTTTTTTTTCTGTTTAAAAAAAAAGAAAAGAAAATGTGAAGTTTAATATGAAAATTTTATGGTAAGAACTGTATATTTACCCTACCAATAGGCATTGTTGTTTTAACCATTTAATTATCTTTTCAATGATTTGATGTGCAAGTGTTCATATTAACAATTTGGAGCACACAAAGTTGTGAATTTATCCCGTATCGTTAAGTTATTAGGTTCTTGGGTATTTATATATGAATTGTTCATTTCTTATCTTCAAGTTAATTTTTATCTTTTTGAAATTGATTTATATCCAACCTTATTTAACAATAGGTTCAGTACATTATAATTTAAAATATGCAGTTCCTATGACAAAATTATTATTATTTTTTTTTTAAAAACATATTCAAAAAGGCCATGTTTGCACAAATTCATTTTTTCACTACATAACTTACATTTACAAGGTAAAGAATTAACTTTTTTGTATCTATTTCGCAATATTAATTACAACTACCAAGATTATTTGGCAAGGTTCCAACAAAATGCTAAATTTGCTAGTCCTTTGCTTTCTAATTCTTCCTTGATATTAATTATTTAAAAAAAAAAATGTGTGTTCGTACATTGCATATTCTCTCACGTAGAGTAAAATAGTTCAAAGTTAAATGATCAGTAGGCATCCTTTTTGTAACTAATTCGCAAAGCTATCACTTCATTTGTGGCTGTTTATAGTAGCCCCTTAATCAAAGCCAAAACAGTCGGGTCTCTCTCAAATCTGTCCTCGAAAGATTCTTGTACATATTACTACCTAACTAGAGAGTTCTAGAAAAGCATCCCAAAAAATAAAAATAAAATAAAACAATATAAATGACTGTAACACGTTGGAGGAACGCGACAGCTGCAGCGGATGTTCACAAAAAAATTAAATAATAATAATAATAAAAAACTGTGGCTTTGTTGTGACGAACTATTTGTCCACGTGGATGTATCTCCATTAATGCCTCTCAAGACCACAACTTTCTTTGGAGTACCAAATATATATCTTGACAAAATTTCAAAACCATGCTTTTGACCCTACATCAGCGTGACCTGGCCCAGCCACGTGCACGTTACATATATACGTAGTTGTCGTCTCCTATTACCACCTTTATAAACTTTTATTTATAATTAAGTTCCGTTTGGTGCAACGATTTAAGTTGAAATTTTTAAGTTTGAATTGGTTTAAAAATTAATTATAATTTTTATTGATTTTTCAGAAAAAAAATAAAAACTGAGATAAAATTTTTTAGTTTAAACTCATTCACCAAACGAGGCCTTAGTATTATCATGTTACTAAATTCTAAAAAAAAAAGTTACATTTTTCTTAAAAAAAATGATATTAAATTAACTAGAGGTTACAAGATTTTAAATAAAATATTATAATTATCGGACTCGACACATGTTCTATATGTTCATGAATGTTCTAAAATTTGCTAAATAATGTGCATTTTTAATTATTATGGTGCTAAGTAATGATACTGACCCTTTTTAGCATTATTTGTCATTTTTGTACATCCTTAAATTTTCTTCTCTATAAATACGTGCCGATGCTGCACAAGGCTGGCCGTGAGAGACACAACAACCATAATCTTTGAACATCTTTGTCTCCTTTTTCTTTGAATTTTGATAAGACACAACAAATACACACTACACTAGTATTGTAGCAGTTAGGAATAGATATCATGATATATATCATGGCAACCGAGCTCTTGTACATGAGCCCTGGATGCTTCTTCGCACACAAACTCAGCACATCACAAAGTGCACGCAGGCCTCTTCAAGGCATTGCCTCCACCACTTCCCGACCCTCTCAGCTGGTCCGCTGTTCTGCTGATCAAAGACTGTCGGCTAATTACCAGCCGTCTTCTTGGAGCTACGATTTTCTGCAGTCCCTAGAAGCTAATTACCATGTATGATATGATCTCCTAAACATGTTGTACTTCTTAAACTCCCTTTTTTTTTTTTGGTAACTGGTTAAAACGTTAATTTCGTATGCAGGTTGAAACGTACAAGGAGAAAGTGGAGAAGTTAGAGAAAGAAGTGAAGCGCATGATTAACAAAGAGGACGCTTCATTGATGTCCACACTTGAGTTGATTGATGACATCCAACGGCTGGGATTGGGGTATAGATTTGAGGAAGAAATAAGGAAAGCACTTAAAAGGATTTCCTCATTAGAAGGATTTAATTCCGGAATCGAGAAAAGCCTACACGCTACTGCTCTTGGTTTCAGGCTCCTCAGACAACATGGGTTTAACTATGTTTCTCAAGGTATTAATTTTTGGACCAAATTTTTATCCAAAATTTTCAAAACAAGATTCGTTCTAGAAAATTTAAGGAAAAATATAAAATAAAAAGGGCCTCCAATGAAAAGCTTTTGATATAATAACCTTAAAAAACGTTCACTTAAAAAAAATAAAGTTTACAATGCTTTCTTGGATTCTAAATTTTCCAGTTAGTTTAGTTGTCTTGAATATAACGGTACACTTTAATTATCTTTAAAAAATTAGGAGATATTTTTAATATGTCATCTCATGTGGTATAGTTACACATAATTCTTTTACCTGTAAGTCCGTAAATACATACTTGAAAATAATTTGAAAAATAAGATTAATTAGATTTAAAACCTTCTTGTTTTTTTTTTCATATGTCTATATATTTTTTTTCCCCAGCTGTTTTATGTTGTTTTTGCAAGAGACAGGTGTTACGTGGCTTGTGCTCGGTCACAAATCATGATTTTCTTTTCCACAAGTACGAAATAAAAATTAGAATATTTAACTTTTGTCTCGTACGTTTGGCCGGAAAGAAAAAGACAAAATCAAAGAGAGTACTTTTTTTTTTTGCTAGAACAAAGAAATAGTACGTACAAAACAAATATATAGACTGTTCTGTAATTAACTTTTTGTTTTTGTTTTTTTCTCTGTGTAAGTTCTGTAAATAATAGCTTTTACAATTTAGAAACTAAGGAATTAAATGAAAGACAATATCAAGAAAGTATACTAACAGATCAAATTAATAAACTGCTCTGTAAATAACTTTTATTTATTTAGAACTTAAGGAATTAAATATTGTCTATCACAAAATATGGTACGATCGCATAAAAATTCTCACCAAAATTGTTAATACACACGGTAGGCGATCATTTTCAAAGAAAACTGTGGTTAAATAGGCGATCAATTTTTAACTGTTTTTATTACTAATTTTTTTTAACAAAAGTTTTTTTTAATCATTGCAATTTAAGAAGGGTTTAAAGGGAAGGAAAATAAAGAAAGGAAAAACAAGTTAAAAGAACATACAATTCTACAAAAATAAAAATAAAAAACATTTCAAAAAATAAATAAATATATAAACAGCCTTTTGTGTTAGAAAGAAATTAAAGATGCTGAGTGCCATACTATATTGACCAATCCATTTAATTATACTTAAGTTCAAGAAAAAATCAATTTAATTATACTTGTCATATAAATTTTTTTATTTTTTATTTTGGTAAATATACTTGTTATACAAGTTAAACTAATAAAGATTGTGTTTATTATGACTAAGACAGATATTTTCAAGATCATCAAAGATCAAAATGGCAGTTTCAAGGAATCCCTCTCCAAAGATGTCAAAGGCATGCTAAGTCTCTACGAGGCTTCGCATCTTGCTTTTCAAGGCGAAAGCCTCTGGGACGAGGCCAGGGAATTCACACGGACGCATCTTAATGACCTAATTAGATCTGATGATTTAAGCAAAGACGTCGCAGAGGAAATTAGGCATGCATTGGAGCTTCCTTTGCACCAAAGAATGAACAGGCTGGAAGCTAGACGGTACATAGAAGGATATGCTAAAAGGTCTGACGCAAACCGAGTTCTACTCGAATTCGCCAAGTGGGATTTCAACATGGTGCAATCGACACTGCAGAACGATCTTAAAGACTTGTCGAGGTATGTAGATTTACAGTTTATTATGAAAAGAAATAAGCATGTGTGAAGTACATGTAGTACATATATAACTAGTCATGAAAATTAAGATGTTTCCGCTTAATTTGTTAGCTAGTTTCACATCATGAATAATTTAACTATTGAGATTGACTTGAAATTTTAATTAGGTGGTGGAAAGATGTGGGATTGACAAACAAGTTGAGCTTTGCAAGAGACAGACTTGTGGAGTCCTTTTTTTGGTCCGTTGGGATGGCGTTTGAACCTCAATATAGCATACTCCGCGAAGAGTTAACGAAAGTGTTTGCTTTCGTTACAGTCATCGACGACGTCTATGATGTCTACGGTACTGTGGATGAACTAGAGCTATTTACCGATGCCATTGAAAGGTTGGTGTTATGGTGACTTAAATCCCCACAAAAACATTTGTAAAATCAGAAAAAAAAAAAAAAATCATGATTAATTTTTGTTTAATTTTTCGAGATGTAATTTCAGATGGGATGTCCAGGCTGTGCAGAATCTTCCAGACTACATGAGGATATGCTTCCTAGCTCTCTACAACACTGTCAACGACTTGGTTTACGAAACTCTCAAAGAGCGAGACGAGTACATTCTTCCCAACCTCACAAAAGCTGTAAGAAACTAGCTATGTTCATATTTTACTCGAGCAAATTTTTGTAATTTTTCATTTTGAAAAAAAGATTTTCATATTAATTTCTGGCCGTGTGGTGACTTTGGTAGTTTTTTTTTTTTTTTCTTCTTTCAGTGGGCTGACATGTGCAAAGCTTTTCTACAAGAAAAGAAATGGACACAAAACAAGGAAACGCCAAGGTTTGAGGACTACCTTGAGAATGGGTGGATGTCATCATCGGGAGGAGTCTTTTTGGTTAATGCATATCTGTTAATGAGCCAAGATATCACAAAGCAAGGGCTTGAGAGCTTGGAGAATTACCACAATCTCTTGCGATGGCCGTCTATCATTTTTCGGCTTACCAATGATTTGGCAACTTCATCGGTATTATATAATCATGATTAGTGAATCTACTTTCCTTTATTTCCCTTTTAGATTTCTTAACATATGGTAATATATGTAACATCGATTCTTTTTTTTTTCCCCCTACTGTGAAAAATGCAGGCGGAACTCGAAAGAGGTGAAACTGCCAACTCAATTTCGTGCATCATGAACGACACTGGCCTTTCTGAGGAATCTGCTCGTCAACACCTAAGAAATTTGATTGAAGAAACATGGAAGCAGATGAACAAAGACACAATGTCTGGCGAATCTCCGTTTACGAAGCCTTTTATGGAGACAGCATTTAACCTTGCTCGGATTGCGCAATGCCAATACCAGCATGGAGATGGGCATGGAAATCCCGACACAAAATCAAAGAACCGAGTTTTATCTCTTATAATCGACCCCATTAAGTAACAAACCAATATTTTCTTCTTCAAACTATAATAATTCAGAATACGATGGTACCATATAATGATGTTAGAAATAGAAATAGAAATATTGAGCTAACAAATACATAGGAACAGAACATACATATAAATGATATAATCAACATACCGGATACTATCTCCGGATATATATATATATATATATATATATAACATAATGCAAGTGTATGTTATGTAAATATTCCCTTTTGAAGGAAGTATATATAATTGATCCTTTAGTCATTAAAGAAAGAACATATGTGTGTGCTAATTAATTCATCTCTCTTTATCTAGCTAGTTATTTTTGCTAAAGTACGCAGATCAAAGCTATGATATTAGGTAGATCATTTCTTAATCTCTGTTTGAACGCAGTATATATATCCAAACAAAGTAAATTTTTGGGAGTTTTAGGCCCAGTCTAGTGCAATCCAAATAAATCTTTGTAACTAAGCAAAATAGAATTAGTCGACAGTGATCCAAAGCAAACGCATTCCACATCCTCCACCTGTACACGAGGCATTAATTGTTGCGTTCGTTCACATAAATTTTCTTATGAACCAAAACATCACAAAGCAAGGACCGGCCCTGTTTTGTTCCAGCAGGGTCGCCACTGCTTTGAGGAAAAATAAATAAATAAATAAAAAGATCGAACGGTCATTTTCTACAAGTCTAGGATTAAATTGTAAATTTATGCAAAAATAGTAAAATGTGATGTGCTCAGAGGAAGAAAACAAAGCCCAACAACCCGAAAACTACTACAAAAGGGATTTCTAAAATCACTTTCAACTCAGTTATGTTAATCATGCGTGACACCAATAGTGTCTCAAAGGAATTTGGTTATCAAAGCACGAGGAATTTGCAGGTTGCTACAACTATTGGAAAAGGATGAACAAAGATGTACGTAGCTGAAGAGATTCTCCGTTTGGAAAGCATTTTGTAGAGACAACAATTAATTACCTTGCTTAGTATTTTTCCCACCTGATACTAGATCGAAGAACCAAGTCTTTTCTTTAATAATAGCTCCCAATCATATAAAAGAAGAGGAACCAAGTGGAAGAGGTAAATATAAAAGTCTCTTCCTCTCTCTCTTTATTTTTCTTGATTTTAAAAATCCCTCTCTTATAAATAGAGGGTGTTATATGTCATATATTTTGAGCAACAATAACTCAAAGCATTCATATATTGTTAACGCAAGAACAAACCCAGTTGAACACAAACGCCAATAACACCAAACCGACTCAAGAACAACAAGAAACAATACACAAACGAAATCTGGGAAAACCTCTGAGACTTTTATTAACCACCGGAAAATCCCAAGAAACCAAACTCTATCTTCACAACACATCCAAGCTCCAACATCTACCCAGAGCTTCTTGTTGTTACAGTCAATGGCTTCTCTCTCTCTCTCACCGGATTCACTCAAGGCTTTCTCTCTCTAACTCTCTAAAACAGAATTGAACCACCCACTAACTAATGAAACAGTAAAACAACAACCTATGTATAAGTTTCAACAGCCAGTTGAAACTATTTGCTAAACTACCCTTGATTCCTAAACTAACAATCTGATTTCCAGTGCTTCCTTGACAGTCCAGTAAACGTGTGCCACATCAACTAACATAAATAGATATTAAAAACGTTACACTAGCGAGTGAATGTAGTGTAAACACCCTCTATTTGTACATCTTACATTTAAGACAGAAACCTGGTGACAGGCTTGCCTATAGATATATATGTGTGTGTGTGATAATAAAAGAGCATTTATATACATGAGCTTAGATCTGTTATACCATTTTTCTATCTCATAGACTATCCCCCAATAATTTTTGACAACTCATTTAATTGCTCAAGTAGTTTTAGTATTTAGTATTGAGGGACAACCAATAACACGAGACAACATATATGGATTTTTTGATATGTTCATGTCGCACATGCATGGAAACTATAATCCCCCAGTTTTATGGAAATGGATTCAGATCACTCCTCTTTAAGCTACGATAGTATAAGCGGTATGATCTGATAAAATTCATAAACGGTTGTAGCTTGCCTTAAATTGTTCAAGTTCTTTTTTGCGGAGAAATTAGTGTAGAGTTTTCTTTTCCTGCATTACCTTGTTGGTGTTTTTTTTTTTTTTCCTTAATCATTGAATTAGTGCTTGTTATAATTCTTCCCGTATCTTTAATGCTAATGTTATAAAATTGTATAATCTTTAGATGAGCAGACACTAAACAAGCGCAGCTGCTGGATGAGCTCACAAAAGATATCCTCAACCTGGATATTGGTAAGGCTCAATCTTTCACTCAACTCTGTTCCAACCAATAATGCAGTACTTCAATTTGTATGTATTTTTTTTTTTAATGATAATTACACAATTTTAGTTCTATGTTTGAATGTAGATTCTGTGGAAACTCAGCAGTTAGACGAGCTAATCGAAAACATCATGGATTACTTTGATAATAGTACAGAAGACCCTTCCTCCACTCAATGATCGAATTTTCTTTCATCTGATTTTTTTTTTTTTTTTTTTATGAAGGTAAACTGAAAGAAAGCAATTATTTGGTGATTTCTCATTTTAGTTTTTAGCGTTTATTTTTCTTTGGGGTATGTTTGATGTGCTATATAAGAATAATGTATTGTATTATTTTATGGTGTAATACAATGTTTGATACAGCTACTATATTGTATAAGTTAATACATATCTTTCTTACGGTATATTTTCAGTATACTGTGTGGTATAATTAATTATCGGGACCGAGACCGTGGTCAGGGCTAGGGCTATGGCTGGGCGAGAGTTGAGGTTGACCTAATTTCAGGTCAAATATAGGGTGGGCTACACCCAGTGACGGAGTTAGGATTTAACTCCAGTGAGGCACAAATAAATTTTAAGAAATTCATAGATTAGAATAAAATGAAGAAAAATGATAAATTACTTGGTAATAATTTTTTTATATGCTCTTTACTTGATTTTCTTCTGTTCTTTTAAAATTTTTTTCCATATTATCCAATATAGAATTTAAAAATAAAAATTTAAATTGCAACAATAATTCATCGTACATATTTCTAGTGTAATATTATGGACCTAAAGAAATAAAACAGAGAGAAACAAATTTCTTAATCACCAAAAAATAAAAAAGTTAAATAAAAAACACAAAAAGAAAGTTTATCGACATTCTTATAGATAAAAATAAAAATTTAGAAGGTATGTTGAAATGATAAACAAAAAATTTTATCTATACGTTAACCATGGAGTATTATTCTTCAAAAAAAAGTTACGGGTTATTGAGATTAACGATCTTGAGGAATAGTCATACCGTAAATTTATATTTTTATTTTTATTTTTTACGAACAAAGCAAGCGAGGAAAAATAAAGAGAAAGAAAGAAAAAATGAGAAAGAAAATAAATAAGAATATTGCATATTAGCACTCTTGGCAGGGGTAGTAAAAAAAAAATCATATAGAAAGTTTAAAAGAAAAGAATCATATAAATGAGAAAATTCATTGAAGTCCGTGTAACATCAAGGGGAAAAATACTAAAAGGAAAGATAGGAAGTAAGAACGAAAGAGAACAGGAAAAAATGAAGACATATTCACCGTGTTAAAAATAGTAGGCCGTGGAAAACTATTTGGCTGTAAATAAACGAAAAAGAATGGGAGAAAATCAAAAGGTTTGAAGTGTATGAATTACTTTTTTTAAAATTTTATTTGCCCTCATTACAAAAAGTTTGCTATCGGGTGTTTTGACAAATTATCTCTAAGATATAATAAATTCATGAATTTAATAAGTAACAATCTTATTAAATTCCAGAATAAGAGGTGAAACTGATATCAGAAACTGGAGTTTTATAACCTTTAATATATATGTCCATAAAGAGTTGCAATAGATACAACAGTCATGTCTTTTAAATTAAAATGTGTCTTTTCAGTGAAAAAACGTATCTGTTTCAAAAGACATACTGGTTGATCATCAAAATTAAGTATGACCGTTAGATTGTAATAATTCAATTAACGGTTTAAATTAAATCTAAATTTATTTAAATTCGACTGTTAGATCGTGTCCGATCAAATCAATGGTCCAGATTTAATGTGAAAAATCACCGCCTTAAAAAATAGAGTGCTCATTGACTCCTTGCGACGATGTGTACGTGCAAAGTGCGCCCTAAACACCCAATCGTCCTTGCGCGCGCATATATGGTGGTGCATGATAGTAACATAGTCCTCACTATACATTAATAATATTTATGCTTTATTTGTTTTAATTTATACCATTATATTTATTTATGTTTATCTAATATGAGATTTTATTGTTTTCACTGTCTAATAATAATAGAAGAAATATTATACTCTCTCTAACACACTGAGTCTGAAAAGTCCATCTTTGACAGTAATAATAATAATAAACCTTGAAAGTTGCAAGTAATCTTTCCGCCTTCCACACCAAAAAAAAAAAAAAAAAAAAAAAAAAAAAAAAAAAAAAAAACCTACCGTTTGCCTTAGCCTGACCAGCTAGGTGTCAAAAAAATATTTTTTTTTTAAGAGTCAATAACTAAAGACAAACGGTGTGTTCATTATTATTATTATTATTTTTGTAATATTCCATGTTAACTATATCAAAAATGCTTTTTTCTTCACTCTCTTCCGTTCCATGTTAACTTCCAAAAAAAAAAAAAATAATCCCTTTTTTATTTATTAAACTATTTTTCATTTACAAACAATTCCCTTAAATGAAAAAAACCTTAATTCCATATGAGATGTTGATGAAAATTCTTAAAACCTTTTTCAAAATTGACATAAGTAACAGTATTCAACAATCAAATATTTCTTGTAAATATGAACCTTCAATATTTTCATGGACATACACTTCTCATTCGAACGTGGCAGGCAATTTCTTCCAAATACTATATTAATCATCTAAAATACTTAAATCCACATATACTTATAAAAAAAATCCACACTATCAATCATCTAAAATACTTAAATCCACATATCCTTGTAAAAAAAAAAAAAAAAAATCCACACACACACACATATATATCACATATATCCAACGAGAAGAGTTTTCAATGTATATATACATAAATATTATTCCACTTCTCGATCTTAGTAGATCTTCTTGAGACCTTCTTCAATTTCTTTTTTCTTATTTCTTCTTCTTTTTTTTTTTTTTTTTTTTTCAGTGGTTAGAGTGAGTTCGTACGTAAGATTTTTTTTTTTTTTAAATGGTCCTTCGGAGGTCAGTTTCAGTAGTACTGGTAGAAAAAAAAAAAAGGAATAAAAAAGAAGGTGCTAGATCCCTTTTTTATAAATTTAAAAAAAATAATAAAAACAAAAAATAGAGAGACGGTCCTTTATCAATTATGGTGGAGTTTTGGCAGTTCTTATAGAGCCAGAGATAATTCGTTTATTCCCAAAAATCTTCCCCGACGTCTAACTATCATGGTTGTCAGAGTATGAGATTGGGAATTAATTGTGAAAATTAAGAATCTCGACAGAGTATTGCATTGAAATTTAATTGAAATATTATATTTTATGGCACTATTTTTCTCGATCATATACCCTTTAAAGAATCTTCCAGATATATATATCTATATATATATATATATATATATATGCATAATCAAGCCCAAATCGGATCTTTTATTGCGACAACAACGAAAGAAAAAACCGAATTTGATGATCAAGACCACTCACTATGCTTTCGAGTTTCAAGCTTATTTTCTCTAAGGGCGTCGTGGCTATTTGTCCTACGTGGACAGACTCGACCTAAAAGGTCCAAATTTGTGCTCAACATATATTAATTATCACCACAAAAAAAGAAAATAAATAAATAAAAGTTAAATGTTAAAAAAAAAAAAGTGGTCCAATAGTTAAAGATTTTTGTGATTGTGGCTCTATTTTTATTGGTAATTATATATGTGATTTTGATTTATTCAAATGTCAATTTTTTTCTAAATGGTAAATGGTTCAACTTATATAAAGGTCAAGGTCACGAGACTGAATGACGACTAACTTTCAATTTCTTTGTTTTAACACCGTGTGTGAATCAACCAACGAGCACAAATAATTAACATCATTGAAAAAGTTGGTATTTCAATTAAGAAAGTACTAAAATTACAATTTATGACAAGTTCATAAAGAAATGTTGAATGTTTTAAGATCTACAAGATAAAGTGAGACAACCTCTATTATTTTAGAAATCTAATATTTGAAATTAACCCAAGAAATATCATGTTTTTTTTTCTGTTTAAAAAAAAAGAAAAGAAAATGTGAAGTTTAATATGAAAATTTTATGGTAAGAACTGTATATTTACCCTACCAATAGGCATTGTTGTTTTAACCATTTAATTATCTTTTCAATGATTTGATGTGCAAGTGTTCATATTAACAATTTGGAGCACACAAAGTTGTGAATTTATCCCGTATCGTTAAGTTATTAGGTTCTTGGGTATTTATATATGAATTGTTCATTTCTTATCTTCAAGTTAATTTTTATCTTTTTGAAATTGATTTATATCCAACCTTATTTAACAATAGGTTCAGTACATTATAATTTAAAATATGCAGTTCCTATGACAAAATTATTATTATTTTTTTTTTAAAAACATATTCAAAAAGGCCATGTTTGCACAAATTCATTTTTTCACTACATAACTTACATTTACAAGGTAAAGAATTAACTTTTTTGTATCTATTTCGCAATATTAATTACAACTACCAAGATTATTTGGCAAGGTTCCAACAAAATGCTAAATTTGCTAGTCCTTTGCTTTCTAATTCTTCCTTGATATTAATTATTTAAAAAAAAAAATGTGTGTTCGTACATTGCATATTCTCTCACGTAGAGTAAAATAGTTCAAAGTTAAATGATCAGTAGGCATCCTTTTTGTAACTAATTCGCAAAGCTATCACTTCATTTGTGGCTGTTTATAGTAGCCCCTTAATCAAAGCCAAAACAGTCGGGTCTCTCTCAAATCTGTCCTCGAAAGATTCTTGTACATATTACTACCTAACTAGAGAGTTCTAGAAAAGCATCCCAAAAAATAAAAATAAAATAAAACAATATAAATGACTGTAACACGTTGGAGGAACGCGACAGCTGCAGCGGATGTTCACAAAAAAAATTAAATAATAATAATAATAAAAAACTGTGGCTTTGTTGTGACGAACTATTTGTCCACGTGGATGTATCTCCATTAATGCCTCTCAAGACCACAACTTTCTTTGGAGTACCAAATATATATCTTGACAAAATTTCAAAACCATGCTTTTGACCCTACATCAGCGTGACCTGGCCCAGCCACGTGCACGTTACATATATACGTAGTTGTCGTCTCCTATTACCACCTTTATAAACTTTTATTTATAATTAAGTTCCGTTTGGTGCAACGATTTAAGTTGAAATTTTTAAGTTTGAATTGGTTTAAAAATTAATTATAATTTTTATTGATTTTTCAGAAAAAAAATAAAAACTGAGATAAAATTTTTTAGTTTAAACTCATTCACCAAACGAGGCCTTAGTATTATCATGTTACTAAATTCTAAAAAAAAAAGTTACATTTTTCTTAAAAAAAATGATATTAAATTAACTAGAGGTTACAAGATTTTAAATAAAATATTATAATTATCGGACTCGACACATGTTCTATATGTTCATGAATGTTCTAAAATTTGCTAAATAATGTGCATTTTTAATTATTATGGTGCTAAGTAATGATACTGACCCTTTTTAGCATTATTTGTCATTTTTGTACATCCTTAAATTTTCTTCTCTATAAATACGTGCCGATGCTGCACAAGGCTGGCCGTGAGAGACACAACAACCATAATCTTTGAACATCTTTGTCTCCTTTTTCTTTGAATTTTGATAAGACACAACAAATACACACTACACTAGTATTGCAGTTAGGAATAGATATCATGATATATATCATGGCAACCGAGCTCTTGTACATGAGCCCTGGATGCTTCTTCGCACACAAACTCAGCACATCACAAAGTGCACGCAGGCCTCTTCAAGGCATTGCCTCCACCACTTCCCGACCCTCTCAGCTGGTCCGCTGTTCTGCTGATCAAAGACTGTCGGCTAATTACCAGCCGTCTTCTTGGAGCTACGATTTTCTGCAGTCCCTAGAAGCTAATTACCATGTATGATATGATCTCCTAAACATGTTGTACTTCTTAAACTCCCTTTTTTTTTTTTGGTAACTGGTTAAAAACGTTAATTTCGTATGCAGGTTGAAACGTACAAGGAGAAAGTGGAGAAGTTAGAGAAAGAAGTGAAGCGCATGATTAACAAAGAGGACGCTTCATTGATGTCCACACTTGAGTTGATTGATGACATCCAACGGCTGGGATTGGGGTATAGATTTGAGGAAGAAATAAGGAAAGCACTTAAAAGGATTTCCTCATTAGAAGGATTTAATTCCGGAATCGAGAAAAGCCTACACGCTACTGCTCTTGGTTTCAGGCTCCTCAGACAACATGGGTTTAACTATGTTTCTCAAGGTATTAATTTTTGGACCAAATTTTTATCCAAAATTTTCAAAACAAGATTCGTTCTAGAAAATTTAAGGAAAAATATAAAATAAAAAGGGCCTCCAATGAAAAGCTTTTGATATAATAACCTTAAAAAACGTTCACTTAAAAAAAATAAAGTTTACAATGCTTTCTTGGATTCTAAATTTTCCAGTTAGTTTAGTTGTCTTGAATATAACGGTACACTTTAATTATCTTTAAAAAATTAGGAGATATTTTTAATATGTCATCTCATGTGGTATAGTTACACATAATTCTTTTACCTGTAAGTCCGTAAATACATACTTGAAAATAATTTGAAAAATAAGATTAATTAGATTTAAAACCTTCTTGTTTTTTTTTTCATATGTCTATATATTTTTTTTCCCCAGCTGTTTTATGTTGTTTTTGCAAGAGACAGGTGTTACGTGGCTTGTGCTCGGTCACAAATCATGATTTTCTTTTCCACAAGTACGAAATAAAAATTAGAATATTTAACTTTTGTCTCGTACGTTTGGCCGGAAAGAAAAAGACAAAATCAAAGAGAGTACTTTTTTTTTTTGCTAGAACAAAGAAATAGTACGTACAAAACAAATATATAGACTGTTCTGTAATTAACTTTTTGTTTTTGTTTTTTTCTCTGTGTAAGTTCTGTAAATAATAGCTTTTACAATTTAGAAACTAAGGAATTAAATGAAAGACAATATCAAGAAAGTATACTAACAGATCAAATTAATAAACTGCTCTGTAAATAACTTTTATTTATTTAGAACTTAAGGAATTAAATATTGTCTATCACAAAATATGGTACGATCGCATAAAAATTCTCACCAAAATTGTTAATACACACGGTAGGCGATCATTTTCAAAGAAAACTGTGGTTAAATAGGCGATCAATTTTTAACTGTTTTTATTACTAATTTTTTTTAACAAAAGTTTTTTTTAATCATTGCAATTTAAGAAGGGTTTAAAGGGAAGGAAAATAAAGAAAGGAAAAACAAGTTAAAAGAACATACAATTCTACAAAAATAAAAATAAAAAACATTTCAAAAAATAAATAAATATATAAACAGCCTTTTGTGTTAGAAAGAAATTAAAGATGCTGAGTGCCATACTATATTGACCAATCCATTTAATTATACTTAAGTTCAAGAAAAAATCAATTTAATTATACTTGTCATATAAATTTTTTTATTTTTTATTTTGGTAAATATACTTGTTATACAAGTTAAACTAATAAAGATTGTGTTTATTATGACTAAGACAGATATTTTCAAGATCATCAAAGATCAAAATGGCAGTTTCAAGGAATCCCTCTCCAAAGATGTCAAAGGCATGCTAAGTCTCTACGAGGCTTCGCATCTTGCTTTTCAAGGCGAAAGCCTCTGGGACGAGGCCAGGGAATTCACACGGACGCATCTTAATGACCTAATTAGATCTGATGATTTAAGCAAAGACGTCGCAGAGGAAATTAGGCATGCATTGGAGCTTCCTTTGCACCAAAGAATGAACAGGCTGGAAGCTAGACGGTACATAGAAGGATATGCTAAAAGGTCTGACGCAAACCGAGTTCTACTCGAATTCGCCAAGTGGGATTTCAACATGGTGCAATCGACACTGCAGAACGATCTTAAAGACTTGTCGAGGTATGTAGATTTACAGTTTATTATGAAAAGAAATAAGCATGTGTGAAGTACATGTAGTACATATATAACTAGTCATGAAAATTAAGATGTTTCCGCTTAATTTGTTAGCTAGTTTCACATCATGAATAATTTAACTATTGAGATTGACTTGAAATTTTAATTAGGTGGTGGAAAGATGTGGGATTGACAAACAAGTTGAGCTTTGCAAGAGACAGACTTGTGGAGTCCTTTTTTTGGTCCGTTGGGATGGCGTTTGAACCTCAATATAGCATACTCCGCGAAGAGTTAACGAAAGTGTTTGCTTTCGTTACAGTCATCGACGACGTCTATGATGTCTACGGTACTGTGGATGAACTAGAGCTATTTACCGATGCCATTGAAAGGTTGGTGTTATGGTGACTTAAATCCCCACAAAAACATTTGTAAAATCAGAAAAAAAAAAAAAAAAATCATGATTAATTTTTGTTTAATTTTTCGAGATGTAATTTCAGATGGGATGTCCAGGCTGTGCAGAATCTTCCAGACTACATGAGGATATGCTTCCTAGCTCTCTACAACACTGTCAACGACTTGGTTTACGAAACTCTCAAAGAGCGAGACGAGTACATTCTTCCCAACCTCACAAAAGCTGTAAGAAACTAGCTATGTTCATATTTTACTCGAGCAAATTTTTGTAATTTTTCATTTTGAAAAAAAGATTTTCATATTAATTTCTGGCCGTGTGGTGACTTTGGTAGTTTTTTTTTTTTTTTCTTCTTTCAGTGGGCTGACATGTGCAAAGCTTTTCTACAAGAAAAGAAATGGACACAAAACAAGGAAACGCCAAGGTTTGAGGACTACCTTGAGAATGGGTGGATGTCATCATCGGGAGGAGTCTTTTTGGTTAATGCATATCTGTTAATGAGCCAAGATATCACAAAGCAAGGGCTTGAGAGCTTGGAGAATTACCACAATCTCTTGCGATGGCCGTCTATCATTTTTCGGCTTACCAATGATTTGGCAACTTCATCGGTATTATATAATCATGATTAGTGAATCTACTTTCCTTTATTTCCCTTTTAGATTTCTTAACATATGGTAATATATGTAACATCGATTCTTTTTTTTTTCCCCCTACTGTGAAAAATGCAGGCGGAACTCGAAAGAGGTGAAACTGCCAACTCAATTTCGTGCATCATGAACGACACTGGCCTTTCTGAGGAATCTGCTCGTCAACACCTAAGAAATTTGATTGAAGAAACATGGAAGCAGATGAACAAAGACACAATGTCTGGCGAATCTCCGTTTACGAAGCCTTTTATGGAGACAGCATTTAACCTTGCTCGGATTGCGCAATGCCAATACCAGCATGGAGATGGGCATGGAAATCCCGACACAAAATCAAAGAACCGAGTTTTATCTCTTATAATCGACCCCATTAAGTAACAAACCAATATTTTCTTCTTCAAACTATAATAATTCAGAATACGATGGTACCATATAATGATGTTAGAAATAGAAATAGAAATATTGAGCTAACAAATACATAGGAACAGAACATACATATAAATGATATAATCAACATACCGGATACTATCTCCGGATATATATATATATATATATATATAACATAATGCAAGTGTATGTTATGTAAATATTCCCTTTTGAAGGAAGTATATATAATTGATCCTTTAGTCATTAAAGAAAGAACATATGTGTGTGCTAATTAATTCATCTCTCTTTATCTAGCTAGTTATTTTTGCTAAAGTACGCAGATCAAAGCTATGATATTAGGTAGATCATTTCTTAATCTCTGTTTGAACGCAGTATATATATCCAAACAAAGTAAATTTTTTGGAGTTTTAGGCCCAGTCTAGTGCAATCCAAATAAATCTTTGTAACTAAGCAAAATAGAATTAGTCGACAGTGATCCAAAGCAAACGCATTCCACATCCTCCACCTGTACACGAGGCATTAATTGTTGCGTTCGTTCACATAAATTTTCTTATGAACCAAAACATCACAAAGCAAGGACCGGCCCTGTTTTGTTCCAGCAGGGTCGCCACTGCTTTGAGGAAAAATAAATAAATAAATAAAAGATCGAACGGTCATTTTCTACAAGTCTAGGATTAAATTGTAAATTTATGCAAAAATAGTAAAATGTGATGTGCTCAGAGGAAGAAAACAAAGCCCAACAACCCGAAAACTACTACAAAAGGGATTTCTAAAATCACTTTCAACTCAGTTATGTTAATCATGCGTGACACCAATAGTGTCTCAAAGGAATTTGGTTATCAAAGCACGAGGAATTTGCAGGTTGCTACAACTATTGGAAAAGGATGAACAAAGATGTACGTAGCTGAAGAGATTCTCCGTTTGGAAAGCATTTTGTAGAGACAACAATTAATTACCTTGCTTAGTATTTTTCCCACCTGATACTAGATCGAAGAACCAAGTCTTTTCTTTAATAATAGCTCCCAATCATATAAAAGAAGAGGAACCAAGTGGAAGAGGTAAATATAAAAGTCTCTTCCTCTCTCTCTTTATTTTTCTTGATTTTAAAAATCCCTCTCTTATAAATAGAGGGTGTTATATGTCATATATTTTGAGCAACAATAACTCAAAGCATTCATATATTGTTAACGCAAGAACAAACCCAGTTGAACACAAACGCCAATAACACCAAACCAACTCTCATTTTAGTTTTTAGCGTTTATTTTTCGTTGGGGCATGTTTGATGTGCTATATAAGAATAATGTATTGTATTATTTTATGGTGTAATACAATGTTTGATATAGCTACTATATTGTATACGTTAATACATATCTTTCTTCCGGTATATTTTCAGTAGACTGTGTGGTATAATTAGGGTTAGTTTGGTGTCTTAGTCCAAACTAAGATTTTCAAACTTTTTTTTGTCTTTTTCCCAAAAAGTTTGTCTTTTTCCCAAAATTTTTTTTATCTTTTCTGAAAATTCAAAAAAATTTACTATTTAAACTTAAAAATTTCATCTCAAACTTACACACCAAACACCCCCTTAATTATCGGGACCGAGACCGTGGTCAAGGCTGTGGCTGGGCGGGAGTCAAGGTTGAACTAATTTCCGGTCAAACATTGGGCGGGCTACACCCAGTGACGGAGTCAGGATTTAACTCCAATGAGGCACAAATAAATTTTAAGAAATTCATATATTAGAATAAAATGAAGAAAAACGATAAATTACTTGGTAATAATTTTTTTATATGCTCTTTACTTGATTTTCTTCTGTTCTTTTAAAATATTTTTCCATATTATCTGATATAGAATTTAAAAATTAAAATTTAAATGGCAACAATAATTCATTGTACATATTTCTAGCGTAATATTATGGACCTAAAGAAATAAAACAAAGAGAAACAAATTTATTAATCACCAAAAAAGAAAAAAGTTTAATGAACACAAAAAGAAAGTTTATCGACATTTTTATAAATAAAAATAAAATTTAGAAATTATGTGGAAATGATAAACACAAAATTTTATCTATACGTTAACCATGGAGTATTATTCTTCAAAAAAATTTATGGGTTATTGAGATTAACGATCTTGAGGAATAGTCATACCGTAAATTTTTTTACGAACAAAGCAAGCGAGGAAAAATATAGAAAAAGAAAAAATATATGAGATAGAAAAATAATTAAGAATATTGCATATTAGCACTCTTTTCAGGGGTAGTAAAAAAGAATCATATAGGAAGTTTTAAAAAAAAAAAAAAAAAAAGAATCATATAGGTAAGAAAATTCATTGAAGTCCGTATAATATGAATGAGGGGGAAAAATACATAAAGGAAAGATAGGAGGGAGGGAGGGGGGGGAGGGAGGGGGGGAGTGTGTGTGCGTGCGTGTGTGTGGATGTCATGCTTAAAAAAATAAAAACAAAACAAATGAAAGGTAATTTACAGTTTGGGGTTGGAAATGGAAGGAAAGAAAAAAAGGAACCACTGGATAATGGGGCCTTAAAAAAATGAAAAAAATATTAGTGGGGGCACCTGTTAAGATGTTAGTTAAGGCATTTAAATAAAACAAATTTTTTTTTTGCTCAATGGGGTACGTGCCCTCACTGATCCCACCTATTACCGTGTCTAGCTACATTAAACATTGTATTAGGTTATTAACTTTAAAGATTTAATGATACTAAACACAATTGTTATGACTATTTCAGTACACCAGTACAATGTAATACTAGTAACTAAACATGTTCATATGACTTTTGCTCCGTTTGCCTCACCATCTCAACTCAAACTAAAATTTGAGTTGTTGTCTTTTCTGAAAAAGTTTTTTGTCTTTTCTGAAAAAGTCAACAAAATTTACTATGTAAACTTAAAAATCTCAACTCAACTCAAACTGAACCTGCGATCCAAACGAACCCTTTATATTCAGAATTCTTCATCATTTGGCAGCAAATCGGCGGCTGCAGTCGTGATCGTTGTGTTCTTTGTAGTGTATTTTTCTACGTCTTTTTTTTTTTGGAAATCATGGGGAGCAGATTGAGTTGTTGTTACAGCCTTACAGGAGAACTATTTGTCAATGGCAAGGAAGTGCCCGCGCTGCTATAGAACAAGACGTCTCTTCAAAGTTCAACTACACCTGTGCTGTATTTTTGCCAAAAGGAGCACTTGTAAGCAATGACTTATGATTCCGGCTCGGTTTGGTTCTGTTATGTTCCTTTCTAGTTTCTGAAAGGCATCTCCTAAACTCGTTGTGTGTTAAATCAATCTTTAAGACGTGGAAAACCGATTCTTACTTAACAGGAATGCTATCAACTTTACTATTATTCTTCATATAATTCAGAGTTTTGGATGAAGGAAAAAGTCGAACTTCAGTCTATTGATACTTATTTCATGATTTGCGTATGAAGTCTAGAGATGAAACTACTAGGCTTACCCATCTTTCTTCTTGATTCACCAATCTTAATTTGAATATCAATTTTGGGGCGAATTTAGGATCAATTTTTTAAATTATTCCAGAACCATGTAACTTGTGTTATTATGCCTCAAAATTCCACACGCACGCGCGCGCGCACACACACACAAGCTATTCTCTACCCGATATCAAGATAATTTTTTTCAAAAAATATCATTCCTTACGACTCCGACAAAACACCCTGCATGGCAATGAGAAAGTACTAATAACGTTTAGTAAATTTGCAAATAGTGCAATCGTAACTACTGAATTATTCTTCATACATGTAAATTTGGCCTCTGCTAAGGGATCCACGCAAGCACAAATAAGGGGGGAATCACCAATGAATGAGTAAAACTTTATCATTTGCTCCCAGTAGAATTTATAACCCCAATAATATAAATCCCCTTAAAAACTTTATCCTCAATGTACGCCCCGATTGAAACCCTCCACAAACTATAACCTAACAAGCTAACAAAGTGTTCAAAGGAAAAAAAAAAAAAAAAAAGGGTGATTGCATGATTATGAAATACTGATAAATTTAAGTCAATCTACCATTGGTCACCGGTTTTTTTACAGTGCACATGTATGTCAGCAATATATACCATAATATTTAATTGTATACATGCAACTGTCTGTGCCATCCAACAGGAATCTACAATAATTATCGTTGCAGTCGTCGACAAAAGCTCATAACACAGCTAGTACAAATGCACGACAAGGTTACATGTTAAAAGTAAACTTTACAGGCCAGAGACGAACCAAATTGAACTTGCATCTCTCTGAGGATTCTCGAAACCAAACTCAATGTGCTCCGTAGAAACGCAGACACTTTAGTGGTTTCACCTTTTCCTGTGATCAAGAGAAGTAGAATTAGTAACATGATTAATACCCTATTATATTTAAAGGAAATATCTTCCGGAACTTGAGCAAAACCTGAATTGTTTCGCCAGATTGGGAAGGGAAATGAAACCCAGTTGAGCAATTCTCCAATACTTCAGGACTCTTCATCCATGCTCTACGTGCATCACTCACCTTTATCTTATACTTGAACATCTGAAAGTAAAGACAAAATGACTAAATAGAAACCGAGAATTTTCTAAGATCTCCTCACCACCTAAATATTTGACTCTCCACTACTTTAATCAGAGTCGGGCAGAGTTGAATACAAGATTTGTAGAGCTCTAAAGATATTTATTTCACGACAAGTTTTCTTGGATCATCAATGCTGATCATTGTTTTTACTTGACTAGAAAAATGTGAAGTTTAAATAAGACGTTAGTTGTGTTTGATGCAAACCTTTGAAAGGGGTACAGTTGGTTTCTCATCCACTCCATCAATGATCGTTCCAGTCCCCTGGCACTCTGGACAGATTACGCAACTAATCGGTGTCCTGAAAGCATTCATCTCGCTATCATTTTGCACTCCATTACATTTAGAAGCAGTTTTTCTCCGAGATCTTCGTTTAACTTTTGGAGTATCTGGCTGATTTGCAAGTGTTTCAAGTTCACATAGAAGTACCCAGTGTATGAGGCAGGAAGTATGAAATAAATGAAAAGCCTGTGTAAAGTAAATTAAACAAGCAAATGAGGGAGTTTAAAAAAGTATTGGAGCTTATTGGTAAAAATGAAAGTATAGGAACAAAATTAGAAAGATATGTAGAACGGATAAGTAATAACTAGAAAAGAAAGAAACACAAGTTATTTAGTCTTACCCCATTTGTATTTCGACTACTGCAAGCCAGCCTTCCAGTCTTAACATTCATTAGTGTTGCCACATCTTTGCCAGGAAGCATCTTATGTTGGCAGATGTCACACATTCTTTCAGCAGCTATACGCTGCTGTCTTCTCAACTCCCGTCTTATAGCCTTGTTTGATATGAATCTAGTCTGAAGAAGCTGATCATCATATCGGTCTAACATCAAACTTGTTACAGCAGAAGCTGAAGAATCTTCCCCACATGAGTCATATTGATTACTCAAGTTCTCACTAGAATCCTCGGGATCAGAAAATGACTTCCTTCTTTTTCTACTAGTGCCATCACCATTCTGTGCTTCAACTGCAGGACTTGAACAGAGCAATGCTTTCACATCATCATGAAGACCCATTCTTCCTAAACTGAAATTATTATAGCTAAAGGTAACAATAGCAAAATCATGCTCAGGAACCTTGAAGAAATCCTCATCCTCAATAGTTTTTTTCCCCAGCCACTCACACCATATTCTGCTAATATCATTTGAAAAACCATCCTTCTCACGAAATCTAGCGGAAATAAGTCCATATCCCACTTCCCTCACTTCTACATTAGTAATTTCATCCCCAATTCGAACGCCAGGGATCAACACAGCACAATTTTCTCCAGGTCCATCCTGATTTCCTGCACAATCCAGATCCTCATTTTCATGGCCAAGGTCATCAATCGAAAGATGTCTGTTGGTGTTGGCATGGGTTTCCAGATTTTCATCATATGCGACTATAGCAAGATTGTTCTCACTGTCTTGAGACTCCAACAACCTACTCTGATTGCCATTTGGAATCGCCACATCCTCATAATTCTCAGTTGTATTATTGAAGAAAACAATACCATCATTGAACGGCCACGGGTTTGGTCCTAATAGAGTAACTTTGGCCGCCGACAACCTCTGGTTGTGAAGATTACCCTTCAAGTGATCAAACAACACGGAATCGCTGTAACACGGTGCTAAACACAAAGTGCAGAAGAAAATTGACTTTTTCCCATCTTCACGAAGTTCAACATAGGTGTGCCCTTGTGACCTCACATTACGGAGAATAGTTCGTTTCGCTTGGTCCTTAAGACTACATGAAGTAGTAGTCTTCGAAACTGCTAATTCATTAGATTTTGGAAACCCTAAAATCCCCCTTCCTGCCATGCAAATTTTCCCGCCAAAAGAGTTCAAATTGAACTTCGAATCCGTCTCTAGATCCTACAAGCCTATCTAAGCTTCAGATTTAAATTCGAATTCCGCTTAAATTTCTTGAAGAAAGAGAGACTATATCAACAAACATTCCACCAACCATGCGAAACCCTAATTTCACTCAAACAACTTTCCGATAACTCTAAAATTCAAATTCCAGAAACTATTCACCAAGAAAAGCAAAGATACCATGAATTTACCAACGCCCTAGCAAAATTCCACTAAAATTAACAGCAATCTTAGAGTCGTCTTGCCAATTCTTCGTGGAATTTCAGTTCCAAGCAACGCAAACAAAAAATCAAACTGCAAAAGACAAAGAAACGACCTCAGAAAGTACTGGATTTACATATTCGCGGCGAATTCGGTATAGGATTCTTCGAGAACCGCGGTGTTCGTCCGTCCAAGAGAAGCGCGTCGCGAGCGAGAAAGAGAAGCGAATGGGAATAGGAATCTTCCATAGCCATCTCCATTTCCACACAGATAACGCAGGAGTTTCGATTTTGACTTACAGTATCTGTTTGGAGCGAGAGAAAATGGTGGGAAAATCAGAGAGCAAAAAAAAAAGGACAAAGAGATGAAAATCCTGTACGAGAAACGAACCTCTTTCTTTACTTTAAGCAGGGGCTCTGATTTTTCGATTATTTTACGAAAGAATATGATCCGCAAGCTTCGCGTGGATTAGTCGAAGCGGTGGTTCTGTGTGGTGAGGCATATGTTGTTACTGTGTGTTTAATGGATATTGACCGTTCGTGTGAGGAAATGAGAGTCTTTATTTACAAGGAACGGTGGCGGAGTGAGTTGGTGTGAATTGGTGGGCCATGGGAAGATGGGTAGATTCGAATTTTGGAGAGAAAGGATGCTTTCTTTGGGCTGGTTAGTTGGCATACAGTTATCGGAGGAGAGAGAAAGTATTGTAGTTTACGCTAGCGATTTTGCAATTCTAACCGGCAATTATTGAGGAAACTTCCCCTGGGCTTTTCGAAATTACTCTAGGTCCCATTTTTTGTTAAATAAAATTTACACTAACACCGCCGTACTCAAACTTTCAATTATATAGGAACTTCTTCACCTGAATTAATTATGACCTAATTTTCTGAAAAAAAAAAAAAAAAAAATTCATGACTTAGTTCAATTTAAGTGACATTCTCTTTCAGTTAAGACCATTAGAATACTCATTTTAGAAGCTTATAATTAATAAAATTACATAAAATACTGCTCTTTTACCCCTAAAATTATGTGTATTAACATCTTTATCCCTACTGATCATTTTTTTTTTTTGAACTTTAGGTGGGGAGATTCGAACTACGTCACCTTTAGGTGGAGTTATGTATGGTTTTACCGCTGAACTATATCTGCAACCACCCTAATGAAGGACCACATGAGTGGCTTATAAGTGGCTTATTTCTAGTTTTTTTAGTATTTAACTGTATTTTTTAATTTCTCAAGCCTTTTGTTTTTTTTTTTTTTTTATTATCTTTATGTGCCTTCAATTTTCAATATTAAAAAAAAACTTAGAAACACAAATTTTTGTAAATGGTTGTAGAATTGCTTATGTAGTGATAACTGACATACCGACAGTTGCATTGCTCAACTGATTTTGGAAAACAAGGAGTTATATCGGCGTTTCAACTCTTCCTTTGCATTCAGGAAACCGCCAATCCTATGCCGCCACATATAGGGGTTCATCATAACCCGCCATGATAAGTGACAACAAGAACAACCATTCCCGGTGGTTCTCAACCGACCATGGCTTTTACAGCTTTGCTTGTCTGTCTTTGGGACCCCAAAGAGCGATTTTCATTGGCTACACCCTACATAGCGTTTTCCTCCTTGCCCCTGCCATGACAGAGAGTGAGACTCTGAAGGCAGGTCTAGCATTAGGGTGATTTATTAGTTTACTCACCAAAAACACATCTCTGTATCATTGTCGTATCTATAATAGCTTCAGTTTTTTTCTTGCATCCAATTAAATGAGCATAGAGGGTCAAAAATTCAAATAAATATTAAGGAAGGGTAAAAAAAATATATATATATAAATATGTCTATTATAACTTATGAGTGCTGCTTAAGTGGTTGCTTTGGTGCTAACTGGAAAAGATGGCCCAACTCTCTTCTTTTCGGTTGTTGGGAAGTTGTGTTGGACCACAAACTAACTAAATAGGCCTTTGTCTTTTGGTACTCTGTTTGACCGCGCTAATCAGTGGAGTGTTAGACCTAGTTCCCTGTCTTCTGGTTTCTTTTTCTGTTTTTGGCTCCTTTGGAGCGTTCCTGGTCTCGTGAGGACCCTCTTCTCTGCTTTTTTGGTTTTTATTTTTATTTTTATTTTTATTTTTATTTTGGATATAAATCTCTTCTTTTTAGGTTGC
Source organism: Ficus erecta (assembly GCA_008635985.1). Classification (NCBI taxonomy): domain Eukaryota; kingdom Viridiplantae; phylum Streptophyta; class Magnoliopsida; order Rosales; family Moraceae; genus Ficus; species Ficus erecta. The sequence continues at coordinate 105,741 of BKCH01001282.1, read as the reverse complement.
TCATGTTTTGTCGTTCACGAAAATGTTCAACCAAATAAAAATAGAAAAAAAAAAAAAAAAAAAACAAAGCAGAGAGATTCAAATTATACATTTTTAAATAAAATTATATATAATATTATTGTTAAATTATATCTTTAATGATACGAGAGTTTGGTTTTACTTATAATTAGATTTACATTACAAAAAGTAATACAAAAACATCAATTATAATCTCTTCAACGTAAATGATTAATGAGCTTGCCTTCTTTTTTTTTTCCTTCAAATTTTTAAAATAGAAAATCTAAACTTTTGCATCTTATCATGAAGTCAGACTTAAAATTATCATTAAAATATATCTCTAATCATGCGTTAGTCTTATTTTATCAATAGGCGTTTAAAATTACATAATTATTAAATTCAAAAGACTTCCTTCAAAAAAAATAAATAAATAAATCAAAAGACTAAACTTCGGTGCTAATCAGGGATGCACCGCTGGAAATTACATTCCATGTTCACTAAAATATAGAGAAACGATCTGCCCATAAGTAAATAGTAAAACATATTCCGTTATCCAAGCCGAAGTGACCTTTTCAACAAAGAAGCCAAAATAATAACCCTAGGTTGTTTTTTTTTTTTTTTTTTTGTTTTTCTTTTTCCTTCCTAATAAAACTCAACTGTATACGTTTAACTTATTAGCATGGAACAGAAATATTACCAAAACAGAGCTTTCCAGAACCTGGCAAGATTAAGTTTAGAAGCCAAAAAAGGAAAAGACCACAAAGAGATTGAAAAGAAAAGAAAGAGAAGTTCTCAAATTCGCATTATCAGGATAAAAGGATTCAAAGATATCAAACAAATAATCTATTCATATCAGAATTACCTATGAAAATTATACCAATAATCCAAAAACAAAGACAGAGACTCGCTCGCAGAGGTCCAAAGAAGACCAAAAAAAAAGGAAAAAGAAGATGAACAGATATTGTTTTGCTTTTGTTTACATGAATCGAAAGCAAACTAAGTGAAAACAAAGAAAAAGAAGATGAAAATCAGCCTCATAATGAAGATTTTTTTTTTTTTAAAAAAAAAAAAAAAGGAAAGAAGAAGAATCAGCGTCTGATGTTCTTGACCTTGAGCCATCCTTTCTTGCAGGTTTTCCCGACGATCTTGATTCCCTTCTTGAACAAGATCTTGAGCTCCTTCGCTCTCACCTTCACTTGCTGCTCAAACCCTGCCATGAACGCTCTGCAATTTTCTTCCTTCTCGTAGGAAGACAAGACAGAGGGCTTAGGATTGGTTTGTTTGGTTTGGTTGGGGAGAAAGAATCCTGGTGGAAATTAGCGGTGGATTCTGTTTTCGTGAGGGCAACTCATACATATATATATATATATATATATATATATAATTGAAAGCGAAAAACGCCTCGTGTGATCCAACGCATATCTGTACACGTGGCGTTCATCCAGGGGTCTGATGGCATATTTATACGATGATTGATGTTATTGATCGCTTAGCACGTGACAGCTATTCCACGTTGATTGCGGGATAAGCATTTGGGAAAGGAAAGCAAGTTGTGGTTTTTTTTTTTTTTTTTTTTTTTTTTTTGGGGCTATTATTTGTCCATTTTCTATCCTTCTAGAGCCTTAGACTCTCTTATGTAACACATACTATTGGGGAAGAAAGTGAAATAAATTATATATTATTATGGCATTAGTGCTATTTAATATCTTAACTCTAGTAAGGTTTAATTCGGGCCCTCACTATTTATCGTATTTGTTTTGATATTGCTATATAAATGAGAACACAACGCTAGTATCTTGAATTTTGAGTTCGCATTTTAAGTTACTGAAGAGAGAGAAAAGAAAAAGGGGGGGTTTTTTTTTTTTTTTAATCATTGAAGAAATTAAAAAATTCCTCTTCCATCAAAAATAATAATTTAAAAAAATCTTCACTTAGACATGTTGCCAATTGTTAAAGTGGCCAATTAATAAATAGAAGGGGGAAAAAAAAAAAAAAGTGGCCAATTACACAGAGTTCGGTACACGGTTGACATAAAAACAACCTCAAACTTCAATAACCAGCTGGAATAACCAAAGATATTGACCTTACTATCGAGTGAAGTTATCAAATTGAATGTCTCAACTCTCAACAACGGAAGTGTTTACTTTAAAAAACAAAAAACAAAAAACAAAAAACAAAAAACAACTTAAGTGTTTGAGAATCAATAACCATTAATATTACCAAAACAGAGCTTTCCAGAACCTGGCAGAGATTGAGTTTAGAAGCCAAAAAAAAGAAAAGACCACAAAGAGATTGAAAAGAAAAGAAAGAGAAGTTCTCAAATTTACATGATCAGGATAAAAGGATTCAAAGATATCAAACAAACAATATATTCATATCAGAATTACCTATGAAAATTATACCAATAATCCAACAACAAAGACAGAGACTCGCTCGCAGAGGTCCAAAGATGACCCAAAAAAAAAGATGAACAGATATTGCTTTGCTTTTGTTTACATGAATCGAAAGCAAGCTAAGTGAAAACAAAGAAAAAGAAGATGAAAACCAGCCTCATAATGAAAATTTAAAAAAAAAAAAAAAAAAAAGGAAACAAGAAGAATCAGCTTCTGATGTTCTTGACCTTGAGCCAGCCATTCTTGCAGGTTTTCCCGACGATCCAGATTCCCTTCTTGAAAAAGATATGGAGCCCCTTTGTTCTCACCTTCACTTGCTGCCCAAACCCTGCCATGAACGCTCTGCAATTTTCTTCCTTCTTGAAGGAAGACAAGACAGACGGGGGTTTAAGGATTAGGTTGTTTGTTTGGTTTGGTTGGGAAGCAAGAATCCTGATAGAAATTAGCGGTGGATTCTGTTTTCGTGAGGGCAGCTCATATATATATATATATATATATATATATATATATATAATTAAAAGCGAAAAACGCCTCGTGGGATCCAACGCATCTGTACACGTGGCGTTCATCCAGGGGTCTGATGGCATATTTACATGATGATAGATGCTATTGATCGCTTAGCACGTGACAGCTATTCCACGTTGATAGCGGGATAAGCATTTGGGAAAGGAAAGCATGTTGTGGGGTTTTTTTTTTTTTTTTTTTTTTTTTTTGGGGGGGGCTATCGTTTCTCCATTTTCTACTTTCTTTTTTTCCCCCTCTCATCAAGCTACACTTGTTACAATTTCTATATTGTAGATCCTCCTAGAGCCCAAGACTTTCTTATGTAACACGTATTATTCGGGAAGACAGTAAAATTTTTAACTCTAGCAAGGTTTAGTTCACTATTTATCGTATTTGGTTTGATATTGCTATCAATCTTTTACACAAACGACAAACCACACTACGTGTTCCTAGTATTTTGAATTTTGAGTTCGCATTTTAAATTGCTGAAGAGAGAGAAAAGAAAAAACTTCAATAACCAGCTGGAATAACCAAAGATATTGATCTTACTATCAAGTGAAGTTATCAAATTGAATGTCTCAACTCTCAATAACGGTAAGTGTTTGAGAATCAATAACCATTAATAGGGTTGAGATTACACCTTTTTTTTTTCTCATAAAATTAATAATCATAACTCGATAATAATATTTCTCAACGTGTGAGGGTCTTTTTCCGTGTGTTAGAGGTCATATTATAAATTTGATCATCTTTAATAGCTACAGCTAGTCAATCTCTCTCTACATTTTTTTATTCACAAAAAAAATAAATAAATAAATGAAGCAGCTGGGATAAGCTTAAATATAGATCCACGTGTTCATACTTTTATAAATCCATATAGTCGTAATATTTTAGAAATTAAAAAAAAAAAAAAAAAAAAGCTTGCAAGTAAACCAATACGGCTACACCAAATATGTAAAATTCATATGTGTGGGTTACACATCTGTAGCAATCGGTTTGCAAATTTTTAAAGAGATAACTTTCTATCTCTAGTCTGGTATGATCTAATTAGCCCAGACAAAATGTTCCTGTCATTCTAAAATTAAGATTTAAGACATAGGGACCACTATCTTTTTGGTTTATTATCATTTTTTTAATAATTTATTATCTATTTATTTTTCAATAAAGAGATTGGGGGTGGTGCTGGTTCCTGTGGCCTTGTTGTTAAAATTTCAAGGAATATTTATCTGTGGGTGACAGATAAAACGACTTGTTGGTTAGTGGAAGCATAAAAGAGTCCTAAACAAGAATGATGATTTATGAAAAATTCAAACTTCATACTTAATGATAAAATTACATATCGAATAATCACTCGTTTTTATTAGTAATAATGCAAAAATTAAGATTTTGTGCGCCTTTTTTTTCTCTATTTTTTTTTTTCCACGTCCAACATAATTGTCTCTTTCAAGTTACTTTGATGGTCTATGTTGAAACTTCATCAACCCTGCGTTCATTTAAAAAAAAAATCAAAAAAATAAAATTTCATGAAGAACGCTTTAAAATTTAAAGGAAAACTGTTCGTTCGGTTATTATTTTACGTGTTTCTTTGTTATCAGAATAAAAAAATAAATAAATAAGAGAACCCAACCAACCATAGAGTTCCACAAAAAACCCGGTGATAGTATCTTTCTTTTTTTCATGTCTTTTTTTTTTTTTTTTTTTTGTTTAATTGTCTTTGAGTGTACGTATGACGCCATTTGAAAACTACAGATGTTTTATTTGAACAAGTAAAAAGAAAAAAGCAAATCAAATTGAGGAAGAAATCTTCCATAAGGGGAATCCTAAATAAGGAAAACAAACATAATGATTTCCAGTTCACTTTAAGCAACATGAAATGGGGGAACAATCTTACGTTCATCTCTGGTCCTACTAATAAGGCAACTCTTGACTACTGTTGTTGTCGGTGGGACATATGTCTTTATATATATATATATAAACTTTAATTATTAAAAATATAAATTCATGTAAAAAAAAATAATAATAATAACAACTAAAGTCTGATACGGAGCCACTTAGAATAATTTTGTAAGAAGTGCCCCTCCTTTCTACTGATCTCAGAATTTGTGCCCCCATAATCGCTCTCTTCCTTTTTTTTATTTTTATTTTTTTATTGCTTTTTAGTTTAACCTTTGAGGGCTACTATTTGGCACGAGTTGTGTTTCGTAAACCCAAATGTATTGCGGTGTCATGGGACACGTGGCTTTGTCCATACTAGTGGCAACGTTTCTTTTGGGGAAAAAAAAAAAAAAATTTAAAATCTTCACCGCCTTCTACTCCTTGCAGAGATATGAAAACTCCAACATCAAAAAATCAGATTTAATGGGGACAAAAAATTTAAAGGAAGATATATGATTCTGATGAAACAAAACTGAGCAATCACCGGCTATTTCATCATCTTCCCCAACCATGGAAACTTCTTGCGTATTTGGAGACTGATAGTAATTCTTTCTGTCCAAAACCGTTAAATTTATAATAAAATCGTACTCAAATCATAATTTTTATAATAAAAAAACTAAAATACTCCTTAATTTTCTATCTCCTAACTCATTTACTTTCTCCTTCAATTTTCTCTCTTTCTTTTTTTCTCAAACCACAAAACACCCAAACCTCTAGGCAGCCAAACAAAAACCGAAATAAGCAAAAAGGGAGGGAGCCGCCGGAGGGGGAGGAGAAAGAAAGGGAGTTCTTGCCGGAGGGGAGAGAGAGGGAGTCGGTGGATGGTAGAAAGGGAGTCGCTAAAGGGGAGGGGAAAGAGAGAAGAAGAAGAAGAGAAAGAGAGAGAGTTGTCACCGCGAGAGAAAAAAGCGATGAATTTTATTTTTAATGATTTTTTTTTAATTTTTATTAAATTAATTATTATTAAATTACTAAAATACATTTTTAAATTACTCATTCCATTAAAAATTTAATGGTTTTGGACAGAAAGAACTATAATGATCAATATTTTACGAGTTCAGGGTCATTTCGGTCAACAAAATAAAATAAAATAGAGACCAAACAGTCATCTTGTAAATATTCATGAACTATTTAGGCTAATTACTCAAAATAGAAACCTCGAATAGGCTTTACATGTTTTTTTTTTTGGTAGTAGACACCGATACAAAATACATCCAAGATCGAAAATCCTAACGAAATTGTAACATATATAGCCATCACCCACAAAAAGCCTAACGTCTATGAGAGTAGATGTATAAATACAATCTAAGAAGAAACGACTATAATATTTGTTAGATTAATTTTACAAGTATTTTATTTATAAACTCACATTTTAAAATTTTTTTGCTAAAAAAAAAAATATGTTATAAGGGTAGAGATTAGAATACTTAGATAACTCATATAAGTGAATACCCTCTGTATAATATATGAATCCCTTATGAAGTAAATTATCCATATACCCGCTATTTTAAAAGTTTTAAACACAAAAATACCTCTGATCACATGTTAAACTTAAAAAAAAAATTGAACTAATAATCAACACAGCAATACTTTTACACATGAATAACATATTGACGGTCACGGTGCTGACTAGGCTTTGGTTTTTCTAGGATATTCTTTTACACAACTTTCTGGTAGTGGCAGTTAACGTGTCCAGTTTTGGTACGCAGAACGATTTGAGACTCTCTGCTCTAGATTTGACCCTTCACTGAGAACCAAGCCAGACATACAAACAAACAGACAAGCTGAGGAAAAAGAATCTGCCTAAGAAATTATGGTATTGCTTCAGCTCCAACCCAGTAATTGGGTGTTCTTCAGATACCCAAAACCATGCCCCTTTCCTCATGGAAGAAGACTCAGAGCTTCCACAAGCCCGGGCTTCAAAATGCAGGCTTTTCCCTCTAGAACCCAGGTATATTTTTTACCTCAAATCTTATCTTCATATACTTTTTTGCTCTTCTTTACAATTTGCTATTATAACTGTTGTTGAAAATGTTGTATACATTAAGTTGCTTTTGTTATTGTGGCAGAGAATAATGGAGAGCATTTCAGTTAGTGGGGAAGTTGGTGGGGCTGGTGGAGCGTACTCATATGGTGCCTTGAAGAGGCTAGACCAAATTTGGTCTTCTATTTGTTCTGCTCAAACAGGTCTCACTAAATTTGCTTTCTTGTTTTAACTTCTTCCTTTTTTTTTTTTTTTTTTTTTTTTTTTTTTTTAAATTTAATTTTTCTGCGTTTTTGATGATTTTCGTTTGCGTGCTTTAGTTGTGCAAGAGCCCCAGAAAGTGGTTTCCACTATGCCTGGTTCATTTGGTGATTCTGATATAGCTGAGAAGGCTCTGGATAGATTTGATGTGGTTGTTTGTGGAGGGACCTTGGGAATCTTCATTGCTACGGCCTTGTGTTCCAAAAGTCTCCGAGTAGCCATTGTTGAGAGAAATATTTTAAAAGGGGTAATGCAATATTAATAAGGGATAATGACTAAAACTTTGTGTGTTTTACTGAAATGTTGTTCGTAACGTCAATGATGTTTTGATGATCAATGATCAGAGGGAGCAGGAATGGAACATCTCAAGAAAAGAGCTTCTAGAACTTGTTAAAGTCGGAATTTTAGGCGAAGGAGATATTGACGAAATTACTGCAGCGAAATTTAATCCTGTAAGTCTTAACATTCAGAAACCCGATCTTTTTTTCAAATTAAGCAAAATCAATTTAACCAGGCCATGGTAGTTTGTGCAACTTTTACCATTAATGCGGTATTATAAGGACTCTCCCTGTCACAAACCATGCCAAAGAGTGGCACTGCAAGTACATTCTTTTCTCACTTACAGTATCAAAGATATCCTACTTATTTTCGTAATTTGTTTGTCATTCCATGCACAGAACAGATGTGGATTTGGCGGGAAAGGTGATATTTGGGTCGAAAATATCCTTAATCTTGGCGTATCGTGAGTTATCTTTCATTCTTCGACGTTATATGCACTTCATTTGATTTGATTTTCTTTGTTTAACATACTAAAATGAAGATGATTGATATAAATCCATTCTTCGAGGCATTGAATACCATACTAGGGAGTGTAGCTTAACTTTCTGTCTGGTGTATTCTTGTTGCAGATACTCTTGAATTTTGTTATTCCTTTGATTTCTATTTTCAACCTTCTTTATCCTCTTCCAAATAAAGAAAATATTGATGGAGATATTAACAATGACAAGAAGTACTGCCTCAAAAGTCAGCTCATCTCTCAATTCCACGTTCTTCTCTATTTCACAGACCTGCAAAGCTTATTGAGATTATGAAGAACCGTTTCGTTTCCCTAGGTGGGGTCATCTTTGAAGGTTGCAGTTTTTCTAGCATTCGCATATATGAGGACGCAGTCGTGAGTTTCTATCACTTCGAAAGACTTCATTCAGGTGCCATCATTATATTTGATAAGTTAGATTAATAATAGTTCTCTCTTAACACAAAGTTGCAAAGAGACAATACTCTACCTTAGCTTTTAGGATGATCTTTCCAATACACACACACACACACTTTATTTTTTTTTTTATTTTTGAATATGTCCTAGTTATTGTTTGGCTTAAATCTAAGTATGGTGGTTTGGTAATTATGACTTATGAGCATATCAGAACGTAGTTTAGAACACGGGTTTTTCAGGACACTAGTGCCGAGTATAAGTATTAGAAAATGATTTTTCACATGTTTTAATCATAGAGTTTTTATAGTTAATGAACTGTTGAATAACTTAATGCTTGTGACTTTTCACAATAGGTCACACTACTTGCCGATGGGAAAGTGTTGTCATCTCGCCTCATAATTGATGCAATGGGGAACTTTTCACCCATTGTAAAGCAGGTAAGCCTTTTGTTTCATGCACATCTGATAATGTCTGTTCTTCCCAGAAACAATATTCAAAAAATATGTTTGATAACATCACATCAAATGATGATCCTGTAACACGAAATTTCAAGTGATTGGGGTATTTAAACTGGGCCGCACATATTTAACGTTCTGTACCTTTGCTAACATGTCCTCGTATCTTATCTGTTCTAATTTATAGATAAGATCTGGAAGGAAGCCGGATGGTGTCTGCCTTGTTGTTGGATCTTGTGCTCGTGGCTTAACTGATAATACTACCAGTGACGTTATTTATAGTAGTTCATCAGTAAGGAAGATTGGAACATCAAAAGTCCAATGCTTTTGGGAGGTTAGTAGATATAAGAAATCATCCTTTTTTTATCTTGAGTATCAAGCATGTGCTGAAAAGTAAAGATTTGTAGGCATTTCCTGCGGGTTCAGGTCCTACGGATCGTACTACTTACATGTTCACTTATGTTGATCCCCAACCTGGATCACCTACATTGGAAGAATTACTAGAAGAATACTGGGATCTAATGCAGGATTATCAGGTCACTTCGATTTGCGTATTGCAATTTCGCTGCTCTAGTTGCGTTAGAATTTATCTCTTTTCCATATTGGCACGACTTGAGTTCCTTCTCACCTCTTTATGATGCCCTCATATTGGTTAATGTTTGCATACACTTTTATAGGGAGTCTCTCTTGACAATCTTGAGATTCAGCGCGTCGTTTATGGCATTTTCCCGACATACCGTGACAGGTGACTTAACTCTGAACATTTTGTGAGTTTTTTAACTGTTGTAGTTGTGGAGATTGTGCACCCAAAATGTGTGCTTTGTATCTGACATGTTTTTAAATTCTTAACGAGGGATGTTCACCTTCGGCAGCCCATTGCCAGCGGCTTTTAACCGTGTTTTACAGGTGGTGTATATATATTATTACACTTCTAAAGCTTCCAAATAGATTATCCTCACATACCAAAAAGGAATACAGAAGTGTTAGAATACCATTCTCTGCAGGTTGGTGATGCCAGTGGCATACAGTCACCTGTTTCGTTCGGTGGTTTCGGGAGCTTGACGAGACACCTTGAAAGACTTTCAAGTGGTATAATATATTCATACATACACTTTATCTCTGTGGTTTCGGCGGTGTAAAATAATAATTTGTCCTTTGGAGTCTTAAACTAGTAATCTTAAGACTTGAGGGAAAAAATGAGCTAATCATTCTGCATGGAATTTTCCTTCTTTTTTCCTAAAAACAAAGGTATATACGAAGCAATCAGCGGCAACTTTCTTGACGCACACAACTTGTCACTGCTTAATCCCTACATGGTCAGTGTCTTGTTTTCTGTCCTAGCGCAAAAAACCTGTTATTTTAATTTTTTATCTTTCTGAAAAAAAAAAAAAAAGTTTAAAATTTATATTACGATCTTATTATTGCAGCCCAACTTAAGTGCTTCTTGGTTGTTCCAAAGAGCAATGTCAGCAAAGCAAGAGACTAATGTTCCACCAGACTTTATAAATGAGCTCCTTTATGCCAATTTTCATAGTATGCAGGTAAACTCATATTATTAGATATTTTTCTTTCTTCTTTTTGGCATGCTGGTTGTCTCTTTTTCCGGTTTTCCGATCTCTTACTGTTTTTTCTCTTCAGAGGCTAGGCGATCCGGTGCTAAGACCATTCCTTCAGGTTAATCTCTTTTTGTTCATCCTTTTTTTGGTAGATCCACCAAAAAATAGTTCGGGAAACTTTACTTTGTTTATGAAGTTGAATTTCCTTTGAAATTTTTGCTACTTTTGCCAGGATGTTGTACAGTTTGGACCTCTTGCCAAGACACTGGGGCTAGTTATGATAACCAAACCTCAAATTCTTCCATCCATATTTGCACAGGTAACTAATAACTGTATTTTAACAGAAAGAACTGCCCTTTTTCATCCAACAAAAAATGTGTGTGTGAAAAAAAAAAAAAAAAAAAAAAAAAAAAACTTATTATGTCTAAATAATGAAGTACTAAAATCTTAAAGCATCTTCATGGAATTATTTATGCAGTGAAATTACTAGAAAGTAAGGTATGGTTAGATGAAAATAGAAAAGTGATTTTGATCTTCATGTTTCAGGTTGGTTTTCCTGTACTTGTTGACTGGACTGGACATTTTACCATGCTAGGTTTGTATACTCTTCTGTCAACCTTTACAGAACCTCTAATCAGGTAATTACTATTATTATTATTTTCTCAGTCATGTTTTCGTCTATAACATTTTGCTAAAGCACGATTATTTATTTTTGAAGCAATTAAAGATATAATGTTTTTTTTGGTATTCATCATTATTTAAATGTGTCTCGTGTTGTTGCATCTTGTGCTAGGCCTTTGTTAAGTGCACTCCCGCCAGAGTTGAGATATCAATGGAAGCGACGTCTTGAGGCTTGGAAATATGGAGCTGGTTTAGACTATGAGCTATGAAGTAACGCAGTCAAAGACACACAAACATATTTTTCTTTAAAAAAAAAAAAAGTACTGAATTAAATGTTACATTAATATGCTCTATTCTTTCAAGCATACAAGTTACAGACCATATCCATGTTTTATTTAAACGAAAAATAGAAATAAAAATAGCGCCGATTTTTTCACAATAAAATTGATTTCATTCCTGTCTACTATATGTTTTGTAACTTTTTCTTTTTAAGCTGTCATCATAAACAGGATTTTACCATGTCAATTGAAATAATCTTTTTTTTTGGGTGTGAAACGAGGGGTTATTGTTGAAGAGACTCAAGAGAGCAACTATTTAAATCCTCCATTCAATTCATTATCAGTAAATCCACCCATCATGCGAATCATGACTATATTTATCTTGCAACTGTTCAAATAACCAACCACATATTGCAGTAAATTGGAAAATGAAGTTTTCTGATAAAGTTTTATCTCATTCCATTTCACAGCTTCATAGAAACAAGCAACAACTTTTACTTCTAAAACACCTATTTTCCCGGGAAAATATCCATGAACTGATCTTTCCCTAGCTTATTATACAAACTTCTAAGCATTGGACTCGGAACTATTCACACACTAATACAGACAGGTGGGGAAGAAATAAATGAAAATCAATTGGATGGCTTTGCGCCCAACATTTTATAAAGTTCCTTTATTATAGGTCTCTCTTTAATATCTTGCTCCCTTTCCAAATGCCATTTCTTCGTCCTATTTTCAGCCTGAAATTACAAGTTCAAGTTAGATGGTGAGGAAAAAAGAAACATATAAATATTATCCCCAAATTCTTTGCTTTGACAAACCCAATCTTTTAAAGGAAGTAGTTGCTTCTGGAACACCACAAGTTTTGGCTCGACAAGGTCTCTTCCCTTGGTTCGGATATCATCACTCTGTCAAAAATGTATGAAAACCTCTTGAGAAAGTGCTTCCTTTTTAAGACAAAATTAAGAACTAAAGAGTACAAGATAGCAAGGAAGCATGCTAATCATCAGAAGCAAATTACCAATTCGTACAAAAAACTCTACAGCACTTGGCCGACCCGAAGATTGCTAATGAACTTAGGTTAGGTGTAAAAAGTAAAAACACCAAAACAAAGAATTAAAAAGCATTCAAGTATGAGACAACAAGTTTAAAGAGATGTAGTTGAATAATACTAAAGGTTGCTGAAAATTAGCTAATAAACAAGTGCACCAGCACATTAAAACCAGTATGTGCCGACAATCTTTCTTGCAGTATCATCAATAACAATGGCAAGGATTTTCACATCCATAGAGACCATAAATAAGTCCTGCTAATTGGGAACTGTGTACCCATTTATGAGTCTTCAGTACTTTTCTTCCAACCAACCATGTACACCTTAGACAGAACCACTGATTCGTCAGTAAATTCTTTTAATCACCTAACATCTGAAGATCAAGAGATTGCATTGTCAAGAGATTTTATTTCTCTGTCATGCCAATGCATTGTTAAGAGATTTGAGACCATAAACCGTGCATCCACCAAATTCTGTGCTTCGTACGTAGTAATCGTCCATAGTTCAATCAATACTCACTAAAGACTTTTAACGTCACAAAATAAATTTCTGCACCCATATCATAAAGATCTCTCTTTATATAGCTAATTAATGGCTTCAGTAAATAAAGGAAAATGGACATTCAGAAGAACAATCCAGAAGTTAAGACAAGCAACTGGTAACATCATGGGCTTATTTTTTTTATTATTATTATTTTTTTTTAAAGAAAAAAGAATGTATCTCATCTTATTTGCAAATAAAATGGTGAATTTCAACGCTTTCTACTGATTCAAGGATCTTGGCTGCCGGATTGATGACGATTTGGGGCTTTGGAAAATAGCTGAGTTTTCTATATTTCTGTCTGTTCTTTTTGAGTTCCAGGATTGTGCATTCTTTTTCCAAAGTCAGGGTTTTTTCTCTTCTTGGGTTTTATCTGATCTAGATTTTAATGAGGCCTCCTTTCCTTCGGGTTCTATTTCTTTTAATTATTTTTGGAATTGTCAGCCTTCTGGCCAGATTTGTACTTTAATTTTTTCTTCCTTTTTTCATTTTATTAATAAATTTGAATCGGGAACTTGGTGTGCGATAGCTTTTTGAAGTTACGGAGAGCCAACTTAGCTGCAATGTCTCAAATTCTCTTGATGCTAGTTGTTCTCTCTCCTTCGTACAACAAACAAACATAAATTTCTACATAAAATGTATGGCTTGTATTGCAGACCAGATGTTGTAGACCAGATGTATAGTACTATAAGATAGATGAGTTTATAAATATTTTCAATCAGAAAATCATGGTGAAAAATAGACTAAAAAAGTATGTACTTACATTTTGCAAGTCCAGTTTTGACGTTGCCATTCCAAATATTAAAGAGGCACCACCAAACACTAATGCAGTAGCAACAGCAAAAGCCTTTCCAACTACCCGAGAATGAAAAAAAAATAAAAATAAAAATAATAATAATAATAGAAATTAGAAAAAGCTTGAGCTTTGATTACTTCGCAGGAGAAAACAGGAAAAAGTCATGATTTCCCATAATCATGACAGCCAAGCTTATAATTGCATCGCAGGGGGGGAAAAAAACATGAAGGCAAAGCCAAAACGATAAAAAACAAGTACCAATCTTCCTAAGCAATCATTGAATAACAATAATAGGCACATCTATACAGATTGTGTAAACTAAGCAAGAAGCACTTGAGATGCATTTTTGGACATACTTTGTGCAAGCCCTTCAGCTGCAGCCTTCAACTTCTCGGGATTTACCGGCGGGTGCCGCTCTCGGCATAATTCATTAGCTGTTGACGCCGAGACCGAGTTGTTTGGCTCCGGCAGTTGCCACCCGCATTCGTTGCCAATCACATTATACAAACGAGACGAATTCAACACGAGATTAAACAGGTGCATAGAAATTCAATCTAACTAGTTGCAGGGAATAGAATCTCCTAACATGAACACGAGTATTTATGATAAATCTAAAACATTTAAAAGGCAAAACAGGTGCAAATTGATAACTTGGAGAGTAAAATTGAACCTCCGAACCTTCAATTGCAATCGAGTTTGACCGTTAAGATTTAATCGAACAGTTGATATATTGTTGGTGTATTATAATTACCATACATCTTACCTCATCTTACCCCTTCCCACCCCAATCTTCTCCGTTGCCGACGACCTTCCCGTGTTCTTTTTTTTTTTTTTTTTTTTTTTCTCTCTCTCTATATGTTTGACGTTTCTTTCCCTTCCTTTTCAATTGGTTGCCCTCCTCCGATCTTTTTTTCTTTTTTTTTTCTTTTTCTTTCTTTCTGAAAATATCCACCCCCCCCCCCTTTTTTTTTGTGCAGTTCTTTGTTTTTAAACCATTATTTTTAGTCCAGTTTTCAACTTTTTTTTTTTCCCCTTCCTGTTTGTTGTGATAATCGGTGAATAGCTTCCAGTCCCACTCTTTTTGTTCTACATATTCCGTTATGGTTTGTAATTTATATTTTGTATTTTATTTATGATATTCCTGCAATAAGTTGTTAGAGTATTTTATATCCAAGTCTGACGGATATGAATACGAATTTTAATAGATTGATTGTGAGATTATAATTACACAACGATTTTAGCGCATATAAACTCATCAAGAACAATGAGTAAAAAAGCAAATTTTATTTTAAATATTAGAAATTTTACTTGATTTTTTTATTAGTTTAATTTAGAATTTTGTCTTTATTTGTGCCCCCATTGGATTCAAATCCTGGGTCCATCATTGGTTAAAGTGAATGTGAATTCTCCTCATTTTACATCTCCTTCTGCATGAATTCACATTCTAATAACTGAAGTTCGCGTTACTAGATACCATCCAATACCGGATAAGAGACCAACCCTATATATATATGTATGTTAATATTTTGAATTTGGGGTGCGGGATTCAACTTTATGGAATTTGGTGTGGAATTCTTACTAGTCTATCCCTGCAACTACTTCAAGTGGGAACTTATCAATGCATGACTGTTTTAAAATCAAAATGTTATCACATCACTTAGAACATAGTTTGAGGACAAATTAAGTTGATTTGAGTAATTGAATGATATAATTTATATGCTAAGGTCCAGTAAATTAGAAAGGCAATTGAGTCATTTCAGATTATATTTTCTCATAAATGAGTAAATGCTATAAAACGAACCAATGATCTCTACTTTTATTCCTCCTCTTTTCTTTCCACACCTATTTTCTTTCTCACATTCCATGACAGTTTTGTAAATCATGCCCTTAGCACAATATTCAAGATAAGATAGCTATTATTAGTGTCAAAGCATTGTAGAAGGAATGAATGAGAAAAGAAGAATATAAGTTTCCAGTCCAACAGTACGAGCATCCAAGGACACAACCAATGATGAATAGCTGAAAGAAATTCTCACCAGAAAGGTGAGCCGCACTGAAAACCGCTGAGCTCACAAGAACTGCTTGCTGCCATTTCATCGTTGACACAAGTGACCTCAGTAAGAAACCTCTATAGACACTTTCTTCCAGAAGGGGAGTAATGACGCAGTATACAAGAACACAAGTGGCTTTTGAGATGTTGCTGTTCACAAGTAACTCTTTCAGTATAGGGTTGTTTACCACCTGCAAGCACAAAACCAGTTGGTTTAAATGAGCGAAGAATAATGTCGTCAGAACTTCCAAACCAATTTCTTACTGCGACTCAACTAGTCCACATGTCTTAGATAAACAAATATGTGTAGGTAAAAGTAACTTTGAAGAATGGTGAAAAGCAACACAAAGAACTTAAAAAGAAAGGAAAAGAAGAAAAATGAAATTGAAAATTGTATGAAAAAAGCTCAACAAAGGCTTGTTTAATCAGAGACTTATTTGGTTTGAAATAAAATGCAAAATCTAAACATTGTTTCCAGAGTAAAAGGCAAGTTTTCCAGTTGCCTAGCCCAGGCTATACGATTCATTATATTACTCTTGGCCTAGTTTAAACGAGACACAGAGGATTGGTCATGGATACAAGCTTCTTTGTCGCCTGCAAAATTCTTCAAACCAATTTAAACACATTATTACGAAGCCTTGATTCCTTTTCCACATCTCTCTTCTAACAAGTCCTGAGGGTCACTATACTAACTTGGATCCAACAACAACCGTATCCTTGACGTGGTGCTGGTTCACAAAAAGAGAGGAAAGTGTAGCTGACATATTCAACGCATCTCTATTGGAAGGCTACAACTTCCTTCTATGGTCTATAACCCATCTCGTCTGTTGCCAGGGTCTCTCATCACTCATGTTCTTATCATAAAATCAGTTGTGACTTGTGATATCCTAAATATTTCTTGTTACATTCTAGACCACTTAAATTTTCACTAAATGCTACTACCAAAGCATAATCCACAGTTCTGCAAACTATATGTAAGAATGCTACTACAAAGGTCATTCAAGCGTAAATATAACTTAACAAAATTTTCCAGGAATCAAGAAGAGACAACGTGCTCATTAAAGGCATCTGTTCAGTACATCACAATTTAACATAAGAATGAAAGTAGAGATTTGAAAGACGAAACATTCATGACACATACCTTGGGCTCAAGGACTCTGTCCACAATGACAGATGTGATGACAACCAGTGCAAAAAGAAACCCAAATCCTATAGCTGATGCTAATAACCAGTTTCTTTCTTTTGATGACTCGTTATCTCGAAAGAAATCTGTAAATTTATATTGGCGCTTAGCGGTGAACCGTAGTAGAAGAAAACTTGTAATAAGCTCTATAATCTGAGCTACAAGCAGTGATATTGCCTGCACAGGGAAAAAGGAACAAAGGACAAGTGAACCATTAAATAGCATGTTGATCGATACAAAACTTGAGTTCATTTGCTTTTGGCTTAATAAAGGATCGATAGCAATAGCTGTTTTTCCAGTTTGTCGGTCCCGATTATATATTTTCTCATTGACCACAGCCTATAGGAACCATGCTATCTATCACTTTTAACCCTGTTTGCATAGCCTCGTGCACAGATTTATGTTGAATAACCCCAAGGTTTTATTTTTATTTTATTTTTTTTATACTATAAGGCAGGATCGAGCCAGTCAACCCGAACCCCACCCACGGCCACACCCCTGGTCAACACAAAACTTAGCTCCATTTTTTCCCCTAGTATTTTCAACATTGTCAAATTTAGGATCTAAATGCCAAAGTCGAAAGCTTAAAGTCCAACTTACAAACAACGAAAAATTTCGGGTGCAGTGACGCAAATTGAACATATAACCATTTTTATCCTTCCCTTCTAACACCCCCAATTGTACCAATAAACAAATATTTACAAATTAGCCCTTCACTTGTAAGTTGTAATCAAAATCAGTCACAGAAATCAAAGAAATATGCTCACCTCAGTTTGTGGATCAAGATTAGGTTGGTGCAATATTTCAGAAGCCACAGACATCCATCCAAAACTCAAAGGAATGTGCAAACTAAACATATAAAAGGCCGTAGTGGTCCATACATTTCCGCTGTCCCATGGGATATTATCTTCTGCAAGTGCCAAGAAGCTCTGTAGTCCACAACCGCAAACAACCCATTTCCATATTTCGATCAGACAACGTTAAAATTCGGATAATTTAACAGAATGTTAACTTTAATCCTAGCTTTTCTAAAGTACCCATTTTTCAGGCAAATCAAAGGTGGAAACTTTAATGCAAGAAACAATTGTACCTGAGAAGAAACTTGATCGGAATTCTCATTTTTGGAGCAAAAGCACTTGAGAGACGCACTGAAGCTGAGCTTGGAACTGATATTGGAAAAATGGGGAAGAAAAGTTGAAGACTGAATGGAGCTGAGTTTGAGTGGTTGGCAAAATTGGCCACTAAATTTAGAGGGCGTAGGATAGGCTGGTTGTTTGAGCACCTTTATCATTATACCCAAACTCTGTGAGACTGTGACCTTGCAATTTCAACTCGCTGCTAAATCCAAGTTCCAATGGCCAACACCAAACTATTAAAGTCCATTTGGGATTGTTTTCATTATACACGACTATTCCCTTCAATTTTAACGTCACTCACATTTTTCTCTATAAATTTTAAAAGCTCTTGCTCTATCGTCAGAATTTTGATTTTAACCCCATTATCCTTTTTATTAGACTTTCAATTAAAAACAAACGGTAATAATAAGCCCATTCTATTAAAATTTCTATTAAAAAAATAAATATTTACTTATTTTTTTCCGTCTATTTTTAATTAAAATTCTGATTAAAAGATTACTAAATTCAAAACTCAGATGACATAAATGAGAATAATTCATCCATTTGTTTTATTTATTCACTTCTAATGTTAGCTTGTTATCTTTGTTATTAGTTATTACGCTGGGGGGCAAACTGTTATATATATATATATATATATATATATATATATCTTTGTCTTCTATATTAAATTTTTGAAATTGAAAAATATATATGTTTACTCAGAGACTTGCTACTTCAAGATGAATCAAGCGACCAAGCCAAAACTTTTTTTTTTTTTTTTTGACTTTGAATGGGAGTACTAAAAATATGATATTTTAACTTTTGGAGAAAAATTAAAATTTGAAAATTTAAATGGGAACTTGTGCCTTTGGTCACTCAATTTGTGAACCACTGATCCTTCCGTTGAGTTAGTTGACATTACAATCTTAGCAAAGGATAGTGCTTATCAACTGTGAAATATTGATTTTAGACTATAACCTAAAAAATTAAATTTTTCATATTTGATTTTAGATTATAATCTTAGCAAGGATGTTTTTACAGTCCTATAATTCATGCTTGTTTACAAGTGCGTTGCACAATCATTTCATGAAAATACGAATCAGAAATCAAACATTCATCTCATGAATGCCAATAAAATTAATGCATACAATCATCTCATGAGTTTACACAAGAAATTAACACATTGAATAAATGGTAAAACCTTATTACAAATAAATGTTGGTTTACAACAATTTGGATGCCTTAGAACACCAACCCAAACGATTTCCATTGTTCCAAAAAATAATAATAATAATAACAGAAAATAAAATAAAAATGAAACATTAGACCATGATGAAGTTCGGAATTCTAGTACATTGATTCCTAATTACTTGTTATTATCCCTTTCAGTGACCTTAATCAATAGATGGAAGGGATAATAAATTATATAGCGCACAAAACGACGCTGGAAGGAATTTGGGGAGAAAATTGGAGCAAATAGTAGAAAGAAAGCAAGGAAGCCAATAACGCCCAAAACCAAGACGGAATTTGCAAGCCAAACGCTGAGGTTGCTTGCCACAAGATATGCACCTGCCATGAATGCTATGGAAACCATTGCTAGAGCCAATCCCAACACCGGCAGTGCAAGTTTAAAAGATGCAATGACGAGTTCGCGATCTCCCAATTGTGCCCAAATGAGAGTGACCACGACGGCGATGGAACTATACAGCGCGATCGTGTTGGCGATGACAAACACGTGAAACATTGTAGGGTTTGGCTCCGAGTCATTGTCACTGGCTGGTGACATCAAACCCGCCGCGAAGGTTATGGTGATAATGAGTGTTGATACTAGCATAAGAGTGTTGGTTCTGTCCTTGTAGAAGTCCATGTTTGTTGTGTTGGTTCGAGATATAGGAGTTCTTTTGAAATGTTGAGGGCCCGATAATTTTGTGCGATACGACGACAGATCCTTAGCTCGTGGGGCACCGGCATTTCTCAAGGCTTGCCATGTCAGTCTCTACAAGCATCATTTCTCGTGTCAAAGACAAAAATATTTATGCAAAATATCAAGGTTATTAATCTAGTACTACATTGATCCAATTTTTGACCGAAAGTGCAGTTTGAGTATAATGATTTCAAACATATCACTATAGTTGACTTCTCTTATGAAAATGTAGAAATTAAACAAACTTGAAATAATGTTTTTAACTTGGCAGTTTCTTGAAATTTTCTAAGTCATAAGTTAAAGAACATCTTTTAAGTTTATTTAATTTCTGCATTTTTTTCAAGAGACGATCGTTAAAAAGATAAGTCAACTGTAAGAGTATGTGAGAGGTTGTTACTATATAGAATATATGTTGCAAGATCATTGTGATCAATACAGTTAAAAAATAATAGTACCTGACGAAATGAAGGCAACTCATACCAACTCTCACGGCCCTCGGCAACATCAAGAGCCGTCCTTCCTTTGCCATCCAAGATTTCCATGTCAACTCGCGGATCCCAAGTCAGAATGCTCACAACCTTGGCGTGACCACCCTTGGTGGCCAAGTGTAAAGGGGTGTTTCCTTTGCCATCCTTGTCGTTAATAAGCATCTCGAGCTCCTGGTTTTTAAGGATGTAACTCACCAGTTTTGCACGTCCATTCTTAGCTGCTAGGTGCAAAATAGTTTGGAAGTCTTTGTCGCGCAACTCTCTTGAGTCCGGACATTGCTTGAGAAATTCTTGAAGAATCTCCAAATGACCCTCAGTCGCAGCCAGGTGAATGGGATAGGAGCCTTCTATGTTGGCGAAAAAAGACGTCTCTCGAAATTTGATCAGTATGTTGCGAACTCCTTCTAAGTAACCTATGAATACGGCAAGGAAAATTGGATGCATTATCTCTCTTCGGGCGTTCGTTGTGAAGACTTCCGGCCAATCTCGCAACACCAAGTTTAAGATACCTAGCAATTATACATATATTACACAAGTTAAGAAACAAGCGAAACATGATTTTGAGCTTACCATAACTAGATAGGGTTTTTTTTTGCACTAATATTCCCATCTAAACAAATATAGAGTATTTGGCCTAACTCTGCTAAAATAGAATTCATACATTGCGTATGTATCACGTATCGACAAGGTAACTATATTCCTAAATTGCCAAGTTCAGAGGATACAATTTGCCAAAACACGAAAAGTTTGTCAAACCGTTGCAATAATTACCTTTGTTCTTCGCAAGGATGGCACCAAGAACAATCAGGGTTCTGTATAGTCTCAACGCATCAGCGGGAAACTCACTTGTGACCGGTTGTCTCATCATAGCCTCAAAAAGCGCCTCGTACCCTACTTCAGCGGCCATGAATAGAGGAGTATGGAATTCAGGAATTGCACAATGAGCCACCTCTGGATCCTCTTCGAACAAGAAACGAGCTACGTCTTCCCGGCGATTCCTCAAGGCCAAGTGCAATGCCGTGTTGTTCTCTTTGTTCTGACTCCTCAGAAGGAACCTAACAAAGATTGTTGCTTGGTCGCCTGCAACTATGTTATTACATAATATAATTGAAAAAAAATCTAAGAAATTTGTTTATTATAATTTAAAGAAGGATATGTATATATATAATTAATTTTCAGCCACTTATATAACCTTTTTTTATATATATAATCCAAAAACAAGTAAAATTTTAGGAAAATCTTAAGGAAAATTTTAAGATATGAGTAGGTTTTGAAAATATTGCTAACATAATAATAAGATCAAGATGTAGTTTTTCTAAAATCTCAGCAAGATCAAGAAAAATCTCAACAATCATTTGAGAAAACAAAGTAAACAAAAATTAAAAAAAAAAAAAAAAAAGGGTCCACAATATAGACAATATATAGTGTATATTGTCCTTGCCTGCAGTAGGATCAGTGCTAGTGGTAGTGAATGAAGAAGAAGCTCCGAGCTGCTGAGGTATTTCTCGCGCCACGGAGACCAGAATCTTCACCGTGGAGAGATGACCGGAAGCGGCCGCGACATGAAGCGGCATATTTTGGAACATGTTCGGCGTCACGATGAGCGGATACAGGTCATGTCGTCCGAGGATGACTCGCACGAGCTCGTCGTGGCCGTGCTGCGCGGCGATATGAAGGACGGTGTCTCCTTGAGGGCTCTTCAATTCCTTTAAATCATGATGAGAAGATTCCAGATCCTCCGAGCTCCGCCGGAACATGATGACGTCCCCGGTTGCCGCCGCCCGGTAGAGTTCTGGGTACGTGAAGTGGGCGGCATTCCCGTTGTCGTCATGCATGGATGAAAGGTGAGTCGATGCATCGTTGTTTTGTTGATCATCGGCGGAGGTAAAAAGCCCGAATCCCCGATCCCCGGTCATTTCGATGTCGGCATCGAAATGGCTACGAGCACTTAGTCGATGACTAGCTTCATCATCCGACATGATTTTTTTTTTTTTTTTTTTGACAGTACAAGACGATGATCAGATGAAGAAAAAGTAGATAGGGAAAGATTCATACAAAGAAACCAATGAGATGATGATAATAGTAGCATATGACCCTATATATAGTCTACATATTCGAATATATATATATATATATATATATATAAGATGAATCTTTTACCAGACATATGTAACTTTTATTTTTATTTTTATTTTTATTTAGACTCATTGATCTAAATATATCTTATTTACAACATGTTATATTAGAACATCTATTACAAACGATACATATCAACAAAGTTAATGTTTTAAGATTTTAGGCTTGATGTTATATGTGACAAATAGATAAGAGACTTTGCATGTTTGCCATATATATGGCTTGCAAGTGAATATAATTATATCAAGGAAAACAAAGAAACTAGCCCGTTTGGTTAATTCACTTTAGTTGGAGTTTTGAAGATATTTTGATATTGGAGTTGAATTAAGTTTTGAAAATATATATTTGAATGAAAATGATATGTTTGCAGTTAAAAAATGTAAAATTTTAAAATGTATTTGAAAAAAAAAATAGCAATATAGATATTATTTCGTTTATCTCAAAATTTTATGTAATTAAAATAAAAATTATCATATTTTGATTTGAAATAACAAAGTTATGGACTTTTAAAATTTGAAATTTTAAAATAGAGTTAAAGATGTGAATTATGAAATTGTATTTACTTACAAAAAAAAAAAACAAAAACAAAAACAAAAACAAAACAAAAGACAAAACTAAAACAAAAAATTTCCAACCAAACACTCCCTAAAGAAATTCTCTCGAAGAAATAAAGAAGGTATCGACTGAGGAGTGTTGCAGAGAACAAAGCCGTACAATTAAAGAATACTGAGAGAAAAAAGGTGTATCCTAAAAATAAAAAAATAAAAAAAGTATCAACAAAAGGGTAACGCAAACTTCTATTCCTATATGAATAGTGTTGCAGAGAACAAAGCCGTACAATTTAAAGAATACTGAGAGAAAAAAGGTGTCTTTTAAAAATAAAAAAAAATAAAAAAAAAAGTATCAACAAAAGGGAAACGCCAACTTCTATTCCTATATGAATTTTCTTATATTGCAGCCGCTACACTTCAGGAATATATGTGTATTTTCTTAGATGTATTTTCTGGCAGAGTAATTGAAAGAAAGAAATTTGGGGAAAATTGAAGGTTTCTTATATATATATATATATATATATATATATATATTGTAAGTATAATTGCTAGGGCTAATTGCTAAGCTTATAAGTTATATATATATATTGTAAGTATAATTGCTAGGGCTAATTGCTAAGCTTATAAGTTATATATATATATATATATATATATATATGTCCTTGGCACACTTGTTCGAATCTTAGAACTAAAAGCCTGTACTTATAGCTCCCAAACAAGCATAATATATGTGTGTGTGTGTATTCTAGTACTAGCAAATCACATGTGTAGATAGATTTAAAGAAACTAGGACTTTGCAACTTAAGACAAGAAATTTCTAGCCAAAAAAAAAACTTAAGACAAGAAATTGACCTCAGTCACCAATGTTATAATTCAAACATAGAACGTGTATATATCTATAACTATATTATAAGAGTGAAGTTGTCTAAAAATATTATTCAAAAATTTGATCAAGTTATTTTATCTTTTTATAATGATGTCTTTTTTTTTTTTTTTTTTTTTACTTTTCACTTTTTCTTGATTTCTATTTTTTTTCCTTTAACTTTTTCTAAATTTGTCTGTTTTATATATTCTCTTACTTTTTTATGAATCTTACCTTTTTAATTAAATTCGTCCCTATAAAAATATATTTTTAAATATGTATTTACTTTTTTTTTTTATTGCCTAACATATATGTCAAAAACTATTTTTTTTAAACAAGTGTCAAATAATATTATATCGTTGAGAACTTTGACATTTTATGTTTATAAAATAAATATTCAATAATTTTAGTATTTATGCGCTTCACATGTGAATCTCGTTATTTCAACTGGTATATATAATATATGTGAAAAGGTTCCTTCCAAGGAAACACTTGAGAATAACTTCTTGGCTTTATACTACTTTTTATTCTAAAATCCAATCAGTAGTAAAGAATTATCACTTTCTCTGTCCTCCCTTGTGACACAATAATGAAGACGAAACCAATCAAATTTGGGGCAGAACAACGTGAATTTGAATAATCTTTATTTATTACTTTGCAATTTTAATTTCAATTTAATTGAGTTGATTGTTTTAACAGAAAGAGTACTTTCAAAATTACGTTAGTGAATTGTTCAACTCATTTTAAAGTATACATATTGTTCGTCGTGTGGACACATTGACTTTTTAGCGAAGATTATAGCATACAGCTGCATGAACTGTACTCCAATTAGAAATCTAGTAATCTTTTTTTCTTTTTTCTTTTTTCTTTTTTCTTTTTTCTTTTTTTCTTTTGTTAAATGAAAGTTAAATGTAAGTACTACTTCAGACATGAAAAGTTCTTTAAATAAAAAAAAAAAAAAAAAAAAAAAAGACTACTCAGACTGCATGTCCTAGCGTTAGAACCTTGAAAATTCAAGCATCTCGTGCAAACATGCCCCCACTCACATTTTAGAATTTTTTATTTTAACTTTAATTTTTTTGTCTAATTTTTTTTGTTATTTCCATATTAAAAGGAATCTCGTTAGATTATTATCAACTTTTTTTTATACGTGCTTTTGATGACAGTGGGTTACAATAATAACTATCGTTATTTAGCAACTAGTCTCTTTAACAACTATTGTGAGAGGAACTGTTGTTGTTCGCTGTCGTCTATGTAAACCTGTCTTGTAGTGTTTGTTTGGATAATATGTCTAATTTCAGAAATTAAAATATTTTTACAAAAAAAAAAGTTTTTTTCTAATTTTTTTCATTATTATCTCATTTTAAAAAAGGAAAACTATCTTATTTTTAAACTTATTTTGAACAGTATCCTTAAAAAAAAAAAATCTTTTTGAAATTTTCTCATATTGCACTATTCCCAATATCATTTTTTCTCATTTTAAACAACTTTCTATTTTCAAGAAGAAATTTTTTTTACACATCCAAGCCATCTTATTCCCAAAATGAAAAGACAATGCTCCGTTTGGATCACGTGTCCATTTCTGAAAAGAAAAATTTTCTTGTTTTAAATGAGAAAGCTTTTCATTTTGAAATAAAATGGTGTTTGAATATGTAAAATATTTTCCTTTTGAAAACAAAAAATTGTTTGGAATAACAAAAAATGATATTGGGAACATTGCATTATAAGAAGGTTTCAAAAATATTCATTTTCTTTTTCCAAAACAGTATTGTATAAAGTAAGTTTGAAATGAAATAGTTTTTTTCCTTTTTAAAATGAGAGAATGATAAAAGAAGTTGATACAAACACTTTTTTGTAAAAAAATTCCGATTTCAGAAAGTGAACACTCCATCCAAACAGAGGGTTAATTTCTCATTTAAAAAAAAATTCCTTTTCCAAAGTAGACACGTGATCCAAATGGGGGATTAGCTTCTTCTTCTTCTTTTTTAAAGTCCAACTTACAAGTGATGAAAAATTTCGGGTGCATTGATGCAAATTGAGCAATGGCGCATATGACCATTTTTATCCTTCCCTTCTAATTAACATAACCCATTGTCCCAATAAACAAATATTTACAAAAATTAGCACTTCACTTTTAATCAAAATCAGTCACAGAAATCAAATAAACAGATGCAAACTAAACACATAAAACGCCGTGGAGGTCCATGTACATTTCGGCTGTCCCAGGGATATTATCTTCGGCAGGTGCTGAGAAGCTCTGTAGTCCACAATCACAAACAACACATTTCCATATTTCGATCAGACAAATACAATTCGGATAATATAATTACAAAATGTGAACTTTAAGCCTAGCATTTCTAAAGTACCCTTTTTTTAGGCAAATCAAAGGTAGGAACTTTAATGCAAGAAATAATTGTACCTGAGAAGAAACTTGATGGGTATTCTCATTTTTGGAGCAAAAGCACTTGAGAGAAGCACTGGAACTGAGCTTGGAACTGATATTGGGAAAACGGAGAAGAAAACACGAAGAGAGAATGGAGTTGAGTTTGAGTCGTTTGCAAAATTGGCCTCTAAATTTAGAGAGCCTAAGAATGGCGGGTTGTTTAAAATTTTCATATTTTTTTATTTCAAATCTTCAATTTGATCCCACTTCTTAGATCTTCAATGGATATAAACATAGATATGAGCTCATTCATTACTCAGGATTAAGATTTCATATTATAAATTATTGTTAAATTAGAATTTGATCATTTGAATGGCACATTATTGAATCAAATTCCCTATATGATGGTCCAATTTTATGTATTCCAAGTACACTATTATATTTCCACCAAAAAAAAAAGTACGTGTCTACTCCAAATCTTGCTACTTCAATCAAGTGGTGAAGCCATAAAATTTTGAAAGCTCTATAAAACAAAATTTATTATTTTTTACCCAATAGAGATATTCCATCTTTTATACAATGGGGGCATAAGTGAGATTTTAATATTTTATATTAACTTAGGGCTAAAAATCGAATTTTTACAATTTGAGCAGTCTGGCTCCCCCATTAATCATTCATTCCATTTGAAGTAGATGATTACAACTTGAGCAAAGCAAAATATCAAACTTTTGTCCATATAATATACATAGATATATATATATATATATATATATCTGACTTTACTTATTGATTGTGAAACATTGACTTCGGACTCAAAAATTATATATACATAAATACAAATATTGCAAATGAACAATTTATACCTAATTCAAGTTTGTTAATTAATGTAGTCTTATATTCTTCATATTTGTTTGCTCTATAATAAATGCACAGTCATTTCATGAGAAAATGCGAAAAATAAGAAATAATAATGCATGAACACCAATATATAATAACGCATAAAATCAAATAAATCACGAGTATTTATAAGAAATAATGGTCAACCTTATTACAAAATAACAATGTCGAATCAAATTACAGAAAATAAAAGTGTCTTGGAACACCATTCCCAACCGTTTCCCTCATTACAAATAATAAAAATATAAATGAAATTACATCATACCATGCATGATGAAGTTCACTGCACAAAGAGTTAGAGAGTTTACTTATTCATTTCAATATATATATATATATATATATATATTGCGGGGTTGAGAAGAATTCCTTGTAATTCTATTTATTTGTCATCATCTCTCATAGTGACCCTAATCAGTAGATGGAAGGGATAATAGAATATATAGCGTGCAAAACGACGCTTCAAGGAATTTGGGGAATAAAGTGGGGCAAATAGTAGAAAGAAAGTGAGGAAGCCAATTAAACCAAGAACCAAGACGGAATATGCAAGCCAAATACTGATCTTGGTCGCTACAAGATATGCACCAGCCATGAATGCTATGGAAACCATTGCCAAGGCCAATCCCAACACGGGCAGTGTATAATTATAAGAAGCAAGGATGAGTTCACGATCTAGCAATTGTGCCCAAATAAGTGCAACGACGGCTGTGATAGAACTGTACATGGCGATCGTGTTGGCGACAACGAACACGTGGAACATACCAGGATTTGGCGAATTAGACTTTGAGTTGTCGTCCCCGCCCGCTGGTGATATCAAACCTGCGGCGAAGGTTATGGTCACAATGAGTGTCGACACTAGCATAAGAGTGTTGGTTCTGTCCTTGTACAAGTCCATGTTCATTGGGTTTGGAATAGTTGCGCTAGTTGTTTTCAAACGTCCAGCGTCCACAACTACTGTAAGCAGTGTCGACAGGTCCTTCGCTCGTGGGGCACCGGCATTTCTCAAGGCTTTCCATGTCATTCGCTGCAAGCAATAACGGTGATGTCTCATCATTAAAGCCACATGAACAATATATATATATATATATATATATGCATCATATTAGACAATCTTCAATGTATTTGTCTATTCTCAATGCTATATTTGCTAAAAAAATGTATGAAATAATATTATATTTATATTTCAATTTGTAATGTTATTTCTAACATTATATATATTTTTTGTCATCATTATTACATTTTGGAATTGGTAAAAATGAATGTTTAATATTTAGATAATTTAAAAATAAATTGAAAAAGTAAAGACATCAATAAAAAAAAATTCAATATTAAATTTGGCATTAGTTGTATCTTGCAATAAATTTGTCATAAAATTTAGTACATAACAAATTTTTTTTCAAAGATAGCACTTTATTGGATAGCATTTTTTAAAAATATATATATATATAAATATAAATATCAAAATTTATCATCGGGACAACAATTTAGCATTGCATTAAAGATGTTCTTATAGATGTATATTAGGGAAAAAAAAAAAAAAAAAAAAACTTTCATCCTACTGCTAGTTTCACACATGGTATTACGCATTTCTTTATTTAAACGGGTAGCTGATGAGAAAGAGACTCTACTAATTGACACCTAATATCTATTAGTTACCCCTTCCAACGTCAAAATTATATATGTGAATTTCTAAAAGTTAAAAAAAGAGATAATACCTCCTGAATTAGACAAGAAGATAATTTTTATGTATTTTCTCTATCGTAAGGGTTACAAACAATTTTAATGCAAGAAACTAAATTTTGATTTTGATTTTTTAATTCAAATTTTTGTTGATTTTCGCATAAAATCATATCTAATTGTATTCACATTTTCAAAAATTTAATCGATCCAAAAAATATTTTGTGACTAATTTAATAAACACATGGATACTTTAGGTTGTATGATGAGAGGGGTAAAAGTCATGATATTTTGGTTAAATAGGGTGGGTGTTTTTATTATGATTTTTTCTTGTGATTAATTTAACAAACACGATGATACTTTAGATATTTGTATTATCAGATAGAAAATGCGGTATTTTAAGTAAAAATATGGAGTATTTAAAGTAAATATATATAGACTCTGTTTGGTTGGAGGTATGGAGATGAGTAAGGATAAAAAGAGTTGAACGAATGAAAAATATCAAGGAGGGGCAGCAACTTTTTGATGGTGATTTAACATTTTTTTACATCTGAAATCTTAATTCGATTGCGAATGCTCACTTTTTTATAGGGTCGGGATTTGAGAAACTACTCAACTACCCTTCTTGAGGTTTTTATACCTTACATACCGGAAACAACTCCATTCGCTCTTGCATTAATTGGTTCTTTTTACAAGACAAGATCCCTCGTCTAGACATGCCTTTTCTTTTAGTCATCGACTACTACATAATTCGCCGAGGTTATTAATCTAGTATAATGGCCAAATTTGAGACGACATTATTATTATTATGGGGGTGTTTGGTGAATGAGTTTAGTTTAAGATTTTTAAGTTTTAATAGTAATTTTTCAGAAAATACAAAAAACTTTTTCAGAAGAGACAAAAAAAATTTTCAGAAAAAGAAAAAAAATATGATGAAAAAAGTATAATTTAGTTTAAAATGAACTTTTTATCAAACAACCCCTATATATATATATATATATATATATATATAATACAAAAAATATACCTGACGAAATGAAGGCACCACGAACTCTCTCATATAAGAGGTCTCAGCAACATCAAGAGCCGTCTTTCCTTGGCCATTCAAGCGCTCCAAGTCAACCCGTGAATCCCATGTCAAAATGCTCACAACCTTAGCGTGACCACCCGCAGCGGCCAAGTGTAAAGGGGTTTGTCCATTGTAATCCTTGTCCTCAATAAGCATATAGAGCTCGGGTCTTTTAAGGATATAAGTAAGTATTTTGGCTTTTCCATTCTCCGCTGCTAGATGGAGAATAGTTTGACCTTTACGATTCCGCAGCTCTCTAGAGTTTGGAGAATGCTTGAGAAATTCTTCAAGTATCTCCAAATGACCCTTGGTGACAGCCAGGTGAATGGGATAGGAACCTTCCGCATCGGTGAAAAAAGAGCTCTCTTGAAAATTAGTCAGTATGTTGACTACTCCTTCCAAGTAACCGACAGATACGGCAACGAAAATGGGATGCAATGATCCTCCGTCGTTTGTTGAGAAGACGTCCGGCCAATCTCGCAACACCAAGTTTAACATTCCTAGCGCCCGCGCGCGCGCGCACACACACACACACACACATATATATATATATATATATATATATATAAAATTTGGACGTTAATTGCTAAATTTTCATTCAAAGACCGTATATGTATATGCATCTGTTTTCATTTTCAAGCTATCAAACAAAATATTTTCAATCTAGCTGCCAGTGGGGTTCACCATAATTATGTCAAAAGCAGAAGGGGTGAGAAAAATAATTTACAAATCGCACATATTTCACAAATTATACCAATATACTTTTACTGAAAAAAAGAAAACTAAAACTATAAATTTGCAACAGTGGTATTGCATATATGTATCAGTTCTAGCTATTTTGTTGCTATTAGAAGAAAATAATTAGATTTACCTATCTAATTATTAGATTTGCATATTTAAATATTTAGGATTTAGTTTCAAATTTAATTAGTATGTTTATAATCTAGTTAGTTTCCTAATAATTATCTGATTAGTTTTATGATAATTATATGATTAGGATTTTTTTTAATTATTGAGATTTAAATTATTTAGTTAGGATAATTATTATAAGAATAGTACTAGTGACATCAATTCTAATCCAAACTTTTTAAGTATCAACTCATTTGTCATCTTTTCATTAATAGAAGAAATCAATTGATGTGATAATATTTTAACCACTTACCAACAAAATAATGACAAATCATATATCACATAAGTTGGAACTCAGAAGTTGAAATTAAAATTGGTGTCCTTAATATTTTTTTTAATTGTAAATTATACTGTGTAAATTTAGTTTCTCAATTAAAAAGGCCATGTCATCTTTTCCCATATACTATATTCTTCTATAGTTGCCAGGTGCATGAGCGTGATCTATTTACAAGGAAATGAGTACTATATAATTAGCTAGACCAAATCTTAATAATCCCAAACTCCAATATCTAGCAAGATGTTAATCAAGTAATTAACAAAATACTGACAATGCAAGATACATACATACATATATATTTATATATTTATAAAATTCTTTCGTGTATAGTTGTTTTTTTTTTTTTTTTTTGGTCGAACTCATTTCACATATATATATATATATATATAACATAACAGACGTCATATCAATTGATTAGCATATATAAATAGGGATTTGTGTCACGTGTGTGGCATTTATGATCAATTACCTTTGTTCTTCGCAAGGATGACACCAAAAACAATCATGGTTCTGTATAAAGATCTCACTGCATTAAGCTCCTCATTCTCAATGGGTTGTCTCATCATAGCTTCAAAAAGTGCCTCGTACCCTGCTTCAGCGGCCATGATTAGAGGGGTACCATAATCAAGACCAATATAATGAGTGACTTCCGAATCTTCTTCGAACAAGAAACGAGCTACTTCTTCCTGGTGATATCTCAATGCCAAGTGCAGTGCAGTGTGTTTACGTATGTTCGGACTCCTCAGCAGGACATTAGCAAAATTCGTTGCTTGGTTGCCTGTGACCTTACGTATTCAAAATATGAGTCTTTTATCCAATCTGATCTGTAACCCAAATTTTACCAATGTTGTCTAATTTGCAAAAGCATATATATATATATATATATATATATATTAATATATAAAGTGAGCATACAAATTTACAAATTATTAGAATTTTTCTTATGAATAATGAAATAATTAAAATTTTAGGAAATAAAAATTAAATTTCTAAAAATAAATATACGCCCAATCGGTGAGGATTTCTAAAATATAAATAAAGACCAAGAAAATCCGTAAATATCAATCTCTCTATTATATATTGATAGTTGTTGTACTTGCCTGTGACGTCGTTGGCGGTGGATGAAGAAGAAACTCTCTGCCGAGAGATTTCTCGCGCGACGGAGACCAAGATCTTCACCGTGGAGAGATGACCAGAAGACGCAGCGACGTGAAGCGGCGTATCTTGGAACAAGTTCTGAGTTACGATTATCTGAGCAGAGAGGTCATGTCGTCCCAGGATCCATCGCACGAGCTCATCGTGGCCGAACTGCGCGGCGATATGAAGGACGGTGTATCCCTGAGGGCTCCTCATTTGCGTTAAATGAGAAGGCTCCAGACCTTCGGAGTTCTGCCGGAACAATACGACGTCCCCGGTCGTCGCGGCCCGATAGAGCTCTTGGTTCATCAATCGCACGGCATTCCTGTCGTCGTCGTCTTGCATGAATGGACTGTAATGCGGCGTGTTGTCGTTTTGTTCATTGGCGGATGTAGGATTCGTCCGATACCTACCCATTCTGATGTCATCGGTCAGACTAAAACATGCAACTTCTTCTCTTGTTCCCGACATGATCGTTTACTGTGGAGAAGAAATTCAGGAAAAGTAGGGAAATTAGATTGATTATAACAAAGAGTCACAATAATGATATGCGCGTGGCAATCTGTATATATAATAATATATACAGGAAATTAAGATGTACTATATGTACACTGACTGAACATCGTGGAACACGATGAAGACTGAATATGCTGTACCGGAAATTGAAGCAATCAAGAAGGTGTTAATTACAAAAGGGAAAGCAAGCTCATATTCCTACCTACTAATTTTTATTGCGGCCGCTACACTTCAGGAATATGCACGCTTCAAGTTTGGTGTCCATTCTCTATCACAAATACAAAGTCGCAGTCTTATCTCAATCGTACACTTAATAATATATATTTAGGAAAAATACACCAAATATGCACCCTTCAAGTTGGGTGTCCAATCTCCTATGAGATCTAGGGTGCGTAACGTTTAGAAGGATTTTCACATTTTGATGTAAATATTTGGAATGAGAACATTTGGATTGTCATTTGAATAGACGTTTGGATATAATATTTAGAAAATAAAAATAAAAAAAACATTTAAATTAGAAAGTACATTTGGATTTTTTTTTTGGATAATTGTTGAAAATTGTCATTTGAAATGGAAGAAAATATTGAATAATACAAAAAAAAAAACTAATAAAAATAATTATACACATGAAAATATAGTTAAAATAAAACTGAATTAGAAATATTAAAGAAAAAATATATTTTTTCCACAATGATTTCCACCGCAATTAAAACCCCATATTTTGCCGCCATTTCGTTCATTCCACAATGGGTACGACCGTCATAGAATGTTACCTATTATGATGGTTTATAAACCATTGTGGAATCTAAAAATATTTCACGATAATGGATTACACGATGGTTAAAAAACAGTGATGCTAGTTTTCCACATCGGTTAAAAACCGTCGCAGAATCCAAATTTTCTACTAGTGTGACATATCGTATAGTTGTCAGATATGAGACTTTGTCAAATATATGGCTTGCAAGTGTATTTAATTATACCAAGGAAAACAAAGAAATTAAAGAAATGATCTCTTGAAGAAATAAAGAAGGTACCGATTGAGAAGTGTTGCAAAGAACAAAGACGCATAAATTAAAGTGAAAATGGTATCTCTTGAAAAGAAGTAGGCATCAACAAAAGGGGAAAGCAAACTTATATTCGAATATGTGCTTTCTTATAGCAGCCTATGTGTTTTCTTATAGCAGCCGCTACATTTCTGGAATATGCGTGCCTCACGTCGTTGTCTGTTAAGTTTCTGGAAGATCAGTTGAAACAAAGAATTTGGGGAAAATTGGAACTTCTTCTAAATATATGCAACTCAGATTGTGTGACTAATTGCTAAGCTTCTAATCTTACTTAGAGATTGTTTGGTAGGAGAGAAGAGAGGAAAGAAGGGATTAAGGGAGGGACTTCTAATCCTTCAAAAAGCTTCAATTCTAATCCCTCTAAATTAAAAAGATCTTTGGAGGGATTCAATCTATCTCATTGGTTAGAGATTATATAATTTACAAATAAAAAGATCTATTCTTTCTTTTCTCTTGTATCTCTATATCAAACAAGAGAGATGTTTTTTGCTTTCTTTCCTTCTTGTCATACCAAACATCACGGAAGAAAGGACCTCTCATTCCTTCCTCATCTCCCTCACCTAGATGATCTACTACTACCTCCTTCCACTTTTCTCTCCCTCCTCCCAAACATAGCCTTAAAGTCCATTTAGATCACATATTATATTTTAATGTTTATTCAAATACATTTAAATGTAGAATTTAGGTTGTGTGCTCGAATTAAATGTTGTGTGTTTAGATAGTTTTTTTTTTAATTCAAAATAACATTTAAATAGTGTTAAGTTAAGAAAAAATAAGTGTGATGCGAATTTTTAAAATGTGAAAATTTAAATTTAAATTTAAATTGAACTGTTGTGAAATAGTAAGCATTCAAATAATTTAATTATAGTAAGTAATTGGCCAATCAAACAGGTATTAAATTAAAGTTTAATAAATATAATAATTATTAGAATGCTTTATCCAGACACAACATTAGCGTATAATAATGTTTTTTTCTAGTTTTTTTTTTTTTTTTTTTGGGTACATATGTCCTTGTATCTGGCACACTTGTTCGAAACATAGAACTAAAAGCCTGTACTTAGCTCCAAAATAAACATAAATATGTATAGATATTCTAATGACAAATCACTTGTGTAGCTCTATAATTAAGAATAATGAACCTGGTAGCTTAATTTTAAGGAACTAGGACTTTGCAACTTAAGACAAAAAATGGACCTCAGTCACCAATTTTATAATTCAAACATATAACAAAATAACCTGAGTCCCCAATGTTAGATAATTTAAACATGGAACGAAATATATTTGCTTCATACTATTCTAAAACCCGAACAGTAGTAAAGAATTATCACTTTTCTGCCCTCTCTTGTGACCCCATAATGAAGACAATACCAATCAAATTTGGAGAAGGACAACATGAATTTTAATATTTACTTTGCAATTTAAATTTCGATTTGAGTAACTAAGATAATTTTTTTTTTTTTTGCAGAAAGTGTATTTTCAAACGTTAAGTGAGTAAACTCATTTTTTAAAACATTACTGTATATATTTAGGGGCGGAGGGACGTGGGGACGTGGGGGCATATGCCTCTTGAATTTTTAAGAAATTCTATTTTAATCCTTAAATTTAAGGTTTTTTTTTAATTTTTCTTCTATAATTAAATATTCACAATTTTATCTTTTATTTGCCTCTGAAATAGTTTAATTACCACATTAGTATAATTTTTTAAGAAATTTAAAGTTTACCGAAATTTCTTATTTTTAAGTACTCACATTTAAAATTTGATATCTTAAAATCTTAAAAGAATTAAAATCAATTACATCTATTATAAAAATTCTCAATTTTTTTAAAATCTAAACTTTATAATTAAATTAATCTCTATTACAAGCTTAGTTCATTTAGGAAGAAAAACAAACCAAAAATATAAATAACAAAAGATTTTACCATTATAGTTTTGATTTAAAATTTTTGTCTAATTCATACCCTCTCATTAAAAAAATTTCCTGCACTCCACCAGTATGTGGCTCGATATGCGGGCACATGACTTTTTTAGCGTGGCCAGAACTTATAGCTTATTGCATGAACTGTAGGCCAATTAGTGATCTTGTAATCTTTTTTTTTTTTCCTTCCCCTTTTTTATGAACGTTTTTTTTTTCTTCACATTATAAAACTTTTCATTTATTTTATTTTTATTTTCTATTTTTTTTTTGTTGTTTCCCCATTAATTAATATTTGGATTATAATTGTCTTTTCTTTATTAATTGAAAATTATCTATATATATATATATATATATATTTTTTTTTTTTTTGGGGGATCCTTCACTAATAAAGTTGGAGGACCATCTTTCAAAACAAATCTGGACGGTGGAGAGAAAATGGAATGGCTAAAATGCTTTGAAAGGTAGTGAAGTGGACAAGAACCTTTTGTCTCCAACGAACCGGCTAACCTATAAATGCTGACAATAAACGGCTTTTCGTTTTCAATTTCGATCTAGTAATGTTGATTGATTGTGGGCTGATTTGGATAATTAGGGGCATGCCGCCAATATAAGCAGTGGATTGAATTTTGTCATAACTTAAAGGGAATGTCTGTGGTAGAGATCCTTTGAGGGTCTCTACCATACATCCCTTTTCTTTGGACCGTCCAGATGGAATCAGACAGTTAAAATGTTGTTGATTTACTATACTTAGCGTACACCTCATCTCACACAATCCCTCCCACCCAAAGTCTTCTCCGTCGCCGGCGGCCGGTTCGCCGCCGGTAACGAACGCCGGCGACCAACTCCCGACGTCGGGGACTCACCTCCGGCCGGCCGCCGACGACCTTTCTCTCTCTTCTCTTCCCCTTTCTCTCTCTTCCCCTTTCTCTCTCCTCCCTTCTCTCCTGCGGCCCTCCCCCACCGGCCCCTAGCCCGGTGCACCCCCTCCCCTGGCCTCCCCCCACCCCCCGCCCCCCCGGCTCCCTCTTTCTCTGCCCCTTTCTCTCTCTTTTCCTCTCCTCTCTCTCTCTTCCCGGCGCCCCCGCCCCCCACCCCTACCCGCGACTCCCCCTCTCTGTTCTCTCTTTCTCTACCCCGGACGTGATAAGAGAAAGAGAGAGAGAAGGAGAACAGAGAGAGAAAGAGAGGGGGAGTCGCGGGTGGGGGTGGGGGGCGGGGGCGCCGGGAAGAGAGAGAGAGAAGGGAAGAGAGAGAGAGGAGAGGAAAAGAGAAGGAAAGGGGCAGAGAAAGAGGGAGCGGGGGGGGGGGGGGGGGGGTTGCCGGGGGGGTGGGGGGAGGCTGGGGGAGGGGGCGCACCGGGCTGGGGGCCGGCGGGGGAGGGCCGTAGAAGAGAGGGGAAGAGAGAGAAAGGTCGTCGGCGGCCAGTCGGCCGGTAGGGGCTGGGACCGGTGGTGGGGGGCCGGAGGTGAGTCATCGGCGTCGGGAGTTGGTCGCCGGCGTTCGTTACCGACGGCGAAACGGACGCCGGCGACGGAGAAGACTTTGGGTGGGAGGGATTGTGTGAGGTGAGGTGTATGCTAAACATAGTAAATCAATAACATTTTAAACCGTCTGATTCAATCTGGACGGTCCAAAGAAAAGGGATGAATGGTAGAGACCCTCTCTACCATAGACTTTTCCTAAAAAAATGTTTTGCCAAAAATAATCAATTGATGATGTCATTATTAATTTAAAAACTATTTTAAAATTTTCATCTTTCTTTTCTCTCTCCTCCCCCACCCCTCTCTCTTCCCTTCCCTTTCTCTCCCCTATCTGCAGTCAAGCTGATCTACTGTCACGCCGCCACAAGCTTCGACGAGACTGTCGCGGTTTCGCTGTCAGGATCTATCTCCACGAGCTCCAACGAAGCTGTTGTAGCTCTGCCATCACAATCTGTCTCCACGAGCGCCGACGAGACTGTCGCACTACCTCATAGCTCCGACCGAGCCCTAGCGCAGGAGATCTGGCCAGCAAAGGTTCTCTTTCGCCCTTCCCCAAGCCGACCTCGCGTCTCCACCTGCGCCGGCGTCTGAAGTTCTGATCGCGACCTCATACCTCCAATTGCGCCCTCACGTAAGAGATCAGGTTGCTGGAGGTTCTTTTTCACCCGATCCCAAGCCGACCTCAAGCCTTCGCCTTCGCCGGCCTTTAAAGCTTCGATTGAGCCCGTACGATGGAGATTTGGTGACCGCTTTGATCTCCTTTGCTCACATTCTCTAGCTGCGGCCGTGGAGAGGAGATCCACTATGATCTCCTCCGCACGATCTTCCTCTGGTGTCAAATGATTTCCGATTGTATAATTTTTTTTTCACTGTTTTTGTCTCAGATCTGATTCGGATTATGTGATTTTGTGGTGATTGATTTTTTTTTTTTTGTTGAATTTGGTTGAATTTTTTAGGATTATAACGAGAGATTATAATGTTTCTTTTAATATTCCGGTGATAAATTTCAGAAAATCCTGTATTTTTGTGAATTTTGGTGTATATGGTTTTATGATTTTTGTAGAATTTTGGTGATATTTGGTAATATTTGGTGGTTGTTTAAATATTCCGACGGTGGAATTTGTAATCTAGTGTAATTTCGATCGGTGATCAGTTGGTTATCAAGTTTCTAGTTGATAACCAACTGGTTACCAAGTTTTCAGTTAGTAACTAATTCGTAACTCGCTGGAGATTACCAATTGGAATCTCGCCGGTGATAGTGATTACCAACCAGAAACCCATCAAGTCGGTGACTAATTGGTTATCATTTGTTAACTAACTGATAACTCAAACGGTTATAACATGGATACCAATTAATAAGTATTTTAAAATAAATAGATAAATAAGTATTTTATGATGTCATTTATGATATTTCTCATAAGAGTTTTTTTTTTTTTTTTTTTGTATAGTAAAAATCAATCCAATGCATGTTTTTGTGGCATTAATCAAAAGTGCCGCCTAATTTTTATCTTTAAGGCTCAATTAGGTAAAGTTGCAGCCTATGCTTGTTACTCTAGCTAGTTGATTACAAAACATTTAAAATAGATGAAAATATTTAAATGACACAAATTTGAACATCTATTTATCAATATAACAAAAAATTTATCACCTCATCAATATGACATAAAAAATAATTCAAAGTCAACGGTTAGCTAATAAGCTTTAGAAAGTCAAAGGTCAATTTAACATATTTTATCCAAACTGTCTTTATTACTTATAAAATATACTATAAAAACATATACAATGTTTTGGGTCTGTAACTCCGGTTGTTAGCACCAATCATCAAAATACTCTAGAAGAGTATACTGTATACTTTACAATAATATTTTTCGGTTTTCAATGTCGATGGAGTCGAATGCCAAGCATTTTTAATTAGAAAAAAATGACCTTTTAAATAAGTAAATAAATTTGAACACAATTGATACTTCTTCCCCACTTCTTTTCCTCCGTGCCTCCATCACCTTTGTCCGGCATTTCCTGGTTTTCCTGAACTCATCAACTAGAAACTAATATTTGGTTAAACATTTTTGGATCGGAAATTAATTAACCAACGTTGGTTAATCATGAATCAAATGATTGATCACCAAATCAATAATTGATTGACCACGTATCATTAAAAAAATAATAATAATAAATTAAAACAATACTTCAAAAAAAAAAAAAAAAAGTCTCCCCACATATCCCTAAACTAGATAAACAAGTGCGGAGCAACTGTTATTTTGGTACAACTTAGAAGTACTTGTGTGTCGATCGTTTACCTAACAATTTTTTGGTCGACAGAGGAACAAAGTTCCACTACAAACCAAGGTGATATACTCGTCAATGGCCACAGGAGCGATTGCAGAGCTTCAAAGAAACTGCCCCAACTGGTCCAGTATAGTGGATGCCATAGTAAAGCTTGAACGAAAGACATTTCCGAAACACGAATCGCTTGCAAAATCCTTTGACGAAGAACTCAACAAAAAGAACTCTGGATTGCTTTACGTGGTTTTGGATGGTGAAGTTGCAGGCTATGTCATGTACTCCTGGCCTTCTTCTCTTTGTGCTTCCATCACGAAGCTCGCAGGTCGATATTGCCCAAAACATGTTCGACAAAATTCCCAGGAGAGATAGCACATTATGTTTTCAAGTGTTTCTCATTTTTTTTGTGATGTCTCTGTTGTTTTTGTAGTGAAGGAGAATTTTAGGAGACAAGGTTATGGAGAGGCACTGCTGAAAGCGGCGATCGACAAATGCAGAACGAGAAATGTCCAGTGCATATCCCTACATGTTGATCCTCTCAGGATTCCCGCCATGAATCTCTACAAGAAACTTGGTTTTAAGGTTGACAACCTCATAGAAGGTTATTATTCGTCCGATCGAAGTGCCTACAGAATGTACTTGGATTTTACTGTGGAATAGTGTACACTAGATCTTAGTATGTTTGTGTTATACAAAAGAGAAACCATGATAGGATTTGTTGCTGCTTTTCACCAACCATCAAATTGAGCTTATGTGTACTATTCAAAGGAAGTTTCGCATTTTAATTTTTAGTTCGCAAGTTTGTATGAACCATGGAAAATAAGATTGAACAATTGTTAAAGAGCTATTTTTACTAGCCATTCTCTCTAACGAAATTAAATGACGTTATTTTTTGTGTTTCTTTGGTTACAAGAATGCTCTTAATTCATTTCAAAAGTTGTCATAATTTTATAGATTGTGATACTGTCTTACTTTTGGCTAGTTTGGCATTGTTGTAATGAGAAAATTTTTTGTTAGACCTGTGTCATGGGTCCAAAGTAAACATGAATATAACGGCGAGAATGAAAGTAAACACCGGAGTAAAAGTGTCGATCATCGAAGACAGAGTTGGTGAACTGTATTCTAAGCCTTTGAATCCACAAATCCTCACAAAAAAAAAAAAGCTTCCAAGACATGATCAATTCTCTTAGGGGAATATATATATATATATATATATATATATATATATAGAGTTGGGTCCTTGAAGTTCTATCATAAAAGGTTAACCTATTAGGAGGAGTAGCCCAAGTCCTTTTAAGGATATTACTAATTCCATGTCTAGCCAATGTGGAACTTTTCATTCGCACATACTCAATAATCCCCCCCTCGAACGAAAACCCACTATCACCACAACCCCTCTCAAACGATGATCCATCCGTCCATCTTCCTTAAACCAGGAAGATCCAACTCTATCAAGATCTCCATTACGTCAGGCCTCGCATTACCATGGAATTTCCACCTTGAGAATTCACACCACGGATTTCCGTGTCATCGCAATCTCTACGGAGGCCACCATTCTTCGTAAGATTTTTCTCTTGTGCGTACTCATAGGTACATCTGGAACCTTACTTTGATACCACTTGATGGGTCTTTGGGGTTTTATCTTAAAAGGTTAACCTATTAAGAGAAGTAGCCTAAGTCATTTTAAAACCAATTACCAATTTCATATTTAGCCAATGTAAGATTTTTTATTCGCACATACTTAACATACATACATACATACATATATATATATATATATAACAGAGTCCTCTTTTCTTACTTTTTGCCCTGGGTGTCAAATCGAGCCTGAAAAGGAGATAAGGTTTCTATTCTTAAAAGCTTCTATTCCGCAAAATAATTTTAGTAAAAGAAGGTATGAATTGATAATATATTAACTAATTATACTTTCTTATGAATCAATTATGTTTTCTTATGTAAACTTAATATGAATCATTTATACTTTCTTGTTTTAACTTAGATTTGGCCTCTTTCATAACATAAACATGAGTGTACGTACCGTAGTACACAGCCGTGGATTAAACCCACCCTTGTGGCAGGTCGGTACGACACAAGGTAACTTTCTTGCCTTCATTCTTGAAAACATGTTCTTAATTTGATCATACTTTGAAAACTTAAATATTTATTATTTCTTACTTGAAAACTTGATCTTATTCTTGTCATGTGATTTATTATTAATAAGCATGCTTACATGATGCCACAATAGCAAAACATAAATCATATGTATCACATACATTCACACATGATGCTTTGAAAAACATGCAAAGCAGTAAAAATATTTAAATCAATGCATAAGTTTTTGAAAAACATACAAAGCAATAAAAACATTTTGCTCATGCTGTAGGCGGAGTTGTACTTACTGAGTATAAGCTCATAACTTACGTCCATGCTG
This sequence comes from Ficus erecta, assembly GCA_008635985.1. Taxonomy (NCBI): domain Eukaryota; kingdom Viridiplantae; phylum Streptophyta; class Magnoliopsida; order Rosales; family Moraceae; genus Ficus; species Ficus erecta. The sequence goes on along the minus strand of BKCH01001282.1, from coordinate 63,820 downwards.
TAGGTAAGCAACATACAGACAAGCTTGATGCAAGACTGTAGAGAGATGACATTGCAGACTGTGAAAGTTGGGTTGGACACCGCCACGTATTTTGTAAAATATGTTTATGTTATGATATGACAATATAATGGTACCGGTACTTAACATATTTAGTACTGGGACAGTATTTAAAGTTTATTACAATGGTAATTAATATGATTTATCAAATATGTTAAAATGGTTTTACAACTATGTACTCGATTGAGTACATATAAATAAATATGAGAATAAGATATGTTTTAAATTTGAATTTAAAATGAATAAAGAAAAAAAAATATTTCCGTATTTTAAGAAATGTAAGAGTATATTTAAGTAATTTAAGTATTTAAATTAAATAAGCATGATATGTAAGCACAGTAATGGTCCTATATAGTCGGGTCGTTACAATTTTGGTATAGCAAGTAAAAAAAAAACACCTAAAAAAGGAAAGAGCAAAGTTGATGCTGCCCAGGATCGAACTGGAGACCTTCAGTGTGTAAGACTGACGTGATAACCACTACACCACAGCATCGTACGTGTCAGTTTTCGGACCATCATTTCTTAAAGACATTTGTTTTTTGACAACAAAACGACATGTTTTCCATCGAAACAAAACTTATGGTTGTGTGAAGGAGCGGCCATGGCTCTAAACCTGTAGACGCTCTAGCCTCCTCCCCCCACACATTTCCTTGAAGGGGATCTTTTTTTTCTTTAATTTGTTATTTTATTTTATTTTTTAATTTTGGGTGGATTGTGTTTTTGGAAACAAGAATGGGGAGGATGGTAAGGAGCTGCGTGCAATCGATTCTGAAGATGGTGAATTCGGTAATTGGGATGGTGGGATTAGCCATGATTTTGTACGCCTTGTGGCTAATTAGGGTTTGGCAGAAGCAAATGGGCGACCTTCCCTTTGGGGATTCTGAATATCCTCCTCCATGGTAATTATTTTCTCGTACTTGTTTGGTTGCTGAGAAACTTCAATGGAATTTCGGTTCATAATCAGCATTTTGTTTTGAATTGTGGGTTTTGCTTTATTTGCATATTAGTTTCAAGCAAAAGATGTTTCCTTTGGTGATTAAAAGTTGATATCCGGCTAAGCTTGATATTTGTACCAATGGCAGAGTCAGAAATTTGTTTTAGAGCATAAATTAATATGAAATATTGAACCAATAAGAATATGAAAAATGCTAAAAGGAAAAAGTCATCATATTATATAAAAAATATTTATAGCATGAAAAGAGCTGAGAAAACACAAAACCTAGGTGTCATTATCATATCGATCTGCACTTTTTCTTAATCAATTCTCCTATGCAATTGAGAAAGATATGTAATTTTTAAATAGGTGTAAACACATGTGAAAAATGTGCAAGAATTTAACAAAAACTTGATTGAGTTTCTTTAAAATGGGGCACAGATCAGGGGAAAAGAAAGGTTTAATAGGAAAGATTTTATTCCATAAAAGTTTGTCTAGTATCACCGATATCGAAAATGCCTATCGGAGTTATTAGGTAGTTACAAGGTTCAAACTTGCCAGGTCGCGGGCCTGATAAGTCAACCAATTCCTCTAGCCCGCTTCTTCGATATCACCGGTGCTTAGCAAGCTAGTTCCTTTCTTTTTCTAACACGGAAGCAATTAGGTTACTTTCCTAGGTTAGAGCCACGAACCTTACCATATTAAGCTTATAGTGTGTTAATATGTTCTGTTGTTCAAAACTTTCTATGGTTCTGTTGGAGTTAATTTTGTTTGCTTGCAACACTCATTTGCACTCCAACTGAAACTACTACTTTTGGACATAAATTGCAGGTTCATTTACACTTTTCTTGGCCTTGGGATCACGCTGTGTGTGATAACATGCTCAGGTCATGTTGCTGCAGCAACCATAAATGGTTGTTGCCTTTATTTTGTATCCATTGCTATTTTTTGTTTATTTTTCCTTCTGGGCAAAACCAGGTTCAGAGAGATGGAATATTATTGTCCCCTTATCTTAAATTTTCTCGTCGTTTAACTGTTTCTTTCAGTGGCTTGTTTTTCCATATAGTGTCTTCTGTCCTATGCATCTCTCTTGCTGCCTATGGTTTTTGTAGTCATATAATCACATTTTTAGTCTTTTATGGGCTGGAATTGTTCATAGTTCAACATAGGAGATGGGGCTTCCGTGTATGTGTGCAAGTATTTGAGAAATGTTTCATTTTAGCATTTTTGAAACTTCTAAGAGGTAACACTTGTGCAGAAGTATTCCAGAAGCGTTATTGTAGGAAATCTTTTTATTTTTATTTTTATTTTCTCTTTCTTATTCGAGTCTTAATTAAGCTCCTGTGAGAGAACATGATTCAGGACAGTGAGTTCATCGTTAGACCTTAACTTAGTTCAGTATATGTTCTTCATCTTTTTGCTCATCTTGCTAGAGGCTGCAGTGACAGCTGATGTATTTCTAAACCGTGATTGGGAAGAGGTAAAATTTAAACTTACTATAAACTAGTTTTTTATGAGTTCATGACTTACTAGATATGCAGACCAATTAATAATTTTTTTGTTTGGTTATATTGATCCAATTCAATTTGAAACAGGACTTTCCAGAAGATCCATCAGGGAGTTTTGATCAGTTCAAAGATTTTGTTAGGTCAAACTTCCATATCTGCAAATGGATAGGCTTGTCAATTGTTTCTGTACAGGTCTCTTCTCTCTACTTCTTGGATATTAAATAGAATATGAGAAAACAATGCTAAGCGTCCTGCTATAAATGGTCTATGATTGATCGAATAAGTAACTTCAATCTATAATCACAAATGGAGTAACTTAAAGCTTGCAACAGTAGACGTTACGTACCTTTTAAAGTATTATACCCTGCCAAGTTCTTTCATGAATGCTTTTTAAATATGTTACAAATGGCATGGATTTCCTTGTATTGTTGTAATTTAATAGGTAAAGTTTCCCTTTTACAACTTGTCTTTTTCACATGATTTTAATCATTCCATGCCTGTAATTTGCAGGGTCTCTGCTTCTTGTTCGCAATTATACTGAAGGCTCTTGGGCCACATCGGTATTATGACAGTGACGATGATTACCTTCCTCAAAGGGCTCCGCTGCTGCAAAATGCTGTCCAAGATCCTGTTTATGGATCCAGGCCTAATGCATGGAATGCCAGGATCAATAACAAGGTAAGCACGATCTCTCAGTTATTCTCAAGGCCATGAAATATTATTCTTATCCCATTAAAATTATTCTTTCACACTTTATTTGGTAGAGTAGAAAACTGGATAAGATTGGAGAACATATGGTGAGGAAGATGGGATGTTGGGTTCTTTCATATCGAGAAGAATAAGTAGGAATTGGAAAATTGGAGAGGGAAAGAATCAAATTCTTTATCCAGTTTGGTGAGTTGAAGGATGAATTTAAGGAATTATCGAATACCATACACAAAACTACATGACTATTATTACGTAGTCTCGCATTTAGGGTGTAATAGTAAGTAAAAATTGTCTTTCTCCTTTTATTTATTTATTCCAAATACAATACTGGAAAGGTAAATGTAAAGGAAGGAGTGATTCAACTTTACCATCTAATTATACGTTTACTTATAAAACCCGTAATGAGAGTTTAGTGGGCCTACACAACATAGGGAATGAGGAAAGGGAATGCCAAAGGCCAATCCTCTCACCCCCTTGGTGATTTATAGTTAAAAGAAGTGGATGCCAAATTTACTTATATGCCAGTCATATATATATATATACATTTATAAATTTAATTTTGTATGTGTAATATCACATGCAACTCTATAAGTTAACGAGCTACAAGTTAATGATTATTCAATAATATAAGAATTTTTAATACATACATTTATAGGGTATCTATTCCCAAGTATGTACACACTAGAAAGGGAATTGGATTTTTGCCCTTTTCACTTTCTAATAAATAGGTAAGCACTAGAAAAGGACTCAATGATTCTTATATTCTTTTTCTTTTACTTTACTTTCCAATCTTGTTACCATTCCTTACATTCCTTTACAATACGATTAACCTGAGTCTCTCATCCTCTCTATTTTCCACACCTGGGCGTTTATTTTACCCTTTCACACCTTTCTATTTTCTTCCGCATTCTACCAAACAGAGACTTAATATCAGTCTCTTAGTCTTTCCCCATTACTTCTTGACCTCTTTTTTGTTAAGCAGTTCAATCTCACCAAACCGCAACTTTTTTATTTCTCAAGTCTTCCCTTGGGCCTTCATTACCTCATTTTCTGTTACCCAGTTCAATCCTACCAAACGTAACAGTATCATCTCAGTCTTAGATTTGTCCGTCAGCCTTTCTTTACACCGTCGTTCAATCATAAAAGCTATCTTCATTATTGGATTTTTGTGCAATCTAAAATATCCAACTTAGTTTGGCGTCTAATTTTCCACTTGTTTCAAATCAGACAAACCGGTAACAGATATGAACTACTCAGGAGCCACCATGTGAATGAAAGTACAGGAAGCTTAGAGACAAAGTTGCTGGAAAATGTCTTCAAATCAACCATTGAATGTCAAAAGGGTGATCGGAATGGCCAGGAACAGATGGTTAATGATTGATGGAAACACGTACATATTGTTATACTCATCATGTAATTATTATGTTTTTTGTTAAATATTTTGCTTCACCAAATAATTCGGTCGATCATTCATCTTCCGACGTGGTAAAAATAAAATAATATAGCTATTGTGTGTGAATGTTTTTCCTTTTTTTTTGGGTGAAGGAAGAATGAAGTTGCAAATGTTAGAATGTTAATTGTTAAGAAATGAAAATATAGGATGTTCATGTGATAAATGACAGGTACCCTTGAGCAGGCTTCAAATTCTCTACTATAATTTATTACTACCATATCTTTGTTACTAATTTTGAATTAAAAGAAATACCAAAGTGATGTGGAACATGACATTTATCTACGTTTATCTTTTAGGATCATTTAGGAATTATTTAAATTTATTTTATTGTTCTTTTTCTCCAAAAATACCTTAGTGATTGTAATTTCAATTCAAAGTTGAAGTTGATTAATGAATATCAAGATTTTTGGTCTCTTGAATTCTTGTTCTCTCTCTATAATTTTTTTTTTTTTTTTTTCAAGTGGTTTTTACTTTTTTAGCTTGGTTTCATTCCTCTCTCACGATTCTGTCTTCAATCTTGGTCCTGCATTACAAAGTTAACCCAAATTAACCCTTGAACAACTTTTCATGTTATTCTTTCTCATCTCTCCCCCTCTCCTCTTCGTGTTGAACGCGGCTACAATGATTGGGGTAAAAGGAGGCGGAGGATTAGATTAGCATTCCCGCCGATGTCCTCATCCCCATAGTCGAACTACTCGACTAGATTAGGTTGGAGAAGCTTTATCACTTATAAATTTGTAGGATTGCTGCTCAAAAAGCACATATATGAAATATTCCTCATGTATAATTTCTTGACCTTCGATTAGATAAGTATGGATGGTCAAAACTCGGGACAGTAAAAACATAACCCATCTATCTCAGATGTTATTTTCACTAGATATTAGAATCTTCCGTGTCCCATTATTCTTTTTGTTACCCACTTTAATGATCAGATCTCAGCATAGCAAAAGGTGGCATCAAGGAATTCCAAGTCCAACACTATTTTGTTTTTTTTTTTTAATGAGCAAATGCTAGCTTTAATTTGCTTTTTTTTTTTTTTAAATGAAAAAAAAAAAAAGAAAAAGAAAAGAAAGACTCCATTTGGTTAAAGCTTTAAACAGATACGCTTGCAATGGTGCACCAGCCTACAACCCGTAAAGTTTCTCCAAAATCTTACATACCACGAGGAAAAAGAGCAAAACAGAGAACTCTCTCTCTATCTCTCTCTCTCTCTCTCTCTCTCTTCTTTGTTTCGTTTTGTTATATTTTGGTGTTAAAAGAAAGAAAAAGAGGAAACAAAAGTAAGTAAGATAGCCTATATTGGAGGTAGCTTTTTCTTAATCTGCTGTACGTGGATTTTGCATTTTCAAAAGCATTTATTCAGGTGGATTCTGATAATTCTGTGGACTTCCATGTCATGTTCATTGATACCTGACTTTAAAATCTCGAAAATCAACGACTTTAATTTTTAACTTTCTTTTTCAGGTCTACAGGACATTTATCAACTCTAGTTATTTATCCATATATCACTTTTTCAATAGGTTGTTATGGAAAATAATGTTTTTATATAACCCCCAAAAAAAAAAAAAGGGTTCGATTTCACCTTTCATTTATACCACCAGAAAATTAGGAAAATGATGTACAAAAGAGGGTATTTTTATGCTTTTGTTTCCTGAAAATGATTGATTTTATTTTTCTTTTCAAGTTCTTCCCTACTAATGATCATATATTCAAATATCAACCTTAACCAAAAGTGGTATTGCTCTAACTTACCCTAAAGAATGAAAAACTCTTTTAACATGATTTGTCCCCTAAGAGTAATTGGTGCAAGAAGTTAATCTTTAGTATAAATTAGGAAAATTTTTATGGTAGAAAGTAACGTTGTTTCAATCATTGGATCAACTTTTTAACAGTTTGATCTATGACTCAAAGTAATTTTACATGTTGCGCAATAAATTTTTAATATGTACACTCACGTGTCAAATCATTAAAAAATAAACCAATAACTAAAACAATCATACATATCGACAGAACATGAGTTTTACATAGAAATTAATATAAATTAAAGATAGTCGAAGTATATCATTCACTGAACGGATTCACCTAGCTGGCTAGTACATGCTAATTTAGGGCATCCAACTGCTTTAACTACCAAATAATTATATATTTAACAAGCATAATTTACAGGCATTCTTTTAGAAAAGCCATGGTGCGCATTATACGCATGTATTATAATCAATTTGGTGTCCTTTATATTTAAGGAAAAAAAATCAATTTGGTGCTGGCAAAATATTTTTTTTTAATATCCATGCCTTCCACATTTGCAAGTGAGAAAAGTACGATTTGGTCCATCATGAAGGCAAATTGTGACATGATTTTATATGATTTGTTTAAGCGATTTGAGGCCTTATGTTTTGGTCAAAGTACACCTTTAGATAAAGTTGAAAAAAAAAAACTCTTCTTTTTAAGAGCACTTACTATCTTTTTTTAAATTTTTTTTTTATTTTTTGTTCAGTGCATTGTTTTTCTATTAATCGTATTTTATTAGGGTTAACTTTTACAATAATTTTTTGTGGGCTACACATAACTTCCAATTATCGTTAGTTGTTTACCGGTAATCGTGGGTTTAGAGAAGTAGAATAAAATATCTTATCTTTTTCGAACTGCATGAATCATGCTTGGTACGGAATCTGATGTATTATTCATATTTATGTCTGAATTCTTCTTTTAAAAAAGAAGAAAATATATTAAAAAAATTATTTTCTTAACAGTTTATCTATATATGTGTGTATATATTTTGCCCTGCCAAGTGCCAAGTGTTATATGATCAAACAGTTACGACAACGATGACATGCTGTAGTAGTACTTTAGGAAGTTAGGTTGATATTAAGTCCTTGTAAATATGCATATGATACTAATAATAACTTAATAATTTATCTCTCTATCTTGCTTTATTTAAAATAATAAAAATAAAAAATAAAAACCCTTAACTTCACTGTCTTCTTCTCATTCTCTATTTCTCTTTTCTTTTTATTCTTTTTCCTTACAAATATATTGGCGGAGAGGGAGTTAGATCAAACTAAAAGAAATGGGAAAATTAATGTTTAATTTGTCTAATTATCAACGTGAAGTAGTAACATGGAAATTAACAAAAATCAACTACGATACATAAAATATCTTGATTAATTGAAAGTGCATTATTTTGTTAAGTCAATGACATTATTGAATGTATTTGATCATATATTCAATTATTGTACAAAAACTATACATAATATGTGGCAGAGAATTTGAATGAGACAATAAAATAAAAGTATTGTGGCATGTGGCACATTTTAATTGACTAAGTACTTCTGTGTACATGTGCATGTCACATGTAGGTGTGTGTGTGTGTGTGTGTGTGTGTATATATATATATATATATATTTCCTATCAGCTGGCTGGCTACTAGTATATCGTCTTTCATATTTTATTGGAATTTCTATTCAACTTTAAATTTCCATTGGCAAATTGTCATTAAAGAAAATTTTGTTAAAAAAAAAAAAAGATATGAAGTTGTATTAATTAGCTAAAAACAATTGAAAACAAAAACATATGTAGACTCTTAATAAAAAGTCAAAACCTTGCACCTTAATGATATATAGTGAATGATTGAGCGCTAGTTTACAACTAACATGAAGATCAATGTAAATATGCTATATGAAATGTAACTTTATCAAGACTACGTTATTAATTAACCTAATTCTCTTTTTAGTGTTACTAACTTTACCAATAAAAATCCTGACAACTAATAAATTAATTAAATTAAGGAGAATCAAAACCATGAGATAGTCATAATCAGGTATTTCTTTTTTGATCCCCTAATCATGTGAGTCACACTAGATTAGTCTTTTTTTATTTGGATTTTTACCCTGAATTTTTTAGTAATTAAGTGATAGTTTGGTATCTGAACTTTTCTTATTTTCGCCTATTTGTCCCTTAACTTAATTTGGCTAGTTTAATTTGGTCCCCGAAAAAAAGCAATTTAAGACATATTTTGAAATTCAATTTAGGCAATCACATGAACATTGAGTAAAAACTTAAAATATTATAAAATCAATCATGTAATTATGCGCAAAACTTTCTAACTTCTAAGTGTTTTCATGGCCATTGAAGATAACATTTTTGCTACTTATGTGATCGATTTTATAAATTTTCGAGTTAATCATCAATAAGACATATGATTACCTTAATTAATTGAATTATAAATATCCATCTATTAACTTTACAATGCAATAGATGAGTGCTAGCTAGATATAGATACATATGTCACCAGCCTGCATGTTGGGCAGTAGTTGACATGTTTTTATCAAGAGTCGGGGACAAAATACTTACGAGAAATTGGTAAAGATTTTCCTTCTAATGAGGTAATTAACGGGATCTTTGTTTCCTTAAAGTTGATGGGCACATAGGATCACTCGCAAAGAATCCACTACTTTCCATGGAAACAAACAAACAAACAAGAAACTTCTTATCTTGAATTAATGTGTATTAAAGTGTTGGTATCCATCAACTAGCCTAAATTAGTGGGATAGAGGGGCAAGAAAAATTTTAGTGGGAAAGTAGCGGAAAAGTTATAATCTTTAGCGGTTTTATTATGTGTAAGAACAATAATAAGTGACTGATATTTTCATGTTTAATTTGCTTGTATACACACACACACACACACACACACACACACACATATATATATATACAGCTTCTTTGTAGGTATATTTAAATGATGTTGTTGTTTGGTCTATCCTCTGGTTGGTCCACTAAATTCAATGGATAAGAAACAAACTTTAGACAAACTCTGGTCCAATTTGGGCCACCACGCACTTGCCAATAATTCACTACTTCGGCCACCCCGCAATCTCCTCAGTTGTACGCAGTTGAACTAAAACTTCATTATTGCTGAAAATACATATATCGGACCAAAAATATTGTTTTTCTCAATTATATATATATATATATATGTATTATATGTGTGTGTTATGATTCTTTGAAAGAAGATGGGATTCCCATGTGATGAAGGATGGGAAATTCGAAGCGAAGTAAAGTGATTTATTTATGCGTTTCACATTGGGCTAGTTTGTTCAAACTAGCTATCATTGTTATATTGGAAATTGACAAGCTTAATTTCCAAGCTTAAATCTTATTGAATTGACATATTCCAAGAACGCAACTTTAGCTAGCTAACCCCCTTTCCCCAATAAAATAGAAAATGAAACCGTAGTTTTGATTGCATAATTAAGTACAAGAATATGTACGAAGTTTTCTAGTGTAGAGTATCTCGGGCAGTACTATTACATACTTTAACTGTTAGATATAATCAAAATCCAATAAAATAATAATTAAAAAAAATTAAGTAAAACTACATAAGTTATTTAAGATATGGTAGTTTAAAACAGCGCCCAACTTGTATTCTACCAAAACGTTTTAGTACATAGAGTCTTACATTTTAGTTGGTAAAAGAGATGAAAAATAGACGGGGTGGAGAAGATTAAAAGTGATAAAACGAGAATGAAAAGAAAATCTAATTTTTCTTTCATAATGTATGAGAGAGAGAGAGAGAGAGAGAGAGAGAGAGAGAGAGAGAGAGAATGAATGGAGTGTAATTAAGGGTATGCTTCGGTTTTCTTGCCAAAGTTAGAAGTATTAGAAAATGACAAGCCTCGTTAATCGTTTACTTCTTTTCTTCTTAATTTATCAAACCGTAAAATCCCTTTGACAAAATTTTTCCTTTCACATTAACGAGTTAAAATGTCGTCTCTCACTTTTTCCCTCTTGTTTTGGTGTAAGAAAAGGGTATCATGAATTAATATAAACAAATGAGTACATCTCCATACCACACTCCAGAATATGCTCTGTTATAGTAAAGTGGGCTTAGAGATTTCTAAAAGTCATCCTCTTTATTTATTCACGAGCTTCCTCTACTTTGTCAAACTTCATGGAAAATGAGCACCTTTCAATACTACTTTTATGCACTCCTACAATATATATATATATATATATAGATATATATATAGATGTACATATCTCCCGCCAATTAAGATAAAAATTAGAAGAAAGAAACAAAGGAAAAGAAGAAATAGTAATAAGATTGCGTTACTAGTCAACGACAGAAACTCACCATTTCCCAAATTAGTAGCAATGCAGCTACAACGATCAAAACGACGTCGATTTGATATAACAGGACTGCATAACTAAACGACGTCGTATTATTCATCAATTTGCCAAATAATAATTCTCCGTTGCTTTTCCTAATAAATTAATAATTCTGCGTTGTACCATGACCCTCTCTGTGGCGAGCACGTGGCCTACAAGAAACAATTTAACGGTTGAAAGGTCCTCAACACCCCTGAAATGACCAAAATGACCCACCTTCAATAACACCAACTGACGAATACGGTCACGCTTAATTAACGCCTTAACCGCCGGTGGGCCCCATGATGTCTTGGCGTTTCCGGTAATTCAAACCATCAACCGAGGGTCCAATCGTCATTTCACGCAACAAAATTATTCCAATAAACTAATATATTTATTTCCTCACCCTTCCTATACTCTATATATCTATATATCTATATATATATGTACACACTACGTACGCCTAGAACCAAAAAAACCACCTCGAAGAAGTATAATTTGAGCACTTTTGCCTTAGCGAGCGAGCCAAATAACTGTCGGCAAACCTCTGTTTACACACAAACCCAAAAAATAAAAAAAATTTCTTTAGGTCGTTTTATTTTTTTACTTGGTGGTGGTGGTGGTGACGCCGCCGCGAGAAACAAGCAACAATGCAGGGCCGCGGAGTTTGGTTTTGCTATGTCGTTTTGGTGGTTGTTCACTGTCGTTTGGTGGTTGATGTGTCTGCTGTAGCCCAACCCCAGCCGCAGCATAGCCTGACGGACCTGCATTGGCACCCCGCCACCGCCACCTGGTACGGCAGCCCCGAAGGCGACGGCAGCGACGGTGAGACCTCTCCCAAATCGACCCCTTTTTGGTTTTCTTTTATGGGTCACTCAACTCTGTTTTGACCCTTTTATTTTATTTTATTATTATTATTATTATTATTATTATTTGGCTTGTTTTACTTTCAGTCACCTCTTGGTCCATTACTTGACTATTTTTGGCAAACAAAGACAACTCATTTTTTTTTTCTCAGTTCAATTTGGTTTAGTTGTGTTTTTTTTTTTTCCTTTGACAAAATTTTTTTTTAAGCTCATTTAAGGAGTAGTTTGACGAAAACGACTGTCTTGCCAAGTATCTGCCATTTCGAGTCACCTAATCAGTCAGTTCTGAATTCACCTGGGTAAACCATGGGAATAAAATACCACATTCTCCAAAACCAGCTTCTTTTTGCCCATAACAACATAACTTCACTCAAATTCTGCTCCAAAGTTTGCAAATTTACCGAGTCAACTCAATTTTGACCAAATTTATAATATCCTCCCCAGTCACCCCAGTTCATTAATTAGCTAATACGAAATAATTTTCCAACCCACTTTTTTTCTTTACTCGTGACAATAATTTAGTTCAGAAATGTTAAAAAAATAAATAATAATAATAATAATTGGCTATACTGTTTGAGTAGAATGTGGGTGTATTGATGTGAAACAGGAGGGGCGTGTGGGTACGGGTCGTTGGTGGACGTGAAGCCACTGCGGGCGAGAGTGGGGGCGGTGAGTCCGGTGTTGTTCAAGAACGGGGAAGGGTGCGGGGCGTGCTACAAGGTGAAGTGCCTGGACAGCAGCATCTGCTCGCGGCGTCCGGTCACCATCATTGTCACCGACGAGTGCCCCGGCGGCTACTGCTCCAACGGCCGCACCCATTTCGACCTCAGCGGCGCCGCCTTCGGTCGCATGGCCCTCACCGGCGAGGGCGGCCAGCTCAGGAACCGTGGCGAGCTCCCCGTTGTTTACCGCCGGTATGTATACGTTTTACCTCCTATATCTATATGTTTTGCCATGTGCTCAAAGCTCTCCTTCCACTATTGTATTTGCTTTAACTGTCGTTTTTTTTGTCACTTAATATCCAATTTCTTTTCTTTTCCTTGTCCTTTTTCGCTCCTTTTTTTTTTAATTTTAATTTTATTTTTTTAAGGAAATTCATTATTAATATACAACTCCACATCTCTCCAACAGTTGAAATGACTAACTCACCCTTTTTGTTTCATGTACTTTTTGGCTTTTGTTGTTAGAGTAAAGCTTAAAATATGTAGAAACTGATCGACTTTTGGATCTATACTTTAATATTGGGACAAAATATTACATTTCTAAATTTTTGAGTTTTTTTTAGGGTATGAATAAAAATCCTCGTAGGATAAACAGTTTTTAACTGTCAAATCTTTATCAAATTTTGTAAAATTATCATATTTATTCTGAAGTTAAGAAAATATGTTATCTTTTTCTTACTTATAACAAAATTGAGGTTACTTTAATTAGTTGCATAGATCACATCACAAAATATTCAAGTACTCAATTTTATGTTCCCATCTCAAAATGGTGTGTTATATATCATACTTGCACGCAAGTAGTACTAGGTTACTTAGTTGTATACTTGTTGTTATGTATGTAGGCCAGGTAGAGTAATAAAAACAAAGAAATTGGTTTTTCTACTAAAAGGGGTTATTGGATATGTAGTATAAAGAAGGCATAGCAAAATTAGTGGGTCCATTTTGACGTAAATGGAGTTTAATTCTCTTATCCATTTTGTCTGCAGAACACCATGTAAATATCCTGGAAAGAACGTGGCCTTCCATGTCAATGAAGGCTCAACAAATTATTGGCTTTCACTTCTAGTTGAATTTGAGGACGCAGATGGAGATGTTGGAGCTATGTATCTTAGAGAAGTACGTATCTCACTTACGTATTTTCCTTTGTAATTTTACTTTCTTTTGTTGCCTTTTTAACATTTTTTTTTCCCTCTCTCTCTTATACTTCCAAAAGTTGAGCAAATCCACCGTTTTAGCTTTTTTAAAAAAAAGAAAAAAAAAAAAAAAAAAAGAAAGAAAAGAAAAGCATTTTTTTTTAATTTTTTAACTGAGAGAAAGTACAGTGAGCAATAATATGAATTTTTAACCCTTATGGACTCTAGAGATACTTCCTCCTAATATCCCGGACTTGTCACCCTAATTATACTCTCTCTAGCCCCACATTTGCTTTCTTTGTGTAGAAAAATATCCTTTATTCTAATTGGTCCAGTTTCTGAGACATTTTTTTCCCAACTTATTTTCATGAACATGTACAAAATCATAATATGGAGCCAATGTGCATCAAAAGACACTTTTTTGCTTGCGCTTATTTTCCTCTTTCCATTCAACTCAACTATATAGTATATTCCGCATCACTTGTTGCATGTGACAGGTTGTCCCCACTCTTGAAAAGGTCACATTCCTTAGCATGTCCAAAACTATATTCTTTTCCTTTCACAAAATTATTATAAAAAAAAAAAAGTTTTCTTTACAAAAATGCGTAATTTTTTAATTTATAATTTTTTTAATTTTGGTTAATATTGGCAGGGAGGTTCAAACCAGTGGTTAAAAATGAGCCATTTATGGGGAGCGAACTGGTGCTTTGTAGGGGGACCGTTGAGAGGACCATTTTCAGTGAAGTTAACGACACTTTCAACGGGAAGGACTCTCTCTGCCAGAGACGTTATTCCTGGCAATTGGTCTCCTCAAGCTACTTATACCTCCCGCTTAAACTTCTAGCTCCATTTTCACACCTTTCTTTCTTTCTTTCACAAACAACCCAACTTTTCTCCCCTTTTTTTTTTTTCCTCTCTTTCTTTCTTTCTTTCCCATTTGTATGCCCTAAAAGGCTCTTCTGATTTCCCACGACAAGAAAGTAGCCGTTGTCGGGTGTGGTTGGATCTTTTTTTTTTTTTTTGGTTATATAGGGAAAAGTAGCCGTTGGAGTGCACAAAGAGCAGCATCCGATGCTCTTCCCCTTTTTTCACTTGTGTTTTTATTGTTTTGTTAATCTTTTCTTTTGTGGGTTAGTGTGTGTGGAAACTGGTTGGTTGTAGAATGTTATTATAATTTATAGCCCTCTCCAAAGGGAGAGAGAGCGTATGTTGTTGACTTTTTTTTTTTTTTTTTTAATTATTAATGCTCTGTAACTTGTAAGTTTGTGGGGCCTATGGCTCTTTAATGAATGTGGACCGTTTGATTCCAGTGTGTTATTAATTGATTTCGAGACAAAGACCTGTTTTTATGGGTCCGTTCTCTGCACTCTGTTGTACGTTCCGTTCGCTTTAAAAAGTTGTACTTCATATATTTAACAAAAAAATAAAGAGAAAAAGAAAAGTAAAGTAAAATTGTAAAACGACCATTTTAGCTCAATAAGATAACTTAGAAAGCATTAAAATGATAACTAAGCTCGCCGTCTGTGGGAATCGAACCCACGACCACATGGTTAAAAGCCATGCGCTCTACCGGCTGAGCTAAGACGGCTATTCAAATTTCATTATTGAAATTTGAATAATCTTTATCTTGTTTGTAATTTTCTAGTACCTCAATACTCTTTTCTTTTTTACTTCTGCAACATTTTCTTTTAATCAACAGTAATTTTATACATACTCCAACATTAAAAATATATATATATCGATGTAACAATACGACCAAGTTGTACTTTCTACCATATGACAATTTTGTTTTACTAAGCGCATACACTAGTACATTGTACATCATGATTGGGTTGAATAGCAATGCTCTGGTTATTTAGACACGACACTCCTTTTTTCTATCCCCCCCTTCCTTTTTTTTCCCAAGCAAACGCAGGGAAAAAAAAAAAAAACTTAGGGAAAAAAAATACAAATCAATGACTGCTACTATATGAGAACTTGGGGCTAATGACTGCTAAATCAATGGAGTATTCTTCGTGAAAACAAATAAATATGGGCTCAAAAATCATGGAACCAAACACACACAGTAACTTATGGGTAGGTGTCGGCAGGTATTTAAGTGTTTTAGGATAAGTGTAGTTGTGTGTGGTCGACATGATAGAATTCGAATCACATTTTTCTGTTGGGAATCCTATGGAATCATTTTGGGGACCCAAAAAAAAAAAAAAGCTTGATTGAATATTTATTAGACTTTTGTCCTGCAACTTCTATTTTTTGCTGCATTATGTATAAGACTGAGAACTATATCTGTGTGTGTGTGTGTGTGTATATATATATTATATATCGTCACCCCACATGGAAAGCGTTTGAGAGCTTTTCACAGCAAAGTTAAGCTTGGTTATGGGTTGGGTGGTGACAAAAGGGGTAAGATCACCACAACGTGGAAGTTGGTCCCGCTAAGATCTTGGATGGATGGGCACGTGACTTTCTTTTTGTTCTCACATGTGATGTGCCACGTCATGATTCCCCTAAGATACAGCAATTGCAAATCTCACCCCAATGTGAAGCTTCTGACTTCTTAGTTTTCCAGTCACACACACACACACACACATATATTCTTCATTATGATATTTAACTGGCCAATAGGAATTTGCCAAATAAGGATAACTGGATTTTGAGAAAGAGGGTGGTCGATTTGGATTGAATTTCTTTGTGTGAATGGCGAAAATGATATAGTGATCCCACAAGGTTTGGAGCACATGGAGAAGAGATTTCGAACTCAACAAACTCTCTTACGTGGCTACTGGCTAGTGGTACTGACTGGTGCAGAAGTTAAACGTTGACGCTCTTATGTTCGCATCCGATCAGGGACGATAATGTTGAGGTCAAGGTTTTTAGTTACGGATTTTGTTGGACAAAAATGTTGATGTTGTGGCAAATTTTGAAGAAGTAACGATAAAAATAACGACAGAAATCCCATAGCATTTAAGAAATTATACTTTTTTTTTTTCAGAAATAAGAACAAAAAGAAGAAGAAGTAGAAGAAAAGAGTGAAATGATTTAATTTTTAATGTCTCTATTGTGAACGGACATTAATATATTACCCTTGATGAACAAAGTAAGATATTTCTAAGATAAGTAATTTTACTTACCCACTCATCTTTGAATCGAACTGTAGTCTCGATTTTTTTGTCTCATTGATTGTTTCTCAAATAATGTTATGCCATATCATCTGAATTTAAAAATTTAACTACATAAAAAAAGCTAAATACTAAAATTTTTTAATAAATTGATAAGTATTTAAAACACTATTGAGCAGACAACCATCGAGACAAGAAAATAGAACAAGAGATCTGGATTCCTTATCTTTTAGTGTGTTGTATAGTGTATTCTTGTCTTGTTTCGTATTGTATAAAAAAAACTTGCTTGATTTTGGGTGCAATCCCAAAGTTTCTTTTTTTTTTTACTTAATTTTTTTTTATATTTGAAAAAAAAAAAGAGATTTTTTTTTGTATTCTTTCATAAAAATAATATATATATTATTGTTAAGAGTTTTTCGGTATAAAAACAAAAAAGTTTGTGACGCTGAAATGGGTCTCCTGATATATCAGATAAAATGGTAAAGTCCTTTTATCGCATACTACTCTTTCGATACATAATGGAATGGAACGATTTTGAAAAAAAAAAAAGATTCTCGTATCGAATTCGAAGTGCCATGCTATTATTACTTAATATTGTCAGTAATTGACGATTATACAATTCGAACAATTTTGAATTCTCTTCAAATAAAAAAATAAATAAATCCTTGATGAATCCATCACGTTATACCAAGTTTCGATTGTCATTGCATTCGATTATCTTATAAAAATATCATATCACATTATACCACGTTTAGATTATCATTCGCATTCTATTATCTCGTGATATACTCTCCCCTCTTCATTGTTATGCAAGGTACACAAATTATAGCATCGTTATTATGATGACAAGGAAAGTGATTCTGATATGACGTTAATACTATCATTACCAAAGTGATGTTAGTATACTGGAATGTTTTCGTGTAGTTATACATCATTTCCTTATCATTGGGCAGCTGACTGTCAAGAGCACAAAGCAGCACTATCGAACTTTCAACAAAGCATTAAAAACATGATAGGAAAATAATAATAATAATAATAATGTTTGAAGAAGACTATAGAAAAGGGTCGTCAACATAAATTACAACTGAAAAAAAACAAAACAAAAAAAAAAAAAACAAAAACAAAAACATATATACTACCTATCATGAAGAAACCACCAATCATACTTTAGATAGATATGAAATGCTAATGAAAAGAAGGTGTAGCTTGAACAAGGAGTCTAATTTTATAACTTAGCCCTCTTAGAATTTATGAGATTTTGAACAATTATTGTTCATAATTTTGACTATGGCTATAGGACTGGCGCTCAACAAAAACAAACGCCCCTTTTTTAACGAACACAAATTAAATGAGAGAAAAAAAAAAAAAAAAGAATGACCCAGACAAAGTCAACCACAAAAAGGGTCAAGATCATTTGTCCTACTAATTTTTCCCTTCTCATAATGGCATATTTAAGATGCATAAATGATATGTCAAATAATTAAGATGCATGTAAAAATACTAACTAAATAATGAATGTTTAACGTAACTGGAAACAATGAGTTCCTTTGCCTCACAAAACTAGGCCTACAAAAAATCCTAAAGCCATATGTTAGGAAGAAATGTCTGCACAGCCATTCTGCTGACTCTGCGGCATCTACAGGTGAAGGAGCTTATTCTTCAAAATGAATTGTAAGCCCCGGATTATAATGAACTCGAAAGGATCCACAAAAGAAATTTAGCACAATAACAACAGTATGACGGACATGCGATTAAATAAGTGTCATTACTCAGCAGTGACTGGTTCTGTATCAGCAGCTTTCTTGCCCTCCTCTGGGGTAGGAGGAGCATCTGATTTTGATGAGTCTGAAGTAGCTTTAGTGGCGACATCTTTAGCAGGTGAAGCTGATTTGCCTTCAGATGCAGTCCCGGCTTTAGTCGGTTCAGGAGCTTTCCCATTCTTGGCATCCTTCCCGTCCTTGGAGTCCTTGCCATCTTTGGCGGGTGCAGGCGGGGGAGGCATCATGTGAGGTGGAGGATTCTGCTTCAGCTTCAAGAGGACTTGGCGCATTCTTGAGAGATCAGTGGGCTTCCCGGGTTTAGGCCCTTGAATGACGACGACTGAAGTCTTCTTCTCAGCATCCTTCTTCCCTCTCTTCTCGATAGCTGGGACTTCGCGGGGAATGATCTCTGCTATTGCTTTCCAGTAATGCTTGTCAGCTTCTTTGTGGAACTTCTCTTGGTTTGCCAAGTACAGCTGCAAAAGAGCTCATTTAGGACAAATCATTTCTTTTTTTGCATTAGGGAGGAAACAGGGTTTCAGAAAATAAAAAGTGAAATTAGAAAATCTACCTTCTCTCTTTCCCTGTTGGTAGTCTTATTAGTTTCACAAGTGAGCTTCCTTTTCTCATAGAAGGAGCGTTTATACTCTTCAGCTTCCTCAATGATCTGGTTCCGCATTTCCTTCTCTCTTTTCTCCTTTTCCTCTAGATGGATGGCATTCTGACTGCATTAATAGGTAAAAATTTGTGATCTTAAACTTGACGAAATTATCTCTGACAGCATAAATTAGAAAAACAACCAAATTATCGACCTAAACAATCTTTCCCTTCACGTCAAACTGTGAAAATATATCATGTAAAGGGCTTCCATCGATTCATTAGGTATAAAAATAAGAGATCAATGATGACCTCTTCTATGGTTGTTTGGGTGAGCCTAACATGTGGGACTGCGAGATATACTAGAAACAGAAGAAAAAAGGGTAATTAGAGATATTTAGCTCCTTATTTTTTCCCGCAATTTAACACTTTGGATTTATAAACTACTAAAGTATCATTTAAATTTGAAAAACTTGTTTGAATGTCAATCCTTGAGCACAATGGACACCAAAAACAAAAAAAAAAAATCACCAATAACAACGGGGGGAAAGGACAAAAGCTACTCTCAAGTCCTAATTTAATCCTAAAAATGTGCCAAACATGGTAAACTTATGCGATTTATGTAATTTCAATAAAATATTAAAAGCCTCCTTGCACTGAAATTCTAGATTTGTGAATTTATACAGTCCAAAATTGAATTAAATGTTTCATGAATTTACCTAACCACAGCAATGTACTCCTACATGTATTTGAATAGATAATCAAGAATATTTAACCATATCTAAAATGAGCCAGGATTGTCCCAACAAAAACGAACGATATTAATATTTAAATACAGACCAGATAAATCTCAAAAGATTATAGATAAATCAACAATGGTATCGCTATCAGAAGACTAGACGAAGAGGTCATAAAAGAGAGAACTTTTTGCCTTACAAACTCCCCTAGAAGAAGAGAATTCACAACTTGCCCCCTAGGACTATTAAAAAAGTCATGCAATGGACCATCTAAGAATTTCTCTATATTATCATTGAAACTACATACCTAAAAATAAATGACCAAAGCAAAGGACTTAACCATTAATAAAAGTTAATTAGCATGCTATTTAATAAGGTAGTTTAAGATAATGAAGTGTCAACTTCACAAGCTTTTTTAACAGATTGAGCTACTATAGAATAGATCAACATGAAAATGACAAGAACTGACTAGAAAATTGCAAACCTTGCAATCCAACTCACAAAAACTTGAACCCAATCTTCCCAAAGAAATCTCGGAATCATCCTCTTCCTCCATTAATTAAAGTTTCAATCTTTAACATTCGAATCCGAACTCCAGTTAAATAAAGCAATTAAAAGGTCAAGATCTAACCTTTTTCCTCGAGTAATTAAACATTAAAAAAAAAAAAAAAAAAAAAAGATCACAAATAGCCAAATGAAACCCAAATTGAAGAACACAAGAACAAAATGATCACAGCTCCAAAATGTCGAAATAGATCAAAAAAGGGAAAGAAATGGAGAAAAGCTCACCGACGCCACTCGCGCCGAGCGAATCCTTCCTCTCGCATATCCTCCGGCGGGGGGAGAATCGGCCCGTCGGATGCGAAAATCCCTCCGTCGTCGTCGTTCCCAACGTCTTCGCCGTAGGATTTGCCGTTTCCATTGGACTCCGGAGCCGCGGATTCGAAGGGGGAGGAGAAGTCCGGGGTAGGGGAAGGCATGGCGAAGGAGTAACCGGCGTCGGCGTCGGCGTCCGCGTCCGCGTCGTCGTCGTTTTGGGGTAATGGTTCGGAGGAGGAGAAGTCGGAGTAGGGTACGTAGCCGCCGTCGTCGTCGAAGGGTCCGGAGGTGGGAGGATCGTGGTGGACGTGGGTCTGGTCTTCGCCGTCGTGGCTGAAAGAGTCGAAAGACGCCATTTTTGTGGTGGTTTTGAAGCTTGTGTCAGCTTCCGTGTGATTGTTTCTCTTGTCGTGTTCGGATCGGGAGAGACAAAGAAGGTGAGGGATTTTGGTGAGATTTGGAAATGTCTCTCTCTGTCTGTCTCTCACCCGAAGATGAAGGTGACGAGAAATTTCAACTCCGCCACGTGCCAATTACGAGTTTCGCGATGAATTAGGGACAATCGGTGAGACGTTTTCATTTCTTTCTTTCTTTTTTTCTTTTTTTCACTCTATTTATTTATTCATATTTTATTTTTGTAAGAATTTAGTACAAGATACCAAAATGTTTGTTGAAAAAGAAAAAGATATTTCTGAAATTATTTTCGTACGAACACTCATCAACATTTTAAAGTTGATTATTTAATTTTTGATTTTTTTTAATAATTAACCTTCTTTTTCCTTTAAAAAAATTATGAATTTGCAATTCTTGATAATGCAAATTCTTTTTGCTCAAATTTGTTGACTTTGGATACTTATTTGCACATAATTTATATATACGGTGCAATGAGAACATTTTCATTCTTTTTTTTTCCCCTAACTAGTTGTATGGCAAAGCAAAGAAAGATAAAGTAAAAATTAAATTCAAATGGTCACTATATGATGATGATACGTCAAGTAGGGAATGATAACGAAAAAAGTTATTGATTTTTTTTAAAAAAATAATATAGGTATAAATTTCATTTCAAATTTATTTTAAAATTTAGCTTCAAATTTGAGTTGTAAGAAAATTTAACTCAAATTTTTAAACATTGAAGCCAGATGAAAATGATCACTGATGTTTTGTTTGGATGTAAGGTTCCGTTTGGAGCTCAAGTTCAAACCTCAAGTTTGAACTCAAATTTTTATCTTTTTCTGAAAAAGATTTTTATCTTTTCTAAAAAATCAATAAAATTTATTATTTAAACTTAAAAAACTTAACTCAAACCCAAACATTAAACAAACCTTAAGTCAAAAAAAAACTGAAAGTATGAAAAAATATAAGCTTTAGGGGTTAAATTATCAAACTTTAAAAAGTTCAGTGCAACTTTATTTAAAATATATATATATATATATATATATATATAAAGAAAAAAAAAAAAAAAAGCAGCTTTCAAGTTACAATCTTCCAAAAGAAGGCCACGTCGATGAATCCAAGTCAAACTCTGAAACATTAAACCTTAATCTTCTGTCCTTTTTCTGTTTTCACAATCGAGCCAGCCCCACAAGCTCTGCACGTTCGGTTGGAGACAAGAAAAGAAAAGAAAACGCAGAAATGGCTGATCGTTTCTTCCCCAACGTAATGCCCGACTTTGTTGCCGAAACACCAGCGAGCGTGGCCGAACAAAGACCTGACACCGACTCGTTCATGAAGCTTCTCTCCATGCCTTACCTACCTCTCTCAGAGCATTTCAAGCGCGCAGCTTTGGACCTCAAAGAAAATGTACTCCTCTCTCTATATATATTTGTATATAGATTGTGTGAATTTGGATATGATTTTTCTCAATAAAGTTTGCTCACAAGATGTTTGTGTTAATGTCTGACAGATTGCGATACAGACTTGGGGAGCTACTGGACAGCGCGTGCATGACTTCACTCTGTACGCGGGAACCCTGGGCACGGCCTTTCTTCTCTTCAGAGCTTTTCAGGTCACCAACAACACCAATGACCTGACTCTCTGTTCTCAGATTGTTAAGGCTTGTGACTCTGCTTCATTGGGTTCTAGGTAGTTCTCTCTCTCTTTTTCAAGATATGTTATTTTTGCATTCATTTAGGCATGGGGTAATTTGCACCAAGGCAGCCTAACTTTTTCATCAGTTACATGTTGAATTCAAACTTTTAATTTTTTACATTTGGGATCTTAATTCTGACAACTTTTAACAATCCACTCCAAACGATAACGGATGTCCAACAAAGTTCAGGATCCAAGTCAGCCAAAAAGAGCGGAGGAAAAATAAAAAAAAAGTTTAGGGTCTAACTTGCCAACGAATGAAAGAACGCGGGTACATTCATGAAAATCATGGGGAATTTTTGTCTATTAATTGTCACCCGTTAGCTATTCAATTACAATTGGAATGAACTTTCAAGTTTAGGGTCTTGTTGGTAAATTTGAAAGTTCGGGAGACAAGTCGCCACATACCAATACATTCAGGTGCACCATTTCAAAATAATCCTTTAGTTATGGAATTGGAATTGAATACAACATGGTTAATCATTTTGGTGAAATAGGTGGTCAAGTGAATTATATATGTGTGTGTGTGTGTGCCGACTTATAGTAGATTGGTTATGAATTTGTTGTATTGATCTCAGGGATGTGACTTTCATCTGTGGGAGGGCTAGTGTATGTGCTCTTGGGGCTGTGGCAGCAAAGTATGCAGGAGATGAACATTCTCTTAGTTACTACTTGGCAAAATTCATAGAGGTTTTTGTTAGTTTACCAATTCTCCCAAAAGCTTAAGCTGTTAGGAGGTGGGCCAACAATAGATTTATATTTCAACACTCCCCCTCACGTGCAGGCCAGACAATGGGCAAACGTGCAGATAAATATTAATTTGAAAGTCCAACACAAATTATAAGAAGCCCGAAACATATTAAAGGTCCAACATGCAATGATAATAAAGGGGGTTAAACAGTACAATTACAGGGGTTCGAACTCAGGACCTCCTGCTCCGATACCATGTTAGTTTACCAATTCTCCCAAAAGCTTAAGCTGTTAGGAAGTGGGCTAACAATAGTTTTATATTTTAACACTACTACTTGGCAAAATTCATAGAGGTTTTGGTTACATTTGTTGATAAATTTCAGCACTGACTTGTCAAATTTAATTGTTTAATCAAGAGATATTGAAAATGCAGATTAGGTTGCCAAGAAGTCTTCCCGACGAGCTGCTATATGGAAGAACTGGGTACTTGTGGGCTTGTTTGTTTTTGAACAAACATATAGGCGAGGGGACAATTCCCTCATCCGTGACGGTAATACTTGAGTTGTTCCAATTTACTATTTTGGTTTTGACTTTTTATTTTGTTGTTTGTGGTATCAAATCATATTGCCTTTGTATCATCATTAACATATCTTGTAGAGAACTGTTGTGAATGAAGTTATCAAGAATGGTCGAGCACTAGGAAGGAGAGATAAATGTCCTTTGATGTTTGAATGGTATGGAGAAAGGTATTGGGGAGCTGCTCATGGATTGGCTGGGATTATGCATGTTCTGATGGACATGGAATTGATGCCAGATGAGGTTGAAGATGTGATGGGCACTCTTAGATACATGAGTAACAATCGTTTCCCTAGCGGAAACTATCCTGCAAGTGAAAAAGATAAAAGTAGAGATGTTCTTGTGCATTGGTGTCATGGGGCGCCTGGAATTGCCTTAACACTTGTCAAAGCAGCTAGGGTAAGCCACGTTTGGAAAGTTTCCCCTAGGGTTGGCTATGAAACTACTGATAAACACTGGTTAATTGCTAACATCCAACAATAAAGTGAGTTTGTCAGGTCAGTACCTCGGGCTTTCTTTCATAAGACTCATGTAGTCAACCCCAAATAGAGCTCCACTTTTAGCAGAAAGTAACTTATTTGGAAGCAGATTGACTGATTGCTCGAAGGAGCCTACTTGTGATTTTCTTGTTCTAGTATTTGACTCTCTTTTACATAAAAATCATTTCTAATCTTATAATGAGTTCTTTACCGCTGTTATTTTAACTTTTTTTATTATTTTTAAATATTCCTTTTTAGCTTTTCTTGGAATAGGCTATTTTTAGCAATGGGTGTAAAAGACATGCCAATATGCTCTTTTTTTTTTTGGTAGAAGAGACTTACCATTATGCTTTTTGTCATTAGAAGAGACTTACCAATATGCTGTTTGTCATACTTTTGATTGATATCTCGATCATGGCTTGTTAATTCCATACAAGCATAGCTAGAAAATTACATTGAAAGTAGAATACTATCCCTAGCCGCACATGGATTACTGTTCAATTTATAGTTTTTCAACCTAGAGAAAATGAGTTCTCCTTCCAGCAATATATGTTTGGTGGGGGATATTTTATCCTGACACGGATTACAGATCAGTTTAAAGAGTTCTAACCAGAGAAACTGATTTATCCTTCATTATAAGATTAAAAATCATTATAACATATTTTATCCTGACACGGCTTTCAATATATGTTACACCTTTTTTGTGTGTTTTTTGCCTATTCTTTGCTGAATGGATGTCAAACTCAGGTTTTCAGGGATGAGGAATTTCTGAGAGCAGCTATTGAGGCATCCGAGGTAGTATGGAACCGTGGGTTGCTCAAGCGAGTTGGGATTTGCCATGGTATCAGCGGTAACGCATACGTATTCCTTTCTCTCTACCAACAGACTGGAAATGTGCGATTCCTATACAGAGCCAAAGCTTTTGCTTGTTTTCTGCTTGATAGAGCTCACAATCTTATAGCACGAGGAGAGATGCATGGAGGTGATAGTCACTACTCATTGTTTGAAGGAATTGCAGGTATGGCTTATCTCTTTGTCGACATGGTTGAACCTTCTGAAGCAAGATTTCCTGCTTATGACCTCTGAAATTCGTCATGTTGTGGAACAAAAGCCTTGTATATAAACTTATCCTAGCCACAGTTTGAGTACGTTTGTGAGTAGTTTCTTCTAATATTTTATCTAATTATGTATTGAGAACAAGATTTACAATGGTAGATTCAGGGCCTGTTTGGGAGAACATCTGGAGATGGTATTTTGATGGTTGGGTTGGAAATGTGTGTGTGGAGGGAAAACTTTTAGAAAAGTTCTGTGATATAGAAAATATTGTAAAAAATTTGAACTATATTCGGAAAAAATATGTAAAATGAATTATGTCTTGTTCGTCTCGTCATTATGAGCATTTTGATATAAAATTTATCTCATTTCGATTCGAAATGAGAAAGTATAAAAATCATCTCATTTCGATTTGAAACGAGAAAGTTATGGACTTTTAAAGTTTGAGTTTTTTGAAAATACAAGAGAGAGAAAGTTTGATGTAGAGTTAGAAATTTAAAATCCATATGGTAAACTGTCATCTAGAAATGTTGCTCCAAATGGGTAATTGAAAATGTTCTACTAGGTTACCTGAAGAACAAAGCCTATGGAATCAAATCAGTACCCGAAGAAAAAAAAATCAGTTTTTCTTCAAATTCTTGTCACGTGATAGAGGGATGGGAAAAGTGGATGGCATTTTTAGCAAATTCCATATATAGAGAACATTTTATTCATACTTCAGTTTCACATATATAGAGTACATTTTTCTTCAAATTCTTGTCACGTGATAGAGGAATAGAAAAATTGGATAGCATTTTTAGAAAATTCCATATATAGAGTACATTTTATTCAAACTTCAGTTTCACACAAAGCACTCTTGTACGACACAGGCCTATGGCCATAAAAAAGTATATTCTCAGATACTATGTTTGTCAAGGAAAGTGATGATGAGTGGATTAACCTGCTCTGGAAGTTGCTCATGCACAAAATGACATCCTTCTGCAAGGAATGTAATGTCCAAATCGGGCACAAAATTCTTCACTGCCCCTGTTCTTATGTAGTCTTCCGTTCCCAGAAACTTCCAAACATAGTCCTTCTCACCCATGATTAGCAAGGCCGGAGCTGTGACTTTCGGATTAACTATACCAGTATCCACTGTCAAAGTCCTGCCAAGAATGGAACAATCAACAGTATTGGTGTCAGTTTTTCTTAAAGACATCGACTAATGTGGTGTCGCTTTTGTACAATTTTACCTGTAGGGAACCTGCAATGCAAAGCGGAATCCAGACTTCTCATACAAGGAAGCGTAGACGGAGAGATCTTCCTCGGAGAACCAAGGTGGTAGGGGAGTAGATGGATCAAACAAGTCCATGATTTCTTGATCAACTCTGGCTATAGGAATCTCACTTTTCGAGAAGAGAGTATAGATGTTTCTCACAACCGTCTTTACATCAAAGCGGCCAAAGTCTGCTTCTGCTCGCCCTGGCTCCCGCTCACATATTAGGTTGAAACTTTAGTAACTAAAGAGAACTAAGCAATTTGGGAATAGGTGAAACGAAAGGCAGAGAACAGAAGTATTTTCAATACCTGCCACCTTGTGACATAGAAGCCCTCAGGAAGGAGATGGCTTTGGACTGCATTGGGACCTGGTAGAAAGAAAGGAGCACCTAGTGTTACGACTCCCAACACCCTTTCTGGGTGAATGGCTGATACAAGGTAAGCCGGTACGGCTCCGAAATCCTTTCCAACAAGAAAAGCCTGTTGAACACAGTCAAACGAATCTGATTTATAAACGGTATTAAGTTTGCATACTTCTCCACCCTTTGCCTTGGGATTGACTAGTTAGTTCTATTTCTCGATAGAGGACAATGGAATTTTAATTTCGTTCAGATCTATGATTACAAGACCATATTGAGGTGACTACTCGAGGTCAAGTACTCTAAATTCCTAACGCGTGTAATTAGGATCTAATCTTGTGGCAACAGCATTCATGAAATGGAAAATTGCTTATAGAATATGACCTTGTTGATGCCCAAAGAATCCAAAAGGCCGACGACTTCGTCGACGAGGTCTTTGAAGTTCGCTTTCTCTGGCTCGGCAGGCTGCTCGGAAAGTCCATAGCCCCTGAAATCAAACGCTATGGCACGGTAGCCATTGTTGGCCACGGCAACCATTTGGTGCCTCCATGTGTACCATATTTCTGGGAATCCATGTAAGAACACCACCACCTTTGGACCTGCACTTCTTAATTGGATCAACTTTTGTGTAGTATGAAATTACAATACACAAGGAAACAAGAGATTAAATAAGAAAACTTGATGATTAAAACAGGCTTTTAGAAGTACCACTTCCGATTTCGGCGACATGAAGCTTTAGCCCTCTTACTTCCACATGTTTGTGCTGGATATTTTCCATGATTTTTCTGTTTTCTACTCTGTGTGCCAAAGGTAAGAAAGAGACTAGGAGTAGAGAAAAGGATCGTTGACTGCTAATAAAAATATCTATTAGACTCCAAGCTGCCACTTAAAAAGAATACAAGAAAGTACTATACGAAAATCAGTAATCGATGGTGAGAGCAGAAATAGCTTATCTGTATACTTGACTTTATCCTAACGTGTATAATTTAAAGTATACCAATCCCAATTAAAAAAATAATAATAAATAAATAAATAATAATAATTTCTCGGTGATTTAAGTATAGGTTTTAATAATGTTTTGTCAGCATTAGTGAAAAACAAGATAATGCAATCTTGTAATTTAATAATAATCGCCATGTTTCCACTCCACCTGCTAGCAAATTCACGTGCAACATTAAAAATATAAATATACATATACATATATATATGTGATGACCTAGAAATTCATTAACTTGATTTACGAATTATTATTATAGATTTTTTCTATCAATACACTTCTAATGAATTATTTTGATAAATACTAAATTTCAAGATCATGAATGATGGTATATGTATCATCAATGTGATGATATCGATGATTTAACAATATCAAGTTTCTCTATTTAAAAAGAATATATATATATATATATATAATGTTATTCCAATTTTCTTTTTCAACTGAGATTTTGTGAAAATATTATGTGTGAAAATTCATTATATAAATATAAGGAATTAATAATTATAATTTTGTGATTTGAAGAAATGAATTTTATATCATGTCAAGATTTATCTATTAAATTAAATTTAATAATCCTACTATTATCTTAAAAAAAAAAAAAACTTTAGAGGAAGTGCTCGTGCACCCCCCCCCCCCCCCCCCCTCCCCTCTATCCAGTGGGTAATTACCCACTGGGTAAGCCCACTGCAAGAAAAAAAAAAAAAAAAAGAAAAAAGGTTAAGGGAAGGGGTCTGCCATGCATGCTGCAAGTAAACTGGCATAGAAATTTTTTTTTTTTTTTAAATTTCTTTCTTCAGAAAATAGGTTGAACACGAGGGGGGATTTTTGAGAATCCAAAATCCAACCCCCAAACAAGCAAAACAAAGATGACAAGATAAGAAAGAAAAGTTGATTACAATATAAGATGATGGACTACTTGAATGACTACTCACTAAAACCACTTAGAAATACATGAAAAACCACCAACACAACCTCCCAACCTATCCTCTTCAGCTGAGCACGTTTTTGCAGTAATTTAAAATCCAAAATTTTCAATTTTTAACCCACAATAAGGTTTGGTTATAAAATGTTTCTAAGGTAAACCAAAAACCACTTTTTTCTCTTTCATTAAGACCATACTAACAAAGAAAAGTTTCCTCTCTTTCTCCTTTCATTGTGGACGAAATTTGTAGCTAGAAGAAACCAAAATTATTCTTCATCTCCTTTCATCCACTCCCAAGATCATTTTTAGCAAGAAAGAATAGCCATTCCAAGTGTTTTCTAAGGTTAAAACTTATACTTTCCACTTGTGTTCTAGAAAGAAGAATGATGCTTTAAAAATGTTTTTTTTAAGTGATATTTTATCTCCATTCTAGCCCCTACCTCAAGAATCCAAAAGTGGTTCAAAGCCTTCAAAAGGAGCCAAGAACCCACTTCTTTTCGAAGAGGTAAATGATTTGTAAACTAGTGGTTTACCAAGTTCTTAATAACTTTTCGTTCAAAATGTATTCTTACAAATAGGAAAATCTTGGCATGGTAAATAGTTAAAATGTGGTTTTGCTACCTAGTGAGATGATATATGTGCTGGTCATGATTTAAGGTGGCTAGAAAACATGATTTGTGTATGGAATATGATGAAAAGTGTGTTTATGTGATTTTATGGTTATATGACATGAATGAGTATTGATGTATGAGAATAAGAGATTATGGCATGTTGATTTGTTATGTCCTCTGTTTAATGGAAACATGAATGATGAGGAAAATATTTTGACATCACAAATAGGCTAGATTAAGAATTTATGACCATAAAATACCAAAAATAATATTTTTGGCATAAATGTTAATAAATTGGAAAATGGTATTTTGAGTGGGATTTTCATAATCATGTAGAAGGACAGAATATTAATCTTGACATAAGCCATAAGAAGAGCTCGAGTTCGATCAGAAATAAAAATGTCAAAAATAACGATTTTGCCCTCAAGGGGTAAAATCGTAATTTCACCAGCCTAAAGACTTTAATTGAATCTGAAACTTTTCAGTCTTAACTATCGACTTAAAATAGGCATTGTGTCAAATTTTGGTGATAAATGGATAAGAAATTACCAAAATGCCTTTTTTGGGGTCAAAACGTAAATATAGAAAAATTTATGGTCAAAAATATAAATATTAAAAACTTGTTAAAAATGAGTCCTGATTCTGTGAGAACACTTTATAAGAACATTAAGTATAAAAAAACCTAAACCAAAGGATATTGGGAACTAATTGGGGCTAAATAAGGACTAAAATGCAAAAATAAATAAATAACGGGTCAAATTATAAAATCTGCTTAGACTATAATTTGACAGAATCTTTGTCACTCTTAAAGCAATATATTAAGCTAAATAAATATAAGAAATAATATGGTTTATGTTATAGTCAAATGTACGACCTTAAATGACACATAAGGGCTTAAATGTAATACTTTTATTTGATTGTGTTTAGAAATGTAATAAGTTATGAAAGCCATTATGAGAGCTTATGAGCACTGTAAACATTATTCTAAGGCCGGGACAAACTTTTAAAAGCCATTCAATAAGTCTAGATTAAAAAGATATGTCTAATGGCAAAATTTTAATTTTGTTAAACTATGGGGCAAAATGGTAATTTGATGGGGATAACGTTTTGGACTGTAGGTAGAGGTTTTCTTGACCTATAAAATTGTAAGAGAGATTACTAAATGCTAAGGTCAAAAGATTTAATAAGTTTAAGCTTAAAAATGCTTGAATAACCGAAATATGGACAAATTGGTAAATTAGACCCGAAGGCTCGATGACGAAAAATGAGCCAGCCACTAGGCTTGCTGCGATGCCATGTAATTTTTGACCAAAACTTAATAAAGACAACAAAGTGTAATGGGGTCTTAACGGGTCCAAAACAATAATAAAGCCAAAGTAATATTTGAAAATAATTTAAGCTAATTACAAGTAAATGGGTTGTAATAGACCTAATAAACCCACAACCCATAAAGATGACCCAATATGATGTTGGAAGACCATGGTTATCCATGGTCACCTAATGGACCCAATTATGAATAAAGGGGAATTAAGTAAAATAATGGATAAGAAATTAAATGTTAAATAATTAACTCACAAATGGATTAATAATTAATTAATTTAATATTTAAAATTAATTAATTATTAATTAAGAAATTAATTTATGATAATTATGTAATTAATAATTAAGGATGTTAATAAAAATGAGATGTATAAGAGCAGAATATATAAGAGCAGAATCAAATGAGCTCTATATCTATATATATTGAAATGTGCTGTATATATAATTTTGCTAGAAAGCCTAGTGCAATTTTTTAATTCACGAAAAATGCTTTAAAATGCTTCAAAGGAGGATAAGGGAGAATTACTAAATAATACATGCTAATATGCTATTGGGATTGGTAGGTGATTTATCAAAAATGATGTTTTGCACCCTATATTTTCAGGAATGTTGCATCCATTCCCAATGTTTTACGAATCTTATTATAAGTTTCACTTCTCACTTATTTGGGTAAAAGCAAAAGAGTAAAAGACAAATCTAACCTTCACTAAAATACCATCCTTTAAGTTCCAAATATAAAAGACTAACGATGCTAGAGATGATTACTGTCTGCTTGGTATAATTCAAAGAGATTTTAAATTCCATTTATAAAGTACATTTCATTCAAACTTCAATTTCACACAAAGCAGTCTCGTTACAGCAAACTTTATTATGATTAATTTGGTTCTGTAAACCATAAGAAAAGTATCATCCTCGGATACTATATGTTTGGCAAGGAAAGTGATTATGAGATGATTAATCTGCTCCGGAAATTGCTCGTGCACAAAATGACTTCCTTCTGCGAGGAACGTAACGTCCAAATCGGGCACAAAATTCTTCACTGCCCCTGTTCTTATGTAGTCTTCCATTCCCGGAAACTTCAAAACATAGTCCTTCTCACCCATGATTAGCAAGGCCGGAGCTGTGACTTTCGGATTAACTATGCCAATATCCACTGTCAAAGTCCTGCCACGAATGGAACAAGCGACAATAATGGTGTCAGTTTTTCTTAAAGACGTCGACTAATGCGGTGTCGCTATTGTACAATTTTACCTGTAGGGAACCTGCAATGCAAAGCGGAATCCAGACTTCTCATACAAGGAAGCGTAGACGGAGAGATCTTCCTCGGAGAACCAAGGTGGTAGGGGAGTAGATGGATCAAACAAGTCCATGATTTCTTGATCATCTCCGGCTATAGGAATCTCACTTTTATAGAAGAGGGTATAGATGTTTCTTACGACCGTCTTTACATCAAAGCGGCCGAAGTGTGCTTCTGCTCGCCCTGGCTCCTGCTCACATATTAGGTTGAAACTTTAGTAACTAAAAAGAACTGAGCAATTTGGGAATAGGTGAAACGAAAGGTAGAGAACAAAAGTATTTTCAATACCTGCCACCTAGTGATGTAGAAGCCCTCAGGAAGGAGATGGCTTTGGACTGCATTGGAACCTGGTAGAATGAAAGGAACGCCTAGTGTTACGACCCCCGACACCCTTTCTGGGTGAACGGCTGATACATGGTAAGCCGGTATGGCTCCGAAATCCTTTCCAACAAGAAAAGCCTGTTGAACACAGTCAAACGAATCTGATTTATAAACGGTATTAAGTTTGGATACTTCTCGACCCTTTGCCTTAGGATTGATTAGTTAGTTCTATTTCTCGATAGAGGACAATGGAATTTTAATTTCGTTCAGATCTATGATTACAAGACCATATTGAGGTGACTACTCGAGGTCAAGTACTCTAAATTCCTAACGCGTGAAATTAGGATCTAAATTCCTAACGAGGTCAAGTCACTCTCTATCCCGGCTCCTTTCAAGATCTCAGGGCTGTAATATACAGTTGCATCTATCCCTGTTACATCTATCCCTGTTTTCATTCTTTTTTTTTCCCTAACTAGCTGTATGGCAAAGCAAAGAAAGATAAAGTAAAAATTAAATTCAAATGGTCACTATATGATGATACATCAAGTAGGGAATGATAACGAAAAGAGTCATTGATTTTTAAAAAATAATAATAATGGTATAAATTTCATTTCAAATTTATTTTAAAATTTAGCTTCAAAATTGAGTTGTAAGAAAATTTAACTCAAATTTTTAAACATTGAAGCTAGATGAAAATGATCACTGATGTTTTGTTTGGATTATCTTGTGCAAGTCAAGCGTAAAAAAACTGGTCAAATTGTAAACGAATGTAAGTCAAAAAAAAAAAAAAAAAAAAAAAAAAAAAAAAAAAACTGAAAGTATGAAAAAATATAAGCTTTAGGGGTTAAATTATCAAACTTTAAAAGTTCAGTGCAACTATATTTAAAAAAAAAAAAAAAAAAAAAAGCAGCTTTCAAGTTACAATCTTCCAAAAGTAGGCCACGTCGATGAATCCAAGTCAAACTCTGAAACATTAAACCTTAATCTTCTGTCCTTTTTCTGTTTTCACAATCGAGCCAGCCCCACAAGCTCTGCACGTTCGGTTGGAGACAAGAAAAGAAAAGAAAACGCAGAAATGGCTGATCGTTTCTTCCCCAACGTAATGCCCGACTTTGTTGCCGAAACACCAGCAAGCGTGGCCGAACAAAGACCTGACACCGACTCGCTCATGAAGCTTCTCTCCATGCCTTACCTACCTCTCTCTGAGCATTTCAAGCGCGCAGCTTTGGACCTCAAAGAAAATGTACTCCTCTCTCTCTCTCTCTATATGTATATATATTGTATGAATATGGATATGGTTTTTCTCAATAAAGTTTGCTCACAAGGTGTTTGTGTTAATGTCTGACAGATTGCGATACAGACTTGGGGAGCTACTGGACAGCGCGTGCATGACTTCACTCTGTACGCGGGAACTCTGGGCACGGCCTTTCTTCTCTTCAGAGCTTTTCAGGTCACCAACAACAGCAATGACCTGACTCTCTGTTCTCAGATTGTTAAGGCTTGTGACTCTGCTTCATTGGGTTCTAGGTAGTTCTCTCTCTCTTTTTCAAGATATGTTATTTTTGCATTCATTTAGGCATGGGGTAATTTGCACCAAGGCAGCCTAACTTTTTCATTAGTTACATGTTGAATTCAAACTTTTAATATTTTACATTTGGGATCTTAATTCTGACAACTTTTAACAATCCACTCCAAACGATAACGGATGTCCAATATTACAAAGTTCAGGATCCAAGTCAGCCAAAAAGAGGGGAGGAAAAATAAAATAAAAAAGTTTAGGGTCTAACTTGCCAACGAATGAAAAAACGTGGGTACATTCATGAAAATCATGGGGAATTTTTGTCTATTAATTGTCCCCCGTTAGCTATTCAATTACAATTGGAATGAACTTTCAAGTTTAGGGTCTTGTTGGTAAATTTGAAAGTTCGGGAGACAAGTCGCCACATACCAATACATTCGGGTGCACCATTGCAAAATAATCCTTTAGTTATGGAATTGGACTTGAATACAACATGGTTAATCATTTTGGTGAAATAGGTGGTCAAGTGAATTATATATATGTGAGTGTGTGTGTGTGTGTGTGTGTGTGTGTGTGCCGACTTATAGTAGATTGGTTATGAATTTGTTGTATTGATCTCAGGGATGTGACTTTCATCTGTGGGAGGGCTAGTGTTTGTGCTCTTGGGGCTGTGGCAGCAAAGTATGCAGGAGATGAACGTTCTCTTAGTTACTACTTGGCAAAATTCATAGAGGTTTTGGTTACATTTGTTGATAAATTTCAGCACTGACTTGTCAAATTTAATTGTTTAATCAAGAGATACTGAAAATGCAGATTAGGTTGCCAAGAAGTCTTTCCGACGAGCTGCTATATGGAAGAGCTGGGTACTTGTGGGCTTGTTTGTTTTTGAACAAACATATAGGCGAGGGGACAATTCCCTCTTCCGTGATGGTAATACTTGGGTTGTTCCAATTTAAAATTTTGGTTTTGACTTTTTATTTTGTTGTTTGTGGTATCAAATCATATTGCCTTTGTATCATCATTAACATATCTTGTAGAGAACTGTTGTGAATGAAGTTATCAAGAATGGTCGAGCACTAGGAAGGAGAGATAAATGTCCTTTGATGTTTGAATGGTATGGAGAAAGGTATTGGGGAGCTGCTCATGGATTGGCTGGGATTATGCATGTTCTGATGGACATGGAATTGATGCCAGATGAGGTTGAAGATGTGAAGGGCACTCTTAGATACATGAGTAACAATCGTTTCCCTAGCGGAAACTATCCTGCAAGTGAAAAAGATAAAAGTAGAGATGTTCTTGTGCATTGGTGTCATGGGGCGCCTGGAATTGCCTTAACACTTGTCAAAGCAGCTAGGGTAAGCCACGTTTGGAAAATTTCCCCTAGGGTTGGCTATGAAACTACTGATAAACACTGGTTAATTGCTAACATCCAACAATAAAGTGAGTTTGTTAGGTCAGTACGTCGGGCTCTCTTTCATAAGACTCATGTAGTCAACCCCAAAAAGAGCTCCACTTTTAGCAGAAAGTAACTTATTTGGAAGCAGATTGACTGATTGCTCGAAGGAGCCTACTTGTGATTTTCTTGTTCTAGTATATGACTCTCTTTTACATAAAAATCATTTCTAATCTTATAATGAGTTCTTTACCGCTGTTATTTTAACTTTTTTTTTTTTTAAATATTCCTTTTTAGCTTTTCTTGGAATAGGCTATTTTTAGCAATGGGTGTAAAAGACTTGCCAATATGCTCTTTTTTTTTTTTTTTTGGGTAGAAGAGACTTACAATTATGCTGTTTGTCATTAGAAGAGACTTACCAATATGCTGTTTGTCATACTTTTGATTGATATCTCGATCATGGCTTGTTAATTCCATAGAAGCATAACTAGAAAATTACATTGAAAGTAGAATACTATCCCCAGCCGCACATGGATTACTGTTCAATTTATAGTTTTTCAACCTAGAGAAAATGAGTTCTCCTTCCAGCAATATATGTTTGGTGGGGGATATTTTATCCTGACACGGATTACAGATCAGTTTAAAGAGTTCTAACCGGAGAAACTGATTTATCCTTTCATTATAAGATTAAAAATCATCATAACATATTTTATCCTGACACGGCTTTCAATATATGTTACACCTTTTTTGTGTGTTTTTTGCCTATTCTTTACTGAATGGATATCAAACTCAGGTTTTCAGGGATGAGGAATTTCTGAGAGCAGCTATTGTGGCATCCGAGGTAGTATGGAACCGTGGGTTGCTCAAGCGAGTTGGGATTTGCCATGGTATCAGCGGTAACGCATACATATTCCTTTCTCTCTACCAACAGACTGGAAATGTGCGATTCCTATACAGAGCCAAAGCTTTTGCTTGTTTTCTGCTTGATAGAGCTCACAATCTTATAGCACGAGGAGAGATGCATGGAGGTGATAGTCACTACTCATTGTTTGAAGGAATTGGAGGTATGGCTTATCTCTTTCTCGACATGGTTGAACCTTCTAAAGCAAGATTTCCTGCTTATGACCTCTGAAATTCGTCATGTTGTGGAACAAAAGCCTTGTATATAATCTTATCCTAGTCACAGTTTGAGTACGTTTGTGAGTAGTTTCTTCAAATATTTTATCTAATTATGTATTGAGAACAAGATGTACAATGGAAGATACAGGGCCTATTTGGGGGCACATCTGGAGATAGTATTTTAAAGGTTGGGTTGGAAATGTGTGTGTTGGGGGGGGGGGAACTTTTAGAAAAGTTCTATAATATAGAAAATAATGTAAAAAATTTAAACTGTGTTCGGAAAAAAATATGTAAAATGAATTATGTCTTGTTCGTCTCATCATTATGAGCATTTTGATATAAATATCATCTCATTTCGATTTGAAATAAGAAAGTATAAAAATCATCTCATTTCGATTTGAAACGAAAAAATTATGGACTTTTAAAGTTTGAGTTTTTTGAAAATGGAAGAGAGAGAAAGTTTGATGTAGAGTTAGGAATTTAAAATCTAGTTGTTAAAATGTTATCTGGAGATGTTGCTCCAAACGGGCAATTGAAAATGTTCTACTAGGTTACCCGAAGAACAAAGCCCATGGAATCAAATCAGTCCCCGAAAAAAATAAAATAAAATAAAATCAGTTTTTCTTCAAATTCTTGTCACATGATAGAGGGATAGGAAAATTGGATAGCATTTTTAGCAAATTCCATATATAGAGAACATTTTATTCAAACTTCAGTTTCACATATATAGAGTACATTTTTCTTCAAATTCTTGTCACGTGATAGAGGAATAGAAAAATTGGATAGCATTTTTAGCAAATTCCATATATAGAGTACATTTTATTCAAACTTCAGTTTCACACAAAGCACTCTCGTACGACACAGGCTTATGGCCATAAAAATGTCTCATTCTCAGATACTATGTTTGTCAAGGAAAGTGATGATGAGTGGATTAACCTGCTCTGGAAGTTGTTCATGCACAAAATGGCATCCTTCTGCAAGGAATGTAATGTCCAAATCGGGCACAAAATTCTTCACTGCCCCGGTTCTTATGTAGTCTTCCATTCCCAGAAACTTCAAAACATAGTCCTTCTCACCCATGATTAGCAAGGCCGGAGCTGTGACTTTCGGATTAACTATACCAATATCCACTGTCAAAGTCCTGCCATGAATGGAACAATCAACAGTATTGGTGTCAGTTTTTCTTAAAGACATCAACTAATGTGGTGTCGCTATTGTACAATTTTACCTGTAGGGAACCTGCAATGCAAAGCGGAATCCAGACTTCTCATACAAGGAAGCATAGATGGAGAGATCTTCCTCGGAGAACCAAGGTGGTAGGGGAGTAGATGGATCAAACAAGTCCATGATTTCTTGATCATCTCTGGCTATAGGAATCTCACTTTTCGAGAAGAGAGTATAGATGTTTCTCACGACCATCTTTACATCAAAGCGGCCAAAGTCTGCTTCTGCTCGCCCTGGCTCCTGCTCACATATTAGGTTGAAACTTTAGTAACTAAAGAGAACTGAGCAATTTGGGAATAGGTGATGAAACGAAAGGTGGAGAACAGAAGTATTTTCAATACCTGCCACCTTGTGACGTAGAAGCCCTCAGGAAGGAGATGGCTTTGGATTGCATTGGGACCTGGTAGAATGAAAGGAGCACCTAGTGTTACGACTCCCGATACCCTTTCTGGGTGAACGGCTGATACAAGGTAAGCCGGTATAGCTCCGAAATCCTTTCCAACAAGAAAAGCCTGTTGAACACAGTCAAACGAATCTGATTTATAAACGGTATTAAGTTTGCATACTTCTCGACCCTTTGCCTTAGGATTAGTTACTTCTATTTCTCGATAGGGAACAATGGAATTTTTATTTCGTTCAGATCTATGATTACAAGACCATATTGAGGTGACTACTCGAGGTCAAGTACTCTAAATTCCTAACGCGTGTAATTAGGATCTAATCCTGTGACGACAGCATTCATGAAATGGAAAATAGCTTATAGAATATGACCTGGTTGATGCCCAAAGAATCCAAAAGGCCAACAACATCGTCGACGAGGTCTTTGAAGTTCGCTTTCTCTGGCTCAGCAGGCTGCTCAGAAAGTCCATAGCCCCTGAAATCGAATGCTATGGCGCGGTAGCCATTGTTGGCCACGGCAACCATTTGGTGCCTCCATGTTTACCATATTTCTGGGAATCCATGTAAGAACACCACCACCTTTGGACCTGCACTTCTTAATTGGATCAACTTTTGTGTAGTATGAAATTACAATACACAAGGAAACAAGAGATTGAATAAGAAAACTTGATGATTAAAACAGGCTTTTAGAAGTACCACTTCCGATTTCGGCGAC
The DNA here is from genome assembly GCA_008635985.1 of Ficus erecta. Taxonomy (NCBI): domain Eukaryota; kingdom Viridiplantae; phylum Streptophyta; class Magnoliopsida; order Rosales; family Moraceae; genus Ficus; species Ficus erecta. The sequence goes on along the minus strand of BKCH01001282.1, from coordinate 24,924 downwards.
ATGAAGCTTTAGCCCTCTTACTTCCACATGTTTGTGCTGGATATTTTCCATGATTTTTCTGTTTCCGACTCTGTGTGCTAAAGGTAAGAAAGAGACTAGGAGAAGATAAAAGGATCGTTGACTGCCAATAAAAATGTCTATTAGACTCCAAGATGCCACTTCAAAAGAATACAAGACGGTACTATATTGAAATCAGTAATCGGTAGTGGTAGCAGAGATAGGTTATCTGTGCACTTAATTTTATCATATTTATCATAGTTTAAAGTCCTTCACTCTCAAAAAAAAGAAAAAAAAATGTCGGTTATTTAAGTATGGGCTATAATAATGTCTTTGTCAGCATTAGTGAAAAACAAGATAATGTAATCTTGTAATTTAATAATAATCGCGATGTTTCCACGTCACCTGCTACCAAATTCACGTGCAACATTTAAAATATATATTTAAAAAAAAAAAAAAGCAGAATCAAATGAGCTATATATATATATTGAAAGGTGTTGTATATATAATTTAATAATATATATTAAAAGAGACTGTGATAGAGTATCTCCCAGAGTAACTATCAGTAGAGTTCTTTTTTGAACCGTTAAATTTAATCAAACGGTTGATATATTATTGATATACCATACTTACCATACATCTTATCTCATAAAAACTTTCCCACCCTTATCTTTCTCTCTCTTCTCCTCTCTCTCTTCCCGGCCTGCGGCCCCCGTCCACCCTCGGACCCCCCCCCCCGGCACCCCCGACGCGACCGACTCCCCCCGCCGAGAGAAGAGAGAGGGGGGGTGGGGGGGTCCCCGTCGGGGGTAGGGTGGGGTGGGGTGGGGTGGGGGGGGCGTCGGGGGGCCGGGGGCAGGGAGAGAGGAGAAGAGAGAAAGAGGGGAAGAGAGAGAGGAGAAGATAGAGAGGGGAAGAAAGAGAGAGGGGGCCGAGGGGGGGGAAGGGTTGCCGGGGATGGGGTGGGGGAGCTGGGTGTGTGATCGTAGGCGACGGGGGGTCGCCGGCGACGGAGAAGATAAGGGTGGGAAAGTTTATATGAAGTAAAGTGTATGGTAAATATGATACACCAACAATATGTTAACTGTTCGATTAAATCTAACAGTTCAAAAAAAAGCTCTACCGGTAGTTATTCTGGCCTCTCCCTATAATTTTTCCAGAAAGCCTAGTGCAATTTTTTAATTCTTGGAAAATGCTTTAAAATGCGTCAAAGTAGGATATTTGAGAATCGCTATCAATAATGCATGCTAACATGCTATTGGGATTTGTAGGTGATTTATCAAAAATGATGTTTTGCACCCTATATTTTCAGGAATGTTGCACCTATCCCCAGCGTTTTACAAATCTTATTATAAGATTCACTTATCACTTATTTGGGTAAAAGCAAAAGAATAAAAGACAAGTCTAACCTTCATTAAAATACCATCCTTTAAATTCCAAATAGAAAACACTAACGATGCTAGAGATGATTACTGTCTGCTTGGCATAATTCAAAGAGATTTTAAATTCCATTTATAAAGTACATTTAATTCAAACTTCAATTTCACACAAGGCAGTCTCGTTACAACAAACTTTATTATGATTAATTTGGTTCTGCAAACCATAAGAAAAGTATCATCCTCAGTTACTATATATGTTTGGCAAGGAAAGTGATTATAAGGTGATTAATCTGCTCTGGAAATTGCTCGTGCACAAAATGACTTCCTTCTGCGAGGAACGTAACGTCCAAATCGGGCACAAAATTCTTCACTGCCCCTGTTCTTATGTAGTCTTCCGTTCCCAGAAACTTCCAAACATAGTCCTTCTCACCCATGATTAGCAAGGCCGGAGCTGTGACTTTCGGATTAACTATACCAGTATCCACTGTCAAAGTCCTGCCAAGAATGGAACAATCAACAGTATTGGTGTCAGTTTTTCTTAAAGACATCGACTAATGTGGTGTCGCTATTGTACAATTTTACCTGTAGGGAACCTGCAATGCAAAGCGGAATCCAGACTTCTCATACAAGGAAGCGTAGACGGAGAGATCTTCCTCGGAGAACCAAGGTGGTAGGGGAGTAGATGGATCAAACAAGTCCATGATTTCTTGATCAACTCTGGCTATAGGAATCTCACTTTTCGAGAAGAGAGTATAGATGTTTCTCACAACCGTCTTTACATCAAAGCGGCCAAAGTCTGCTTCTGCTCGCCCTGGCTCCCGCTCACATATTAGGTTGAAACTTTAGTAACTAAAGAGAACTAAGCAATTTGGGAATAGGTGAAACGAAAGGCAGAGAACAGAAGTATTTTCAATACCTGCCACCTTGTGACATAGAAGCCCTCAGGAAGGAGATGGCTTTGGACTGCATTGGGACCTGGTAGAAAGAAAGGAGCACCTAGTGTTACGACTCCCAACACCCTTTCTGGGTGAATGGCTGATACAAGGTAAGCCGGTACGGCTCCGAAATCCTTTCCAACAAGAAAAGCCTGTTGAACACAGTCAAACGAATCTGATTTATAAACGGTATTAAGTTTGCATACTTCTCCACCCTTTGCCTTGGGATTGACTAGTTAGTTCTATTTCTCGATAGAGGACAATGGAATTTTAATTTCGTTCAGATCTATGATTACAAGACCATATTGAGGTGACTACTCGAGGTCAAGTACTCTAAATTCCTAACGCGTGTAATTAGGATCTAATCTTGTGACAACAGCATTCATGAAATGGAAAATAGCTTATAGAATATGACCTTGTTGATGTGCAAAGAATCCAAAAGGCCAACGACATCGTCGATGAGGTCCTTGAAGTTCGCTTTCTCTGGCTCAGCAGGCTGATCGGAAAGTCCATAGCCCCTGAAATCGAATGCTATGGCGCGGTAGCCATTGTTGGCCACGGCAACCATTTGGTGCCTCCATGTGTACCATATTTCTGGGAATCCATGTAAGAACACCACCACCTTTGGACCTGCACTTCTTAATTGGATCAACTTTTGTGTAGTATGAAATTACAATACACAAGGAAACAAGAGATTGAATAAGAAAACTTGATGATTAAAACAGGCTTTTAGAAGTACCACTTCCGATTTCGGCGACATGAAGCTTTAGCCCTCTTACTTCCACATGTTTGTGCTGGATATTTTCCATGATTTTTCTGTTTCCTACTCTGTGTGCCAAAGGTAAGAAAGAGACTAGGAGAAGAGAAAAGGATCGTTGACTGCTAATTAAAATATCTATTAGACTCCAAGATGCCACTTAAAAAGAATACAAGAAAGTACTATACTGAAATCAGTAATCGAGTGACAGCGGAAATAGCTTACCTGTATACTTGAATTTATCCTAACGTGTATAATTTAAAGTATCCCAATCCCAATTTAAAAAAATAAAAAAATAAAGAATAATAATAATTTGTCGGTGATTTAAGTATAGGTTTTAATAATGTATTTGTCAGCATTAGTGAAAAACAAGATAATGCAATCTTGTAATTTAATAATAATCGCGATGTTTCCACTCCACCTGCTCGCAAATTCACGTGCAACATTAAAAAATATATATTCGTATATATATATATATATATAAAAGTGCATAAGAATTGTACTCCTCATCTTCGGTAATAAAAAACGCACCTGGTTTTTTTTTTTCATGGAAAACTTTTTTTTTTTTTTTCCTTTTTGCTTTTTCATGGAAAACCTTTATCTTTATTTTTTTATTTTTTTTCCTTTATGTGTTTTTTTTTCTTTTTAAAAAACTTTTGGTGTTTTTGTTTTCTTTTTATTTTATTTTTTTCTTTTCAAGTTTTTTTTTTCTTCCAACCTTCTTCTATTTTACATTATCATCATCATCAGTATTATTATTATTATTATTATTATTATTATTATTATTATAGCTGTTGTTGTTATTAATTTTTTAAATTTTTACTTGTCTTTTCTTAAATTTATGCTTATAAATTTTCAATAGAACATTGTTTTTCCATTTTTTTCTTTAATTTCTTTATTGAAAACTCAATATTTTATCACTTTCTCTCTTAAATATTCTTTTCTATTCACTATCTCAACTTTTTCACTCAAAATTCTAATTTTCTTAACTATAATCAAACCAAATTGTGATAAGTTTTCTTTTCTTCGTTACATGATCAAACTTGTTTTTTTTTTTTTTTAAAGAGTTTTCACGATGGATTAAAGGAGGTTCTCAACTTTCTACTTTATTACTTTGGATAATATTTATGTGATTATTTTCCTTTTTTTGGCATGAAAAATTAATTTCCAGTTCATTATATTTTCTGAACATTTAACAGAATAATAAATTTGGTTGTAAAATATGCACTTTATTAGTGCGTTTTTGTTTTTTTGGGAAAACTGTTTAGTGTTGCTGTTGTTGGTTTTTTTGTTTTTTTTTTTTTATGAAACTATTTGGTTTTTCATGTCATTTTTCCATATTTTGTTCTTCTGTCGTCAACTTTTTCTTATACCCTTTCTACTTTGTTTTACTCATATTTCATCATTTTTCTTGAATTTCTGGTTTGTCTTTTTTCAAAAAAAAAAATTTATACTTCTTCCTGCAACTTTTTTATTTTCTTTCTTTCTTTATTTTTTCTCCCTATTAGAAGCTTAACATCCCAAATTTTCTCTTTTAAAGTCTGTATTATATCAACTTTCTCATTGGTAACTCTAATATCCTTTATTGATTGTGGTCAGTATTAAAAAACATATTATGAGATTACTGTTGTTTTAAATAATCATTTGCAACAGAATGATATAAAATTTTGATTTTAGATAACATAATGTATACTGTAAATATTGTGAAAGAATAAAATAATCAATATTATTATGTGTTTTATGTAATTAATATTAAGTCATCATGATTTTATGATGAAATGTAATTTTTGAATTTAGATAATTATTATTGTATTTTGTTTTTGAATTAATTTTTTATTTATTTATTTTTCATAACGTTGTTTATATTACACATTATAAAAACTACAATTACAGTTTTATACGTGCAGTGCACGTATTTGATAACTGGTATATATAAAAGAGCAGAATCAAATGAGCTATATATATATATATATATATATATTGAAAGGTGCTGTATATATAATTTTGCTAGAAAGCCTAGTGCAATTTTTTAATTCACGGAAAATGCTTTAAAATGCTTCAAAGGAGGATATGGGAGAATCACTAAATAATACATGCTAATATGCTATTGGGATTGGTAGGTGACTTATCAAAAATGATGTTTTGCACCCTATATTTTCAGGAATGTTGCATCCATCCCCAATGTTTTACAAATCTTATTATAAGTTTCACTTCTCACTTATTTGGGTAAAAGCAAAAGAATAAAAGACAAGTCTAACCTTCACAAAAATACCATCCTTTAAATTCCAAACATAAAATCCTAACGATGCTAGAGATGATTACTGTCTGCTTGGCATAATTCATATAGAGTTTAAATTCCATTTATAAAGTACATTTCATTCAAACTTCAATTTCATTCAAGGCAGTCTCGTTACAACAAACTTTATCATGATTAAATTTGGTTCTGCAAACCATAAGAAAAGTATCATCCTCAGATACTATATATGTTTGGCAAGGAAAGTGATTATGAGATGATTAATCTGCTCCGAAAATTGCTCGTGCACAAAATGACTTCCTTCTGCGAGGAACGTAACGTCCAAATCGGGCACAAAATTCTTCACTGCCCCTGTTCTTATGTAGTCTTCCATTCCCGGAAACTTCAAAACATAGCCCTTCTCACCCATGATTAGCAAGGCCGGAGCTGTGACTTTCGGATTAACTATGCCAATATCCACTGTCAAAGTCCTGCCATGAATGGAACAATCGACAATAATGGTGTCAGTTTTTCCTAAAGACATCGACTAATGTGGTGTTGCTATTCTACAAGTTTACCTGTAGGGAACCTGCAATGCAAAGCGGAATCCAGACTTCTCATACAAGGACGCGTAGACGGAGAGATCTTCCTCGGAGAACCAAGGTGGTAGCGGAGTAGATGGATCAAACAAGTCCATGATTTCTTGATCATCTCCGGCTATAGGAATCTCACTTTTTGAGAAGAGGGTATAGATGTTTCTTACGACCGTCTTTACATCAAAGCGGCTGAAGTCTGCTTCTGCTCGCCCTGGCTCCTGCTCACATATCAGGTGGAAACTCGCCTTTATGAACTAAAGAGAACCGAAAAATTTGGGAATAGGCGAAACAAAAGTATTTTTTAATACCTGCCACCTTGTGATGTAGAAGCCCTTTGGAAGAAGATGGCTTTGTACTGCATTGGGACCTGATAGAATGAAAGGGACGCCTAGTGTTACGACCCCCCGACACCCTTTCGGGATGAACGGCTGATACAAGGTATGCTGGTACAGCTCCGACATCCTTTCCGACAAAGCCTGCTGAACACAGTTAAAAGAATCTGATTTATAAGCGGTATTAAGTTTGCATACATTTTTAGTTTGTTTCGATTAATGATTTTGATAGTACCGCAGATTTATGATTTCAAAGCATTTCTCAAAGTTGAAAGAAATATTGAACTCTCCTTTGTTTTCTTAGACAAAGAAGTAGTCTCACGATCTAACATTCAAGTTTTCTACTATAATTTTTGGCTTTATATACAAGTATATATACAATTTGTTGGCTGTATTCTGCTTTACACAATCTACTTCCTGCTTAGAAATACTTCTAGACCTATAGAGATTCACTTGTCATTTGTTTAATTCCCAAGTTATTATATATCTAGTTAACGTCCATGGTCTAAAGACAAAGAAATCCAATTCACTGGACATTATTGAAACATAAATTAAATTTCTAACGCGTGTAATTAGGATCGAAATCCTGTGACAAAAACATTCATGAAGTGGAAAATAGATTACAGAATATGACCTTGTTGATGCCCAGAGAATCCAAAAGGGCAACGACATCGTCGATGAGGTCTTTGAAGGTCGTTTTCTCTGGCTCGGCAGGCTGCTCGGAAAGTCCATAGCCCCTATGATCGAACGCTATGGCACGGTAGCCATTGTTGGCCACGGCAACCATTTGGTGCCTCCATGTGTACCATATTTCTGGGAATCCATGCAGGAACACCACCACCTTTGGACCTGCACTTCTTAATTGGTTCAACTTTGTAAAAGTATGAAAACATTACAATTCACACAAGGAAACAAGTGATTGAATAAGGAAACTTGATTATTAAAAACAGGATTTTAGAATTATTACCGCTTCCAATTTCGGCGACATGAAGCTTCAGCCCTCTTACTTCCACATGTTTGTGCTGGATATTTTCCATGATTTTTCTGTTTCCAACTTAGAAGAGAAACGGATCGTTGACTTCTAATAACTATCTATTTATGTGCGTGTAATTATGTAGACTCCTAGATGAGACTTAAAAGATACACAAAATCTGTAGTCAGTGATTTAAATATAAACTACAAATAATTATGACCTTCTGAGTAACCATTACTAGTTGACTATAATTTAATACTAATCACGAAGCTTCCTCCTAACCTAAGTTACTATCAAAATAACAATAATAATAGTAAATAAATAAATAAAAGATGAAGGATGAATGAGCTGTACTGAGCCATTAGAGAGTCTTTAGCCAATAATACATATGCTAACGTATGCCATATCTTGAGATCAACTATACATATATATATATATATGTATGTATAAATATTTCCTATTTTGTACAGCTGATATATATATATATATATGTATGTATATAGATGCATGACCGAATGATTCATCTCTGTGAATATCAGTAAATCGTGATATTTATTTTCCACGCATAAAATTTTTATAAAAAGGATGTCAAAATGGGACATTGTAATGATTTTCAATCCTCTTTTTGATTGTCATTTTATTATAAAAACTTTCATTTGATGATAATTGTTTTGATAAAACGTGCAAAATCTTGTGGGATTCTTCTTGTTTTAAAGAAAGAAAATCTTGATTTTTCTTTTTGGCTTGTTGCCATTTCTGAAGTAAAATACTAGATGGTTTTACTCCAAACAGGTAGAAACTTACAAGATCATCTTTCATTTCATTAGCTGAATAGCAGAAACTTGACTTGGTAGTTCTTGTATATCTAATTAGTCTTTTTATAACAATTTTTAACTGCTTTTTTAAGACTTGATTAAAGAAGGTTTCTTAAGCTAATCAAAGAGAGAAATTAAATATCACATCAAAGAGGTCGTAGTTCCTTTAATCAAAAGCATACAACTTCTGCCAACCATTTCAAGACATTCCAGAGGACAAATTTTATTCCAATGTCATAGGATATAATGACTTGTTTTTTGGTAGACTAATTTTGTTTCTCCGGCATATAGAAACGACATCCATCAGACACTGTGCTTGTCAAGGAAAGCGATGATAAGCTCATTAACCTGCTCGGGATTCTGTTCATGCACGAAATGATTTCCCTCTTTCAGGAATATGATGTTCAGATCAGGCACAAATTTCTTCACTTCCCCGCTCCGTATGTAGTCCTCCATCCCCGGAAACTTCAAGACGTAGTCCTTTTCGCCCATGATTAGTAGTGCCGGAGCTGTGGCTTTCGGATCAGTTATACCAATATCCACCGGCAAAGTCCTGCCATGTGACAAGTGACAAGTTTTTCGTTAATTTTTTGCATATTTTGTTTAAATAACTTGTGACATTCAACAAAGTTCAATGTTGGCAATGCAGGGAAAAAGAAAGTTCCTAGTACTAAATTGACACTAACGTAAAAGATTGTTGGAAAAATTGAATCGACGAGAGATGTTACTTTTCTTGTTTGAATTTACCTGTATGGAACCTGCAGTGCATAACGAAATCCAGACTTCTCATACAAGGAAGCATAGACCGAGAGGTCTTGCTCGGAGAACCAAGGTGGTAGAGGAACAGATGGGTCAAACAAGTCCATGATTTCTTGATCATCACTGGCTATAGGGACCTCACTTTTTGAGAAGAGAGTATAGACATTCCTTATGACTGTCTTCACATCAAAGCGGCCGAAATCTGCCTCTGCTCGCCCCGCCTCCTGGTTGCAGATTATGCACATAATTTACCATTGTTTTATTTGTATACAATTTCAACAGCTTGAATAATGTTACCTAGAAAATGAAATTGATTAGACATGTTATGTTAAATACCTGCCATCTTGAGATGTAGAAGCCTTTGGGAAGGAGATGATTTTTAACTGCAGAGGGACCAGGCAGAAGGAAGGGAACGCCTAGTGTTACAACCCCAGAGACCCGTTCCGGTTGAACTGCGGATACCAAGTATGCCGGTATAGCTCCAAAGTCTTTCCCCACAAGGAAAGCCTGTATGCACCAATCAAATATTCAATCGAATTCATACAAGAAATCAATTTGCAAGCACTTTTAGGTGATAGAGTACCTCCCCCCAACTTTTTCTATGAATCCTTAAAAGTAGCAAGCAAGCAAGATTATTATTAGTATCACCAAAGACTTAATTTCATGTACCAACTTCAGAGGTGACTTCCTATACCACACAGGACTATTGGTATCCTATAAGAACCCACTTTTTTAATTTGAAATTAATAAATCACTCAAATATTGAATCTGAAACCTAAGACCTTGAAATCCCTTTTCGTTGGCTGAACTAGCCCCAACGGGCACTATTCAGCTCAAGGACATAGTCACTATGGGCCCGGGGGCCATGGTGGCCCATTGAATTCTTTTAACAAAAATTGTAATTTTTTCTACATTTTTCTTCTTTTAGCTCCTTAAAAAAAATTTATTTTTTGAAGGGAAGTCATCTAAATAACTTGGCTTAATTCAAGCCCCCTAAATAAGTTTTTTGGCTTCGTCCCTGATTTGGCTATCTTAATTATCGTATAACATCCTTGGTTCGACCATGAGGTGGTAAGATACTGAATTACTAATAGCTCAGCATGATTCTACTCAGAAGCCTGCACTTAAGCCACTTCTACTCAGCCAAAGAAGTAAAAGTTCAAAGAAATAGAATTTAGATTTTTAGGACCCAAAAAATATGTGGGCCAAGCATATGTCTAATAACAAGGTCTACAATAAATCACCTTGTCGATGCCTAAAGAATCCAAAACGCCAATGATGTCATCAATAAGGTCTTGGAAGGTTGCTTTCTCCGGCTGAGCAGGCTGATCGGAGAGTCCGTAGCCCCTGAAATCGAAGGCTATGGCTCGGTAACCATTGTTGGCCACGGCCAGCATTTGGTGTCTCCATGTGTACCATATTTCTGGGAACCCGTGCAGGAACACCACCACCTTTGGACCTGCAAGCAAAAAAATAAAATAAAATAAAATAAAAGGTACATATCGATAAATTAATCCTCTCCGTTTTTGTCATATCGATCTTGATATTTCTCTAAGATACCGCTTCCGATTTGGGCTACATGAAGCTTTAGTCCCTTCACGTCAACATGCTTATGCTCTATGTTTTCCATTTCTGTGTGTATCTAGAGAGAGAGAGAGAGAGAGAGAGAGAGAGAGAGTGAAGATCAACAGAAAGATGGCAAGAACGAGCAGAGAGTAAAGAGGAAGGTTGTCGAAAACGTCTATTTGATCAGTGTCATTGTGATGGACAGTCGTCTTCGTGTGATTGGGTTAAAAAAAAAAAAGATTCTTTGGTAATTTGTAGCCTCTTAAATCTGTGAACATTATTGACTTGTTCTCTATATGGTACGAGAAGTCATAACATCTACCAATCTTTTGCTAACAAAATATCTACTCACATTTTTATCTTGTTACCTAACGTTGTCGTCATCACTCATTAGGAGCATGTGAGGACTTTTAAAAAACGTTAGTAAAATTCATTAATAGTATATCCACTTATTTCTTGATAAAATATATGGGAAATTATATTATAGGGCCAAGGGGTAAACGAATGTATATATTTATATATATATATATATATATATATATAAAAAAAACACTTATGTTTCTGAATAATAACTATTGGTGAATTATCAACGACATAATTTGATCTCTCAATGGAGTATTATAGTATATCTCTAATTTAATGGTGCAAATTGCAAATAAGTAGTTGAGTAGACAACGTCTAGTGCAACAAAGATCACATTATTATTGTTTTTTTTTTTTCGGCACAAATGTCGCAATATTATATAGTAATAATTGTGGTTACATGCATAGTTCATAAGCTTAATTTGTTTGAAGAATATGACAAAATAAGCCATTAAAGAATCTCTGTTAATTATACGGCCTCCTAATGTATAACTTACATGCGCACCCTTTTAAACTTAACTTTGTCGTCTTGTCCTCGTTATGAGCTGTCAACATTGACTGAAGTCATAACATCTACCAATCTTTCGCAAGCTGGCTAACGAAAATTTTATAACATTTAACAATCTTACCTTTGAGGTGTTCTTTGCCCTCACTCGACCAGAGAATTTTTTTATTTTTTATTTTTTTTTACCAAGACAAATTAGCTTTAAGATACAAGGAATCCACGAATTCAACAAATAGCAATTTTTTTTAATATGTAATTCCATTGAACATGCGAAAATTAATAGCAAATATATATATGTATTGGGTCTTATCAAATCCGTGTTTGTTCAGCAATAGACGTGTTTATTCATTAACACACAGTCAAGAATTGTGTCTATTTGATCATATATGTTTATCTTTAACGTTCTAGATTTAAAATGTCAAAATATTTCAATCACCCAACATAAAAAATAAAGACAGAGAGGTGTCCTTTTTAAGTATGGATTCATTCCTCTAATCTTTTCATAATGGGATAGATTAAAGTACGCTTTCTTTTAGTAAATAAGTTTTCTTTTAGTATCTGAAACCTCTGTTGACCCACTTCTTTTCTCTTTTATAAAACAAGTTTGGATCCCAAAATCCTTCTGTTAACGCCTACAACCTTCTTTCTCCTTTTACTTTTCTCTCTTATCAAACAAGCTCTTCACTAATGTCGAGAGAAAACAAATGTATGCATGCGACCAAAAAAATCTTTCAATTTATCAAAGACATATTACATTTTACTCTATGTGATCTCCTATTTGTCTAAGTAGCTAGTTCCTCGTTATGGCAAATGCCAATATCATATAACAACTTATTTTTGCAAAGTGAAAACTATTCTCATCGCTAAGGTATATAAAATGATACTCATAATATATAAATGGTTGCAGGCATAATCTAATAATAATTCAACATTTGACTTCATCATAAGGTTTAGAATTCGAATCCCCGCACCTTCAAATTCAAATATATATACATACACACACACTCAAAAGCTAATACCATGTTTGTCCAAAAAAGTGATGATAAGCTCATTAACTTGATGTGGAAGCTGTTCATGCACAAAATGACTTCCTCCTGCCAAGAATGCAATGTTCAAATCAGGCACAAATTTCTTCACTGCCCCACTACGTATATAGTCCTCTATGCCGGGGAACTTTAACGAGTAGTCCTTATCGCCCATGATTAGCAATGCCGGAGCTGTAACTTTCGGATCAGCAATACCAATGTCCACTGACAAACTCCTACCATGGATGGAATGACTAAATATTATTAGGTCAATTTTGTCAATTTTGTCAAAATTAGAGGTTTCACAACCAAATTTGATGGTTTAAATACCTGTACGGAACCTGCAATGCAAAGCGAAATCCGGAGTTCTTGTACAAGGAAGCATAAACTGAAAGATCTTGCTCAGAGAACCACGGCGGTAGAGGAGTAGACGGGTCAAACAAGTCCATGATTTCTTGATCGTCACCGGCTATAGGAAGCTCACTTCTTGAGAAGAGAGTATAAATGTTTCTTATGACCGTCTTCACATCAAAGCGGCCAAAATCTGCCTCTGCTCGCCCTGGCTCCTAAGAACATAATTCATAGACTTGGTAAAGAAATTTTCATGCATCATTGAATTATAAGACTTCAACACGAAAGAGTAAGTGTTACATATCACCAACGTCAATCGTTATTATCATTTTCTACCGATCAAAAGAACTACAGTATTGAATATAGTCAAGAAGCCATAAAGGGGATAAGAGACGTGATAACACCAATAATCTCTTTTTTATTTAGTGAAAAAAAAAAAAAAAAAGATATACATTTAATGGGCACGCTAACAAATACGTACCTGCCACCTAGAGATGTACAAGCCTTTAGGAAGAAGGTTTTGGATCGCGGAGGGACGTTGTGGAGTATAAGGAACGCCTATTGTTACAAGTCCGGACACCCTTTCTGGGTGAAGTGCAGATACTAGGAATGCAGGTCGAGCTCCAAAGTCCTTCCCAACAAGAACAGCCTAATATAAATTAAAAAAAAAAAAATTTAATGCCTTATTTAATACCTTCCAATTTTATAAAATTTTGCAAATGATCAGCCCTAGTTCTATTAAATTCATGTTGAATTGTAATTAGTTATAAAATGGTGTCACGTACGTGTAATAACCTTATTTATTAACCAATTTATATGGTCATTAGTGACCATACAAACAAGTTTTATTGATCGACAAGATAATATGACTATTCGTTTATTCATAATTAGTAATATTCATCAGTAATATTAACTTGTCGATCAATTAAAAAAAATATGCTTGATTAATATTTATCGATAAGATAATATTATTAATGAGTTCTTAATGTTCTGATTAAGAGACATGTGATTCCACATTGCTGGATCAATACATTAATTAATTAAATGACCTAATAGTTATTACATTTTATACATTATTCTAATATAAATATTCATTCATTTAAATGGATCAACAATCAATGTATAATATTATTCTATTATAAAGATAATATATTGTTAATATAAACATATGTGTGAGTGTGTTTGGATCGTACCATACTAATTAATATATGTATATAGATTATTTTTATCACAACTAGATAGACTACTCACCACCACGATTTGGGACACCATTTTTTTTTTCCCCCTAAAGTACTTGACTTTTGGAAGGATGGATACGAATCATTTGAATTTTTAATCTTAAATAGGCCAACTGGCCAGCAGCTTTAATTAAAAATGAAATTGAAAAATGGCTCTATATATTAATATTGTTACCTTATTGATGTCTAAAGAATCCAAAAGGCCAACGACGTCGTCAATAAGGTCTTTGAGTGTTGCTTTCTCCGGCTCGGCAGGCTGGTCGGAGAGTCCATAGCCCCGGAAATCGAAGGCGATGGCACGGTAGCCATGGCGGGCCACCGCCATCATTTGGTGCCTCCACGTGTACCATATTTCCGGGAATCCGTGCAAGAACACCACCACCTTTGGACCTGCACTTCTATACATGTCCGGTTTGTTACAGTGAAAAACAGTGTGTGTGCATATATATATATATATATATACATATATATATATACACACATATATAAAAGATTGCATGCATATAAGGTATTTTTGGGCACGTACCGATTCCAATTTCAGCTACGTGAAGCTTTAATCCTCCTACTTCTACATGTTTGTGTTTGATGTTTTCCATATGTGTTGAGAGAGAGAGAGAGAGAGAGAGAGAGAGAGAGAGAGAGAGCTACGAGAAAGAGATAAAGAGAGAATGAGAGAATCTCTATCAACTATAGATAGAGGACAATTAATGTGATACAAATTGTTAATTGTTTTGTCACGTCCACTATTAAAATAATGTGATTTAACTTTCTCATCAAAATGCCTTTCAATATTATAAAAATATATATACAAGTGGAAGGGCTTAGATAAATATAGGTGGGAATGTATAATGTATAATGTATGAGGTAGAGTTGTAGAAGAGAATTTTCAATACGTGGAAAATAGACATATAAGATGTGTTTTTTAAAGGAAGACTTGTATCATGTTCTTAAAGACGGACATATAAACATTGAATGGAAGAGGCAGTTTGGTATTTCCTTCAATTTTCCAATTCTTCAATTTTTAAATTTTCTAACAATCTCCCTCCGGCTCCAAGTCTATAACTGATCTTTTCTCTCAAGTTCCTCTCCCCAAAATTAGATGTGTTGTTTATCTTGATTGTCTTGGAGATTCCTTGGTATTAGGTTTCAATAAACTAAACTGCATCTTAGTTTCAATACTTGTTCTTTTTTTTTTTTTTGGAAATATTTTTTATAAAATCAAAAGTTAAATTCTTTGCTCAATGGAAAAATCAACATAAAAGTTAAATTCTTCCCAATTCATTAATATCCTTCTCAAGTCTCGACGTCGGGGAAATAAGAAGAAAAACAAAAAGCTATCTTTGTTAATGGAAACCAAGTAAGGGAGGAGAGATGAGAAAATGAAGGCCTGTCAGAGACTCAAAGCAAGAAAAGAAGGAAAACTACATGTGGGCCCCATGGTTTTCTAGTAAATTCAACAGTAGCCCTTGTAATCAGCCAACCCTATACACCTATCACCGCCGGAAGAATATCAGCATGCCCTTTAGTCTCCCCCTCTAATTGTGACCATTAATCTAGCGGTCCAGCTTGATTTAACGGTAGCATCCGCCGACGGTATCCAGGACCATATCAATAAATATGTATGATTAGTTAAGAATCAAGAAGTTTAATCTCGTAGGATTGGATGAGTTGATAGAAAGATAATTTTAAGATCTCATCAATTCGAAAGTCGGAAGTTTAAATCCCTTGTCAATTTAAGAGAGTGTCACTATTTGTAAAACGAAAATAACGAACCTATCACCAGATCTTTTATTTACCAAAAAAAAAAAAAAAAAAAAGGCCTAAGCATCTTTATTAAATCAAGGAGTACTGATTCTTGTGTTGAAATTAGAAAAGAAACTAAGGCTAGTACCACTTTTCAGAAGGGTTTAATTGGCCTTTTCTATTTTTTGGTTTTTAAAGATGTTGTTTTGAAAAATAAAAAATAAAAATTAAATTAGTGGACGATAAAATTTCTACAAAATTGCCAAACCTTTACTGTTTGCAACAACAATCACGCCTTATGTTCTTAGCAAAAAAAAAAAAAAGTCATTTTTTAATTTTCTTTTTAATATTATACCACCTAGCGAACCCATAAAGTATAGGATGGTGGTTTGTCAACTCATTATTACTGCAGTAATGTCAATGTATATCCACTTTTTTGAGAACCAAACACATTTTTAACGGAATTTTACGATGAAATCTTATATTTTACATTATTAATAAGAATTATTTTAACTGTTAAATTAATTTTTAACATTATAAGGGGGTGTTTGGTGTGTAAGTTTGAGTTAAGATTTGTAAGTTTAAATAGTAAATTTTTTTGAATTTTCAGAAAAGACAAACAACTTTTTGGAGAAAAAGATAAAAAACATGATAAAAAAAGTACAATTTAGTTTAAACTAAACTTTTTGCCAAACAATGCCTAATTCTACATATATCTAGGAGAGAAAAAAAAACTGCTCTAATCATATATCATATACCTTTAAAATATTAATATAATAGCTAAAATATAAGTTATTATCGGTAATATCAAATGGGAGAAACTTTTTCCAGCAAAAAAAAAAAGTTTTTTTTTTTGTTTTGAAATTCAGTTGTTGTAGTCCAGTCTAGCAACATTTTGGTTTTACAGTTTTTTTTTTTTAACAAATAAAAAAAATTGTTTCCTTTTTCTTTTAATATTCATTTAAGGAAAAAAAAAAATAAGGAATTAGATTTTTTTTTTTAAACAAAAAACACGTTTGTACAAGGGTATATATTATACACTAGATTAGACATCTTATTCTGTTATTAACTCTCTCTTATAAATTCTACCATACAACATGACACTCCTAAGTAATACACCTTACTTGTAGAAAAGAAGAAGAGTAATACATGCTGTAAAAATGACCATTTTTAAAACTATTACTATGGTGTGAAGAAGAATAACATTGAATATAATAGTATTTTTGTTCCCTAAATTCACTCATGCTCCGTTTGGCATTTCAACTCAACTCCAATTAAATTGTACTTTTTCATATTAGTTTTGATCATTTTCTGAAAAGTTAACAACAATTATAACTAGTTTTTGAAAATTCAACCAATTCAAATTACAAAATTCCATCTCCAACGGTGAACCAAACGCAAGATCTCTTTCCTTTAAAGTAGGAAGCCTTATTAAGATTCACTTCACAGCATTTTAATACAATAACATTAGCTTTTTTCCTATTTAATGATTAATAAACGAAGCATGAAACTCAAGAGACATGCACTTTTAACAAACTGCTCCTTCTGGTAACAAACTGATATACCATATCATATCCACCAGTTGTCCTACCACAGGGTAATCCATATTTTCTCATCTGTACTCGTCGATCCGAAAATTTCGAATAACCCTACATCCTGTTGTTTCAAGACGGTTGCAGAGAAGAACTGTGGAAGATTTTTTGGTTCATCAATTGGAACTTCGTCTAGTTTCGAATGACAAGTCGGTTATTCTTTCTGCACAAGATGCTCAACATCTCCCAGCTCCACTTCACTCCCTTGCCATTCGTGGTTATCCTGGAAC
This sequence comes from Ficus erecta, assembly GCA_008635985.1. Lineage (NCBI taxonomy): Eukaryota > Viridiplantae > Streptophyta > Magnoliopsida > Rosales > Moraceae > Ficus > Ficus erecta. The sequence continues at coordinate 7,536 of BKCH01001282.1, read as the reverse complement.
AGCAACTCAATCTGCTCCAATGACTTCCCTTTGGTTTCTGGGACAAATATGTGGACAAACAAAACCGAAAGAGCAGAAATCGCAGAGAAGATAAAGAATGTCCCGCCAACAGAAATCGCCCGGGAAACAGAAAGGAAAGACATGGCAACTATGCCGCTGCTCACCCTGTTGCCAACAGCGCCAAGTGCCGCTGCTTGAGCTCTCAGCCTTAGAGGGAAGATTTCGGATGTCAAAACCCAGCAGACAGGGCCAATTCCCACAGAGAAGAAAGCGACATTGCCGCAAACTGATAAAAGAGCGAATAAAATCCTCATTTGTCCATTCCCCAGAAAAGTTAGTGTGAAGCCCAAACTGAATAAACAAACGGTCATTCCAATGGTGCTGAGGTAGAGCAATGGCTTTCTTCCGAGTCTGTCAATAAGAATAATGGCAACCAATATGAAAACAGTCTTTGTGACTCCCACAGCAACAGTTGCTGCAAGTACCTTCGAGTCACTCTCTATCCCGGCTCCTTTCAAGATCTCAGGGCTGTAATACACAGTTGCATCTATCCCTGTTATTTGTTGGAAACATTGAATTCCAAAGCCAGTGACCAACATCCGGCGAGTTGCGGGAGAAGGCCTCAATAGTTCGTGCCATACAGCTTTCTCTTCGTACTTCTCTGTATTAGAAATTCCAGCAGCTAATAGTATCTCAGCCAGTCTTTCCTCCACCTCAGCCTCGTTCTCGTTGGTTTTCAGCAGCACTGTTCTCGCTTCTTCAACTCGGTTCTGCATGACCAACCACCTAGGAGACTCGGGGATTATGAAAAGAGCAAAACCAATAAAGATCGAGGGAAGAATTCCCACAGCAAGCATTATCCTCCAGTTTATGTGTACCGGAAGGCCAGAAAATGCATAGTTCGAGACATAACCAAGTAAAATGCCTAGGTTTATAAAAATCTCTGGAAATGAGGTGAGAGAGCCTCTGGAAACTGTTGGTGATATCTCGGCAATGTAGACCGGGGCAATCATGACTCCCAAACCAATTCCAACCCCAGCCAAGAATCTACCTATCATTAGTACTTGGAACGAAGGCGCAACCGTCATTATAGCTGCACCTATTTGAAAGATAACAGCAGCTAAACCCATTGTCCACTTCCTACCAATGACATCGGATGTTTTACCTCCGGCTAAGCTACCGAAAAGCGAAACAATGCTCAAAATCCCAATAAGTATTTCTTCCTGTACTTCTGTAATCTTTAAGTCCTTCTGGATGAATATGATTGCTCCACTCATGACACCTACATCTGCCGATTGAGAAATGAAAAACTTGAGTTTAACTCTCACTTCTGACAAAAAAAAATTCAAATAGTAAATTTGGCACGTTTTATAAAAAAAAAATGATTACCTATGTTTTTATCTCTAGCTGACGGATTGCAAACTCAGTTAAGAGGCTATATTTCTAAGAAGTTGGTTATAATGAGCATGACTATAGTATAAGGAAAAAGAAAATGTTCCATAAAGTTACTATCTCCAAATGTTTAAAAATCTCACTTCTAATGCTTAATTGTTCATTCAAACTCTCTCGCATTAGATAAATCGGCCATGTTTATAAATCTGATTCGTCTCCCATCCGCCACTCTACCGCAATTATGGTGGACGACTCTCCAAAATGTGGGCTAAATTTACAATCAATTCGACCTATGCTATTTGTCAATCACATCCAAACATATTAGTTTACCATATCGGATAGGTTGGCTTGGTAATCAGATCTTCAACTTAATTTTGAATATGCTAGTTCCGTTTTCTACACAAGTTAAAAGAGAATATAATCTCCCACTCCCATGATTCAAACCAGGAAACGTGCCTATTAAGATACATCTACATTGCTAACAAACTCCTTAACAAAAACATAGAAAACGGAAACGAAATTTGGAATGTTCTAAAAGGTTTTGATTCTTTGATTTGGCTCTTCACATGATTCAAACTTCACTTACTCTTTTCTTCTGATAATACAACATGATTAAAAACACAATATAAGGTATTATATCCTCTCAAAAAAGGGGAAAACATACACATATATATCATATAATTGTTTTCTCACATATCAGTCAACCATGGAAAGCAGATTGCAAAGTAGACATATTTTTATCAAAATAGGCAAACAAACGAAAGCAAATTGAAAAAAAAAAAAAAAAAAAAAAAAGATTAAAAAAAAGATAAAAACCAATTTGGGAGGCCAATAAATCAAGGAAAAACAAAAACAAAAACAAAAAAACCATACCGTAGCCAAGGAGAACATTGTTGAGAGAAGCAAAAACGGCACAGGCAAGGACATATTTCCTCGTACTACTTCCCCGATCTTCTCTCTGATGGTGATGATGTGAAGGGTCAAAATCCTGATCCTCCGACAGCTCCGAATCCATTCTCTTGTATTTGTTCTTGGTCCCCAACGAAATACCGGACATGCCCATCTCTCCATTCCCATGTTCTTGGACACCCATCAACCCCATCTTAGATTTTCCTGGTTAGTCAGGGAAACGAGGCAGACCCAGAAGTTGTTTCAGGTAAAAGCCTGAGACTGAGTCCACGGATTGGGCTAATTTTAGATCTGAACTAGGAGAGAATAAATAAAACAAGAAGGGGTAAAAAAATAAATCAGCCAAGTGGGACCTTTCTTCTTCCGAAGCAAGCCAAGACCTATTCGACATTTTTAACGTGTTGAGGCTTTAACATCGTGTGTGGACCCCAAGACCTCGACTTGCTAACCCTTTTTTTTTTTTTTTTTTGGATGGTTTTTTCGAGGCCGCATCTGTTGAATGCTGAGTTCTCTGTCATACTCTCTTAAATATAAGGGATTTTTTTTTTAATATTTATTGGCCAGTGGGGTTTTATTTTGTTTTTTTGGCACTTTATTGTAAATTTGTGTTTGTTAATGTCCAAGTAAAGAGGAGATTGTCCGGAGATTGGAGTTGTGGTTCGTCAGTGTGTCTCACGTCTGTGTAGTTTTCTGTGTACGGGTGTAAGTTGATGGTTCGAAATACTCTTTTTCCCGATTTTTTTTTTAATGTTTTTAAATTACTTTCCATTATTTTTCTTCAATGTTTTTTTTTTTTTTGAAATGTTTAATTATTTATTTCTATTAGAGGAATTGTCCTTTTGTCAATAAATATTGTAATTTTACACCTATAAGGGTGGATATATTGGCAAAAGGGTTTACTAGGTTTTTCCCCTTTATTCATCCAAGTTAGACTCTCATTGTCTCCCTTTAGGTTTCGCTCCAGTCTCGACTGTTGAAGTATGGTTTGATGATGATAAGGTAGGCTCCGAATGACCGACTGAGAGAAACTAGTGTAAAGAACATATATATACTATACCTTGAGAAATGAGTTCTTGCATGTACAGCTGAATATCTGAAAATAATGAGATCACCCCCAGATCATTTTTTTATTCACCAAAAAATAAATAAAAACTATAATTTTATTCATCAAAAAATAAATAATGTAATTTTTAATGGATGGATTATCTTCAATAATTAGATTCATTACAATGATTCATTAAAAAAGTAATATTATATGGTGTGCCCTAAGTAAATTTTTTAAGAGAAAATTACCTAAATAAACACCTTTTTTATTAATATATTGATCAACATGACACGAATTCTTCATTTTTAATCAATATGACACAAATTTTAGGTTAACTTTAGGTTAATTTTGTGTCATATTAATTTGATATTAATTATTTGTGTCATATTGGTTGGAATAATGGTCTCTAAATCTATGTCATTCAAGTGCTTTCTCCTTAATTTAATGATTTAGGAAAGGAAAAAAAAAAAAAAAAGAGAAAGAGAAAAGAGACAATTCTTAAGATAGACTAAAAACCCTTCTTATCAAGACTTCTAAAGTAAAAAAGAAACCTTGAACCTATGATATTGGAATTGGTTAACATTTGAATTGGATCAAAATGGACGTTTTTAAACCACTGCTTAAAATAGAATCGCATAAGTTTTCTTATTATATAGTTGTGTAACATTCAAGTTATAAAAAAAAAAAAAAAAAAAAGAAAGAAAGAAAGAAAGTCGGTGGTAATATAATAAGCATGTGTTTAGTGAAACCATTAGAGATGAAAAGTCAACTCAATTTATTATCTCTAACTACAATTTAAAAACTCAAACTTTAAAAATTCATGCGTGTTAAAGTAAACAATAAGCATGCTTAGCTTCTAGTGATTAGAGCTATTAGTTAAGTTGCTAGCACAAGTGAAATGATAATCCAAAGCAACAAGTTGCATGTGAGAGTGAAATATCCGATTGAAATAGAGAGATGTCACATTAACATTATTATAATAGATCGAAGACATTTAAGGTACATGAATTCCAGGCCCAAGCTCGTTGAGGAGAAAGCATACTCAACTCAATTGGATCGATATTCTACCTTAGTTGTTTCTTAGGTTTTGTCTGGAGATATTTTTGGAAACATAGTTTGCAAAAGTTTTTTTTTTGTCCTTTTCTTCCAATTTTGTTATTTATTTTTTTAAATAATTTTAAAAAAACTCAAATTTTAAAAGTCTATAACTTTATCATTTTAAATCGAAATGAGATGATTTTTAAAAAAAATTACATAAAATTTTAAAAGAAACGAAACAAGATCCAGATTGTTAATTTTTTCCAAACACATTTTACGTTTTTACACTTTTTTTCACTAACTGTATATTTTCAAAACTCAAATTATCTTCAACCTCCAAAACACCGTCTCCAAATATGTCACCAAATGGAACTCTATCCAAATGTGTCCTCAAATAGAACCTTAGAGTTCCAGCAATATGATTGTCTCCAAGATACACCAAGTAAGAACCTGTGAAAGTGAAGTCAACCTTGTTCCTTGTCCAGTTGGTGTCAGAGAATGCATGGAGAGATAAAGAGGAGCGCCAATGAAGAACGATACTATGGTCGGATGATCTAAAAATAATACATAGAAGTATCATTTGACAGAATTCTAGTGTTTATTGGTAGGATGTGCATAAATTGGGAGACTTTAATGACCACAAATGTAATTTGTCAATTTGTTTAATTTTTTTAATCAATAATAAAAAAAATTAATAGAGTATGCTTTTAAATCAATAAAACATAAGAAATTATGTGGGGCATGAGACCCAGACTGGACCTTGGACTTTATACGGGCTAGGCCTACATGACCCATGGGCCAGAAAATCCCATCCTAACTTGGCCCAAAGTGATTCCTTTCTTTTATTTTGGGATTTTTGTTTTGTTTTTGAAATCAGGTAAAAGGGAGTAAATAATAGTTTTCAAATAAATAATTGGAATAAAATAACTCTTAAATAAAATAAAATTTTAAAATATTTTAAGACCATACTATTTATATATTATTAACTTATTTTTACATTGTTTTCATTTGTGTCTATGAAAAATAATTTGACATTTTCCTTTATTATTATTGTTACAAAAAATCTTGAAGATTATGATACTTTTCAAAAAGAAAAAAAAAACAAAAACAAAAACAAAAACAAAAAAGATTATTTTGTTAGCTTCAGTTTTTAATGTTGTCATTTTGACAAATATTTCTCAATTATTTTTATCCAAATATTTCTCTACTTTTTTGAGGTAACGGGGAGCGAGTTCGAGCCGTTGCATTGGGGGGTTGTCGTCGGTTTGGAGTTGCCGATTTTTTTGGGGGGGGGGGGGGGGGGGGTGGGTGGGTTCTTTCACATCTTTCTTCGGAAAATCTAGGACGAGGTTCAAGTAGGTTTGTGCTGAAACTCTGAGATCTGATTCGGGGAAGGGAGGTGAGATGAAGGGAATGGCGAGTGTGGAGTTCACTGGTCAGCTTCGGTGGCGCGTGATTCCCACGAGCTGTAGAGTTCTTGCAGGAATGGTTTGTTGCTGCTTGTTTTGGTCCCCACCGACCGTGCTTGTTACCATACAGACGTTAACGGGCTTGTCTTCCTTTGGTTGCTTTTGTGGATCTCCTCTGTTTGTTGTTGTTTGTATTGAGGACGGCGGTTTCAACACTAGTTCTTAGTTTGTTTTTGTATAATTTTCTGTATCTTAGCAATGGATGGAAGGTTAGTGGATTGTTAGGTATGGTTTGGTGGGCGGAATTTGTTTTCGCCTCACCCTTGGTAGGAGCTTTGCTTCGTGTATGAGATATGGGTGTGTTTCGGCATTCCTCGAGTAAGCTGATGACCTGTGCTATGCCCAGTTGTTTCTTGATGGTTGTTGTACCATCGGAAGGTTTTCTAACCATTTAATGGCTTTTCGGTGTTTGCCTTTTTAGTTATTGTTTCTGTGCCTTTAGTGAACCCTTGTGTTCTATGAATTTAGTCTATTTTATGTATTTTTAACCTTTTAAGGGGTTTTTTTTTTTTTTTAATAAAATCTCTTTTCTAGAAAAAAAAAAAAAAAAAAAAATCTCAATTTTATTTTTTTTGAAAGTAATTATTTCTCAATTATACCTATTAAGTAAATTAATTTGGAATTTTACACGTTAATAATCAAACACAAAACCGCCCTAATAAGCCATTCCACCCTCGCTCTCCCTCCATCTCCGTTTTCCAGCTTCGCGTCTTCTTCCATTTCTCTCTCTCACCGCCATGGTTTTCATCACATCTCTGAACCAGAAAACCCTAGCCCTCAACCTCAACCCCTCCTCCACCTCTCTCCGCGACCTCAAGCTCGCCATCCATGAAGCCACCGGCACTCCAATCCCCCTCCAACGCCTACGATTTCTCTCCTCCTCCGCCACCGACTCCACTCTCCTCACCGACCTCGGCGTCCGCGCCAACTCAACCCTAACCCTCCACATCCCCTTCCTCGGCGGCACCCAGCCTCCCGCCATCCCCAAACCCCGCCTCGATTTCCTCAACTCCAAGCCTCCGGCCAATTATGTCGCCGGTCTCGGCCGTGGCGCCACCGGCTTCACCACCCGGTCCGATATCGGTCCCGCCAGGGCTGCTCCCGATCTCCCCGACCGGAGCGCCACCACGATCGGTGGCGCCGCTGGGGCTCCGGCCGTCGGTAGAGGGCGGGGAAAGCCTGGTGAGGAAGAGGAGGAGGACGAGGGCGAGGACAAGGGTTACGACGAGAATCAGAAGTTCGATGAGTTCGAAGGGAACGACGTCGGATTGTTCGCTTCGGCGGAGTACGATGAGGATGATAAGGAGGCCGATGCGGTCTGGGAGGCCATCGACAAGAGAATGGATTTGCGGAGGAAGGATCGGAGAGAGGCGAGATTGAAGCAGGAGATTGAGAAGTACCGAGCTTCGAATCCGAAGATTACCGAGCAATTTGCCGATTTGAAGAGAAAGTTGCATACTTTGTCTGCTCAAGAGTGGGATAGTATACCGGAAATTGGGGATTACTCGTTGAGGAATAAGAGAAAGAGGTTTGAGAGCTTTGTGCCTGTTCCAGACACGCTGCTTGAGAAGGCGAGGCAAGAGCAGGAACATGTCACTGCGTTGGATCCAAAGAGTAGACCTGCCGGTGGGACTGAGACGCCGTGGGGGCAGACTCCTGTTACCGATTTGACTGCGGTCGGCG